>NIVC01001176.1:277500-344244 GCA_002269645.1 Macrostomum lignano
TTGCCAAGTGCCTCTCTTCCCCACTCCCAGCTCTAAGTCAGCAGCCCATTTCTTCTCGCCCCATCTGAGAACAGTGAGCAAGGCCACCCGGCAGGCCGACTCTCCGCCTGAGACTTCGGCTGGAAAAGCAGCGACTTCGGGAGTGGGCGGGCTTGGAGGTGGGGGCAGGGGCTGAGGGTGGGGGGCTCGGACGGGGGATTTAATCAGAAGCTTCGGCAACCGCTAACCTCCCTCCCTCCCTCCCTTGTCGCCCTTCGCTTGGTTCCGTTCCTCATACAGATTGGCGACCCATCGCAATATTTCCCCACCGTCGCTAAACCCAGCGACTAATTTTCCATTTCGTATTCATTGGAGGTGAGGTATTTGCATTTTTAATAAGCGATTCAAGTTTTTTGTGGCGGCTTCTTTCTTACATTTGGATTTGTTTGCGGCCTCTCACAACGGTTCAGATTCGTCTATGGCCTGTGACACCGGCTCATGCTGGTCTGTGTGGCATCGTGTGTAGTCTATGGCATCTCAAATAGACTCAGATTAGTCTATGGCATCTCACACAGACTCAGATTAGTCTATGGCATCTCAAATAGACTCAGATTAGTCTATGGCATCTCAAATATACTCAGATTAGTCTATGGCATCTCAAATATACTCAGATTAGTCTATGGCATCTCACACAGACTCAGATTAGTCTATGGCATCTCAGGCTGACTCAGATTAGTCTATGGCATCTGACACAAACTCAGATTAGTCAATGGCATCTCAGGCTGACTCAGATTAGTCTATGGCATCTCACACAAACTCACAGTAGTCTATGGCATCTCACACAGACTGAGATTAGTCTTTGGCCTCACAATATGGTAGATTTAGATTCGCCTATGTTTTCTTGCCCTCACAAAGACAAATCAGTCAGTGGCTTGTCACACAAAGACTACTAAATCGTACTGTGAAAAATCTCTTCAATCCAGGCACAGCCTACACTACCGTCATGGACTTCTCAAACATCAACGTCCCCGGCCTAATCTCGGTCATCATATTCTATCTGCTAATCCTGGTCGTTGGCATCTGGGCCGGCCGGAAGTCCAAGGGCCGCGGCGACAGCGAGGATGTGATGGTGGCTGGCAGGAACATCGGCCTGGTGGTCGGCATATTCACCATGACTGGTAAGACGCTGGGCTCAAAGACTGACGCTGTGACAGAGGTACCGTCTATGGTCCAAACTCTGGTCGTTGGCATCTATAGGCCTTCTCCAGTCTCTCCCTTCTTCCCTTCTCCCCTCTCTCCCTTCTTCCATTCTCCCGTCTCTCCCTTCTTCCATTCTCCCCTCTCTCCCTTCTTCCATTCTCCCCTCTCTCCCTTCTTCCATTCTCCCGTCTCTTCCTTCTTCCATTCTCCCCTCTCTCCCTTCTTCCATTCTCCCGTCTCTTCCTTCTTTCATTCTCCCGTCTCTCCCTTCTTCTCTTCTCCCCTCTCTCCCTTCTTCCATTCTCCCGTCCCTCCCTTCTTCCCTTATCCCCTCTCTCCCTTCTTCCATTCTCCCCTCTCTCCCTTCTTCCATTCTCCCCTCTCTCCCTTCTTCTCCTCTCCCCTCTCTCCCTTCTTCCATTCTCCCCTCTCTCCCTTCTTCCATTCTTCATTTTCTCCTTTCTTTCCTTTTTCCCCTCTCTCCCTTCTTCCATTCTTCATTCTCTCCTTTCTTTCCTTTTTCCCCTCTCTCCCTTCTTCCATTCTCCCGTCTCTGCCTTCTTCCTTTCTCCCCTCTCTCCCTTCTTCCATTCTCCCCTCTCTCCCTTCTTCCATTCTCCCCTCTCTCCCTTCTTCCATTCTCCCCTCTCTCCCTTCTTCCATTCTCCCCTCTCTCCCTTCTTCCATTATCCCGTCTCTGCCTTCACCCCTTGCTTCCTGCAGTGAAATTTGCAAGATATAGAAGCTTCTAGCGTCTTCTACACGTGCTCGCGTAGTCCACTCCGCAGACGTGCTCAGAATAAAACTTTCTTTTTTACCCGCCATTTACTTCTTTTTCTATGCCTCGCTAACGAGCAGGCAGTCAGGCAGTCAGCAGCTGGCTCGGCGGGTCAAGTCTCCTGCGAATTTTTATCTAGCCAAACAAAATCAATCCCCGAGCATGAGGCAGAGAGTTAATCCCAGCTGCTGGGGCTGCACGCTCCGCTGGGTCCCTAGCTACGGTCAGCTCGCTAATTGGGGGGGGGGGCGATAGTATTATTGCTAAGCTATGAATTTGTGACAGTTTTGTAATTTATAAGACCGCTTTGAGCCACCCTAATTGCAACTGTTACCCTCCTGTATGCAAATGCATTCGAGCTGATTCTCTCAAGCTATTCTCCTTTTTATTACCTACCGCCTTCTTGCTTTTGATTTGCCTCTTTTACTTTCTTCTAATCCCACTCGTCTTCATTAGATAATTTTCTATTCAAACTGCCTCTCCCGCCTCCTCTCTCGCGTCTCCACCTCTCCCGTCTCTCCCTCTCCCTGTCCCGCCTCCTCTCCTGTCTCCCCCTCTCCCGTCTCTCCCCTCTCCCGTCTCTCCCTTTCCCTGCCTCCTCTCCCGTCTCCCCTCTCCCATCTCTCCCTCTCCCTTCTACTTCTCCTTTCCTTCCCTCTCTCCCTTCCCTCCCTCCTCCCTTCTCCTCTCCTCTCATTCTTTCTTTACTCTCCAACGAAGTGTACACTGTGCAGTACACTGTTTCACGAGTAAATTTGTTAATTTGCTGTGACATTGTCATACGATAAAATCGCTAAAGAAACTGTCGATGCACTCAGACGCCCGGCAGTAGTTAACAGCACACCGAGGTGAAATTCGAGAGATAGAGAGCAAATACACAATCTAACTACTGATGGTCGATCAAAAGCACTGATGAAGAGAGACAGCTTCCACCATAGCGAGCTGCCTGCATCGCTTCAATCTCAAACCAGTTCTCACATTTCGGCCTGTCAGTCAGAGCTCCCCCCCCTACCCCAACCACAACTGGCCGACACGCGAGCAGAGAGGCTCTGTAAGATTTCTCAGATCGAGTAAGGGTGGGAAAAAGCAGAAGAAAAATGCATAAGGGGGTTCGGATTCGCAGGTATCGAACACTAAGCCTAATACCTGCCGACTCTGTAATCATCAAAGGGCCGCTCGCCCCGCCCAGACCAGGGATCTGAAGAGCGAGAGAACATGGAGAGGAGAGAGTTTGTTACATTCGCCAGGAAAGAGGGAGACAAGAAGGCACGCAGACCTCGGGAAGTTTCTCCCCCCCCCCCCCGAGTCTTGGGTCGGATGGGCACAAGCGGAACACGGGCAATTTGCATTGGGGGGGGGGGGGTTGGGCTCCGAGAGCATTGATTAAGCGATTCTCCCTCCTCCAGTCTCTCCTCAGCTTCTAGGCGGACCTCATCAATCACCCTGGGGAGGGGGGGGGGGGGTTGCAGCCAGCCGCTTGTGTGTGTATTCGGGGCAAAGTTGATCAAGAGATAGGAAGAGAGTGGGGGATTTCTCCAGATGAAGCGTGTAGCTAGGGGAAAAAGTGAGTCCTGCTCAGGTTGAGTAGGCACTCAATTCCATGGGAACATCGCATCGAAGGAATTGGTAGATGCTGGGGGTGCACTTCTCGCACTTCATCGAGATTAATGGAATGCTGCATAAGGTGGAGGGTATTGGTCCTTGGATCTGGCGGCTCGAGAAGTTCAGTGGGATCATTATTTCTGTCCAGGTGTTTGCTGGAGCTGTCGACATCTCGTGTAATTATCAGAATTTTTGTTTGATGCGCAAGTTTTGTTTTAAACTCACGAAACCCCCCTCCCCGGTAACCCCCTGTTAAACTCAATGAAGTTTCGCGACTGTCAAAACATTTTGGCTCCTATTGATGCTAATAAAGCAACTCTTTTGGATGAGAGTTTAACAGACTTAAATTTTGCTTTCAGTGTAAAAAATCAAAGGTAAGCATGTACAATAATAAATCGACCCTGGTTGGGGTTTTTAGTACGAAAATTGGCGAAGATTGGGAAGATGTCACCGAAGGCGTTGCGTTAGGGAGCCCACAAGCCCTACTGGAAATATTTGTTTTAATATTTTATCCTTTCAGTTATTGTAAATTAAATTTACCAATCATGTTTACACTCGTTATGTACATCAACTGTAAAATAACTGTATATAAAAGTTTCACTTTCAATTGTCAGATTTCATGAATTTATGGTATTCGAAGCCCAGCTATCAAAGTGAAGAGAAATTCGATGCCAAGACAGCTGGTTTTTATTCCTGTGCCGGAGTGGGCAGCCAAGGGCAGGCCAGCAGGGACCAAATAAACGGGCAGGGTCGTAAAGCACCGGTCAAGGTCAGCACAGGCGCATCAAATCCCAGTTGGGCCTGCTTTCGGTTTCTGAACAAGAACTCTCGCTCTGTTTCTGCTGGCTTCTCCAAAGCTGCCGCCTCCGCTGCTGCGGTGTCGAGAACCTCAATAATAATAAAAAACTTGCAGCATCCCAAAATGGGAAGCGCGTGGGCGGAAGTCCCAGGCTCAGCCCATCCCTCTTTCCCTGCCCAAGGTCCCGGAGTTGGCCGTGTCGGATTTCCCGCTCTGCTCAGCTCTCTTCTCAGCCATCTTCTTTTTTGTACAGCCGTTTCGGCTAGTGCAACACACCGCATAGCACGGAGTGGGCCTAACGGTAGAAGTTTAACAAATTAATGGAGTTGTCTGTACCTCTCGCTAGAGGCCCGAGGAAGGTTCCAGAGTTTTTTAGCCCAAAATTCACACAGTCTCAACATTTTAACGTCCGGATGGCAAATGAAGAGAGTGGGAAGAGTGAGAATCTTATCGAGCTATTTTTTTTCATGGAAGGCTACCGGAGACCGGCAAACGAGCCAAGTTGCTATCTACTTTTACTGTCTATGGGCCGAAACCCAATTGACGTTACAAAACCTTAGCAAAATTTATTACATTATTTATAGAATAAAAACTGTGATTCGTGTATTTACGAGTATTTAGCTCAAGAAACTTGTGTATCAACATAAGCAAAAGGCACACACATTTAATTTGTAGTTTGGAAGTCCAGAAGGCCCTACGAATTGTCAACTTGCAAGCTTAAATATTACAGTGGCAATCACAGAAACTAGGAACAACTAGATGGGCCACTCAGCACATTTTCGTGCAAGCTACTATTCACTTCAGTAGAGTGTTTTACACAAGCATTTTAATGTATTTTTAAAGACAAGGTAATTTATTGACTCTTTACCCCACCCCCCACTAGCTTAAAGCCCTCCAAACCGCCTTTCCACACAAATCTCTACCCCACCCCACCGCAAATTTATTGCCTTTTTCCCGCGTTCCAGCCAATTAAAGCTGGCATGTACATTTCAGTGGACTAGCTAATGTACACAATGGCTGAACCAATTAGCAAGTTGTTTATGTCTGCAAGCTTGGCTGCAAAGTCCGCAAAGTTAACAAAGGTTTCTTTAAATAATAGCTTATGCATTCTTCCTTACTACTAAAATAAAAGTAGAAAACTGTTTACTAAACATTTGTATACCTAGGTGGCCATCTATTTGTTCTAGTATCTGTGGTGGCAATATAGAACTCCCAGCCTAACATTTACAACCCTGTAAAACACATTAAAGTACACACTTTTGTTGAACAAACAAATTGAACTGATAAAACGGGTCTTTATATGATTATATTATACTGAATGTACATTGAGTGTAAACTTTTTCAACCTGCACCTCTGCGCAACCCCCCCCCCCAACTTTTACAGCGACATGGGTTGGCGGCGGCTACATCAATGGCACGGCTGAGATTGTGTTCAATCCGGCTTACGGATTGGTGTGGGCGTTGGCTCCGTTCGGCTATGCGCTCAGTCTGGTGCTTGGTGAGTGCCCAGTTTGTTGTGTTGATTGCCAGACGCTAGAAAAACTGTCAGACCACAACAAACCAGTGACAGACCCAAGTAAGCGCCACTGTCAGACCTCAGTAAGCGCCACTGTCAGACCCCAGTAAGCGCCACTGTCAGATCCAAGTAAGCGCTACTGTCAGACCCAAGTAAGCGCCACTGTCAGACCTCAGTAAGCGCCACTGTCAGACCTCAGTAAGCGCCACTGTCAGTTCTCAGTAAGCGCCACTGTCAGACCTCAGTAAGCGCCACTGTCAGTTCTCAGTAAGCGCCACTGTCAGACCTCAGTAAGCCCACTGTAAGACCCCAAGTAAACGCCACTGTCAGACCACAGTAAGCCCACTGTAAGACCCCAAGTAAACGCCACTGTCAGACCACAGTAAGCCCACTGTAAGACCCCAAGTAAGCGCCACTGTCAGACCTCAGTAAGCGCCACTGTCAGACCTCAGTAAGCGCACCAGCCGACCTTCAACGCAATTCCAGGCGGCATATTCTTCGCGGCCAAGATGCGCACCCAGGGCTACGTGACCATGCTGGACCCGTTCCAGTACAAGTACGGCGAGAGAATGTGCGGCCTGCTGTTCGTCCCCGCACTTCTTGGCGAGGTCTTCTGGTCCGCCGCCATTCTGTCCGCCCTGGGTGAGCCTAGAGTGAATTCTTTTATTACGGTGGAACGTAACGTCTTCGAGACATTACTCACTTCACGGCCATTCACGGCCATTCACTTCCGGTTCAATGGTCAAAATTCTATTTGCTTCCAGTTCCAACAATCGAAATCACATTCACTTCCGGCTCCTGTGTTCAAGATCTTATTCACTTCCGGTTCCTATATTTAAGATCTTATTCACTTCCGGTTCCTATATTTAAGATCTTATTCACTTCCGGTTTCTATATTTAAGATCTTATTCACTTCCGGTTTCTATATTTAAGATCTTATTCACTTCCGGTTCCTATATTTAAGATCTTATTCACTTCCGGTTCCATGTTAAAAATCGCATTCACATCCGGTTGGAATTCCACTCTCTTGAATCAATCAAAGTGTCGGTCACTTCCTTCCGGTCATTAATCCTAAAGCTGTCCTTAAGTCCTTAACTTGAACTGCAACAAAGCGTAATACTTAATTACTAAAAAATCGAACTCAGGAGCCACACTAGAGGTGATCCTCAGCATGGGCAGCACCGAGTCAGTGATTGTGTCAGCCTGCATTGCCCTGGGCTACACTCTGTTCGGCGGACTCTACTCAGTGGCCTACACAGACGTTGTGCAGCTGTTCTGCATCTTCTTTGGACTGGTGAGGCCAGTGGAAGTTTCAATGTCACCATTCGAATACTGACAGATCCCCATTCGAATACTGACAGATCCCCATTCGAATACTGACAGATCCCCATTCGAATACTAACTGATTCAAATTCGAATACTGACAGATCCCCATTCGAATACTGACAGATCCCCATTCGAATACTGACAGATCCCCATTCGAATACTGACAGATCCCCATTCGAATACTGACAGATCCACATTCGAATACTGACAGACTTCCCTTTCCGAATCGATGCAGAGTTTATTGCAAGCGTGATTGATTCGTCTTCTCTCCCTCATCCCAGCTCAACTGCCGACTCAGCAAATTTCTTTCCCAGATCTAGAAGCGTCGTGCTGTTTCGAGAAAACCTCTCCCGAATTGGAGAGTGAAAATCTTGAAAATCGATGCTTTTTGCTTTGCTAGTCCTGTCCTGTCCCTTACCTTCAAGGAGAATTGGAGAGAGGGAAGCATTTGGGAATTTTTTCCCCTAGCTTACCGATCATTCTTGACTTCGCGTGCGATTCGAGCAGCAAATTGGATGGGAATAAAAAAATTCGATTCCCGCGAGCGTGCGCACGAATCTCGTCATCAAAGTGCCGTGTTCTCCTCCTGCTCGCCGCTCGTCTCTCCCGCCCCATGCCCCCTTGAGTTCTCCGCACGAACCAGCTAGAAAAAAGCAGCGCCTTTTAAAGGGAAAATGGAGAAAGAGAGTAAAGAAAAAATTGCGACATCTCTGCTTCCGCCTGGACGCTAGCGTTCTCGGCCATTGGGGACTGAGTAGGGGATAAATGCAATTAACGGCGTTCTGTCTCCCAGAGGATAACTGCCAAGCGATTCGCGCAGTCTGCTTTTCCAGCAGTCATTTCTCAGCCTCGATGAGTGTATTTACCCGAACAACACTACTTGCTACTAATGAGTAGCAGGGGACGCAAATTGTTTCACTTAATTGCATGCTATTTTTTAGTTTAAATCTTTCAAGGTCTCATTGCACCTCTACGAGTATGCAGTCCTCAGATCCTTCAGTTCCTTCTATCCAGTCCTCAGATCCTTCAGTTTCTTCTATCCAGTCCTCAGATCCCCCAGTTCCTTCTATCCAGTCCTCAGATCCTTCAGTTTCTTCTATCCAGTCCTCAGATCCCCCAGTTCCTTCTATTCAGTCCTCAGATCCTTCAGTTTCTTCTATCCAGTCCTCAGATCCTTCAGTTTCTTCTATCCAGTCCTCAGATCCCCCAGTTCCTTCTATCCAGTCCTCAGATCCTTCAGTTTCTTCTATCCAGTCCTCAGATCCCCCAGTTCCTTCTATTCAGTCCTCAGATCCTTCAGTTTCTTCTATCCAGTCCTCAGATCCTTCAGTTTCTTCTATCCAGTCCTCAGATCCCCCAGTTTCTTCTATCCAGTCCTCAGATCCTTCAGTTTCTTCTATCCAGTCCTCAGATCCCCCAGTTCCTTCTATTCAGTCCTCAGATCCTTCAGTTTCTTCTATCCAGTCCTCAGATCCCCCAGTTCCTTCTATTCAGTCCTCAGATCCTTCAGTTTCTTCTATCCAGTCCTCAGATCCTTCAGTTTCTTCTATCCAGTCCTCAGATCCTTCAGTTTCTTCTATTCAGTCCTCAGATCCTCCAGTTTCTTCTATTCAGTCCTCAGGTCCTTCAACCCTTCTCTCTTCAACCCAAATCACGTGACAAATAACTGGCCGCTCTCGTCCACCCACCCAGTGGCTCTCGGTGCCGTTCGCCATGACCAGCAGCTACACCCAGCCAATCCTGAGCACGGCGGTCCAGCGGGTGTGGAACGGCACTGAGCAGTTCGGCTGGCTCGGCAAGCTGGACCCCCTGGACGGAGCCAATTACGCAGACAACCTGCTCATGCTCACCTTCGGTGGCATTCCCTGGCAGGTGTACTTTCAACGGGTGCTGTCGGCTAAGTCGGCCAAGAAGGCCCAGGTTCTGTCCTATGTGGCCGCCTTTGGCTGCCTGCTGATGGCCGTGCCGTCTGTTCTGATTGGCGCGGTGGCCGCTTCTGCTGGTGAGAGCTGTTATGAATGCTGTTATGAATGCTGTTATGAATGCTGTTATGAATGCTGTTATGAATGCTGTTATGAATGCTGTTATGAATGCTGTTATGAATGCTGTTATGAATGCTGTTATGAATGCTGTTATGAATGCTGTTATGAATGCTGTTATGAATGCTGTTATGAATGCTGTTATGAATGCTGTTATGAATGCTGTTATGAATGCTGTTATGAATGCTGTTATGAATGCTGTTATGAATGCTGTTATGAATGCTGTTATGAATGCTGTTATGAATGCTGTTATGAATGCTGTTATGAATGCTGTTATGAATGCTGTTATGAATGCTGTTATGAACGGTGTGGCTGTTATGAATGGTGTGGCTGTTATGAACGGTGTATCTGTTATGAATGATGTGGCTGTTATGAATGGTGTGGCTGTTATGAATGATGTGGCTGTTATGAATGGTGTGGCTGTTATGAATGGTGTGGCTGTTATGAATGCTGTTCTGAATGGTGTGGCTGTTATGAATGCTGTTATGAATGGTGTGGCTGTTATGAATGCTGTTATGAATGGTGTGGCTGTTATGAATGCTGTTATGAATGGTGTGGCTGTTATGAATGCTGTTATGAATGGTGTGGCTGTGAGTGCATTAGTGTCAAGCCGAAGAACGCCATAAACTTAGCACATTTACCTGATTTAAGTCTCCAAACTATGCCGCAGACTGGGAGGCGACTGGCTTTCTCAACAAAACCGAAGGCCAGTTCGCGGAAAAAGAGATGAAGCTGATCCTGCCGCTGGTGCTCCAGTACCTCTGCCCGCCAGTCGTGTCATTCCTTGGCCTCGGGGTAGTCTCCGCCGCTGTCATGTCCTCCGCTGACAGCTCGATCCTGTCCGCAGCCTCGATGTTTGCTCGAAACGTCATGAAGCCGATCTTCTGGCAGCAGGCCACGGACCGGCAGATCATCTGGTCGATGCGAGTCGCCATAGCCGTCATCGGCGCCATCGCCTGCGTGCTGGCAATCAAGATCACCACCATCTACGGCCTGTGGTTCCTCTGCTCCGATCTGGTCTTTGTCATCCTGTTCCCGCAGCTGCTCAACGTCATCTATATTAAGAAGTCGAACACATACGGCTCCCTGGCTGGCTACCTGGTCGGCCTGTTCTGCCGCCTCACCGCCGGCGAGACGCTGCTGTTCCTGCCGCCGCTGTTCCGCTATCCGGGATTCGTCGACGGGGAAGGCTTCTACCAGCGGTTCCCGGTGAAGACGCTCAGCATGCTGCTGTCTCTGGCAGCTTGCGTGGGCGTCAGCTACTTCACCGACTGGCTGTTCCACACCGGCCGCCTGCAGAAGCATCACGACGTGTTTCGCTGCGTGGTTAACGTGGCCCCAGCAGAAGTGGAAGAGTCTCAGGGCGAGATGCTGTCAATCAGCAAGCTGAACCTCAGCCCGAACTCGCGCACCGGCAAGACCTTCGAATTGGACGTTCCGCAGTCGTCTGGCCGGGCTGCCGCTGCCGCCGCCGCCGCCGACTCTGAAGGTGCCGACGCGAAGCCGATAGCTGAGGCCGAAGCAGAGGAGAAGGCGCCCCTGTCCAATCATAATTGACTCGGACAGTCATAAATCAAATAGTTTATGGTCTCGACTGTTGTCATTCTATATTATTAACTAAATAGTACCTGTTGTACTTTTTTGAGCAGATTTTGTGCTTTAGGGTGAATCTGATCATATAGTGAATCTGATCATATACTGAATCTGATCATGTGATAACTTTGTTAAGCGAGGCAGAAGTGTGGAATTGCAGGAGTGAGTAAAAGGTGCTCGCTTGAGAGCTAGGCTGCTAACATTTATTATTTAGCACTGAGGTGGTGGGTGCAGACAGATTCAAACGCGCGCATGGGGTGGGGTGGAATAAAATACAATCTCTAAGCCGATCAATAACAACTCCACTGCTAGCGAGTCAACACTACAGTGCATGCAACCTATAGCAAAGTTCATCGTGTCACTATGTCACATCTCCCCCCTAAGTTAACGCCCTCACTGCAGCATCAATCTGTTAGGTGGTGCTCGAACTCGAGTCGGGTAGCGCCGGGGTGCCTCGTTAGCAGAGTCAGCCGTGTCTGCCTGCGGCGAGGCTGGCGTGCCGCCAGCGTCAGGTGCCGCGCAGTCCTCGGCCGGGGTTGTGCTGCTATTCGACTCGGCCAACCCAGCGGGAGCCGCCAGCAGCTGGTCAGCGTGTCGCGCTTGTACGCCGCGCCCAGAATCGACTGTGCAGTTGCGAGTGCCGGCATTGACAATGACACCTTCGGCCCAGCGGCTGCTTTCTCCTGCACGAGCAGCAGTGCTGAAATCGCGGTAGAGCACACGATCTCCAGGCTGGAACTGGCGCGCTGGCCGCTGCTGCTGAAGCTGATGCTGCTGTCGCTGTTGCATGGCCGAAGTCAACGATGGTGTCAGGAGGTCCAGCCGGCTGCGCAGCCGGCGGCCAATGAGCAGCTGACTCGGCGCGGTGCCACTGACGCTGTGCGGAGTGTTGCGATAGGCCATCAGCAGTCGTTGAAGTTGCGCGTCTGAGTGACCGCACTTACTCAGATGCCGCTTCAGTACCTGGACGAAGCGCTCGGCCTGGCCGTTGGTCACCGAGTGGAATGGCGCCGAGAAGATGTGCCGGATGCCGTTGGAACTGACTCGAGCGCATAGTCATAGCTCGCCAGCCGGATCGCCCACCGCTGCATGCGGGCTGCAGCGTGTGCCGGGATGCCTTTCCGCTCGCCCAGTAGCCCGAGTAGCGGCAGGTGATCAGTGACTATCGTGAATCTCCGGCCGTAGAGGAATTGATGGAAGCGGTGCAGCCCGAACATTATGGCCAGCGCCTCCTTGTCGAGCTGCGAGTAGCCCCGCTGAGCTGCGTTCAGGGTGCGGCTAGCGAATGCCACTGCGCAGTCTTTGTTGTCGATGCGATGGGACAACACCACACCCACTCCGTATGGTGAAGCGTCACACTCGAGCCGCAGCGGCAGATCCGGATTGTAATGCACCAGCACAGGTGAATGGAGCAGCAGACGCTTAGCTTCGCTGAAGGCGGTTTGCTGCGGCTTGTCCCACGTCCAACGAACGTCCTTGGCCAGCAGCTGATTGAGCGGCGCCACAACGGTGGACAGGTTAGGCAGGAACCGGCCGTACTGAGTCAGCATGCCGAGGAACGAGCGCAGCTGGCTGATATCCTTCGGCGCTGGGGCGTCTTGAATTGCGGCCACCCTGTCCGTCAGCGGGCTGAGTCCACATGCGTCAATGCGATAACCCAGATACTCGACTGAGTCCATGAAGAACTGGCTCTTTTGCTTGTTCAGCCTGAGTCCCGAATCAAGAAGGCGCTGCAGAACTTCTTCCAGGTTTTTCTTATATTGGTGCATCGTCTTGCCGGTGACCAGGATGTCATCGACAAACACCTGGACAGAGTCGAGATCTCCTAGCAGAGTGTCCAGCGTCCGTTGGAAGATCGCAGTGGCGCACTTGATCCCAAAAGGCATGCGATTGAGCTGGTAGAGTCCCTTCGGCGTGTTGATCGTGACGAAGGCTTTGCTGTCTTCGGCGAGCGGAAGCTGCAGGAAGGCATTGGACAGATCGAGTTTTGTCCACTTGCAGCCGCCTCCCAGCTTGGCAAACAGGTCCTCGATCTTAGGCAGAGGGTATTGCTCGGTCAGGCACGCCGGGTTGAAAGTTTGCGTATAATCACCGCAAATCCTGACGCCGCCATCCTTCTTGACCACCGGAACGATCGGAGAGGCCCAATCGCTGTGCTTAACCGCCGAAATGATGCCGTTGGCCTCCAGTCTCTGCAGCTCCTCGTCCACGCGCTCTCGTAGTGCATACGGAACCGGGCGGGCTTTAAAGAACCGAGGTTGGGCACCGTCGACGACGTTGAGCCGCACTTTACCGTGTCGATATTCGCCAAGTCGGTCCTCGAACACCGCAGCAAATCTCTCATGCAGGTCGCTGATGTCGCTATCGGTCGACACGGCGTGCACCTGGGCCATAATTGTCGGCCAGTCCAGCCGAAGGTGAGCCAGCCAGTCTCGTCCCAGCAGTGCCGTGTCTCCTTTGTCGACTACAAGCAGCGGTAGCTGTAGCTGCTGGGTGTTGTGCTGGACGCAGACTGTGGCTTGGCCTCGCGGATGAAAGCGTTCATTGGTGAAGGTTCGCAGCACTGCAGCCGATGGAGCCAGTTGTAGCTGAGGGAGTAACTTTTGCTGCAGCTGCTGCGGCATCAGCGTGACTGCAGAGCCGGTGTCGATGACAAACTGGCATTCCTGGCCGTTGACGAGCAGCATGACTGTCGGTCCAGCGTTTCTGCCTGTTGGTCGGACTGCGAAGATGGGCACCTGGGTGTCACACGCGCCTTCGACAGTAGGTGCCATCCGCTCCTCTTGTAGCATGTGTAGCTTGGCTGCTTGGTGAACTGGCAGACCTTGCGGATATGGCCGACCTTGCCGCATGCATGGCACTTGGCGTCCCTGAACTTGCATGAATGACGCTCGTGGGAACCGCCACAGCTTTTGCATGAGCTGCCACCGCCACCGTTGCCGCTGCCGTTGCCGCTGCCGTTGCCGCTGCCGCCGTTGCCGCTGCCGCCGTTGTCGCTGCCGCTGACCCGATGCCCTCTGTGGTGCGCTGAGGGTGTCACCTGCTTGCGGCTACCTCTCTTGCTGACAAATTGCAGATTGGCAACAGACTCCGATGCCCTTTGTGACATCTCCAGGGACGAACGCTCTGCAGACTCCAGCGACATAGCCTTTGTTTGCAGGGATTCGAAAGTCGGCTCAACGACTTCCAGCAGCTTGGCTCGATAGGCGTTGCTTCGAAGGCCGAACACGAGTTGGTCTCGGAGCCGCTCATTTAGCGACTCACCGAAGTTGCAGTCATCTGACAGAGCCTGGAGCCCCGCGATGAATGCCGTGAAGCTCTCGCCTGCTTGCTGAGTTCGTTGTTGGAAACGGAACCTCGCAGCTAGCTCCGAAGGCTTGGGTGCGAAGTGCGTTGTCAGCAGCTTCTTCAGGTCAGCGTAAGACTTCTGCGCCACTTGGACCGGCTGGCACAGACTCCGCAGTGTGATGTAAGCCTCCTCTCCGATCGACGTGATCAGAGTTGCCACTTTTGCTTCATCCTTCACCTCCTTGCAGATGAAGTACTGCTCGAGACGCTCTAGGAAGATCTCGATGTTTGTAATGGTAGCAGTTGGCCCAGCGTGGGCAGACTCGTCGCCATTGTGATAACTTTGTTAAGCGAGGCAGAAGTGTGGAATTGCAGGAGTGAGTAAAAGGTGCTCGCTTGAGAGCTAGGCTGCTAACATTTATTATTTAGCACTGAGGTGGTGGGTTCAGACAGATTCAAACGCGCGCATGGGGTGGGGTGGAATAAAATACAATCTCTAAGCCGATCAATAACAACTCCACTGCTAGCGAGTCAACACTACAGTGCATACAACCTATAGCAAAGTTTATCGTGTCACTATGTCACAGATCATATACTGAATCTGATCATATAGTGAATCTGATCCTATTGTGAATCTGATCCTATAGTGAATCTGATCATATAGTGAATCTGATCATATACTGAATCTGATCATATAGTGAATCTGATCCTATAGTGAATCTGATCCTATTGTGAATCTGATCCTATGTGAATCTGATCCTATTGTGAATCTGATCCTATGTGAATCTGATCATATTGTGAATCTGATCCTATTGTGAATCTGATCCTATGTGAATCTGATCCTATTGTGAATCTGATCATATTGTGAATCTGATCCTATAGTGAATCTGATCATATATTGAATCTGATCATATAGTGAATCTGATCATATAGTGAATCTGATCCTTGTGAATCTGATCCTATTGTGAATCTGATCCTATTGTGAATCTGATCCTATTGTGAATCTGATCATATAGTGGATCTGATCCTATTGTAAATCTCTGATCATACAGTGAATCTGATCCTATTGTGAATCTGAACATATTGTGAATCTGATCATATAGTGAATCTGATAATATCGTGAATCTGATCATATAGTGAATCTGATGGAGTGTATGTATTAATTTTAGAGATTTTTGTTGTACAACAATATATTATCGCTATTGTTTTAGAATAATGAATATTTTATTAGTTTAGTCTCAAATGCATGACAATTAATAATCTGCTTGCCGAACATTCTGCTTAAAAACTCATCTAAATTTACTAAAATGCAATGATATCGGAAAACAACAGAAATTCGTGTTTGATAGCATTTTGTTCTGCATTATGCACCCTTATTTTTAGTTAAGATTATTTAATTACCTGTGTGGCATAATAGCTGATATATCTATAAATTTATTTATGTCATGATGACACCACCTCTACTGCAGTTACAAACCATTGGCATAATCAAATTTCATTCCGCAGACTTAAACAACAGTTCATAATTTTGTTGTTCTTTGGTCTGAGTTTTGCAGGCATAATAACTATATATATTATTTATTTATTAATTAATTAGTTATTTAGTGAACTATTGTCTGTACTTTGCCGTTAACTTGCTTGTGCTGTTGTGCTGCTTTGTAGTGATAATTGGCACCGCCCGTAACAGGGACTACCTCAAACACCGGGACGGGAGACTAAAGTTTTTTACGAGGCTGGCTGGCAATTATTTGCATTAGAGAGATGCTGTGTTGCTTTGTTGTCTATGGTTATTTTCTACTGCTGATAAAAGACCAGCCTCGTAAAAAATTCCTAGTTTCCCGTCCCGGTGTTTGAGTAGTCCCTGGCCCGTAATTTATTCTGCGGCACAGAACCCCATCTGGCTACTAATAGTAGGCCGGATCGTTTTCATTAATGATTAAAAATTGTTTTAATTGTTTGATGCAGAATCATTCCCGGAACCGGAACCTTTTTCTATTAGACTTATGGGGGAACCTTTGTCCCCCCAATAATAAGTCTAATAATAGACTTAGAGTCTAATAATAATAATAGTAGATTAATAATATTTGATTACACCTGCCCTAATGGCCAGATGTGCAACCGACAGCTCAGTTGCAGCTATTGCGCAGCGCATCTGAAGGCTGCGTACGGCTGTTCAGTCCAAGGACTGGGTGGTCGCCACACACACCCTCAGTTACCCCAGCTAATGCTGGCACCCATTTTACAGCTGGGTGAGCTGAAGCAATGCATGGTTGAGTGTCTTGTTCAAGGACCCAAATTGTTCGAGTGGGATCGGGAATCGAACCCCCGACCTTCAAGTCGCGAGTCCGACGCTCTAACCACTAGGCTACAACCTCTTATACTATTGACTAAGAGTTTATTTAATAAGGGATCATTTCCGGTTCCGGGACTCCAATTGAAGCCCCAAAACCTCCATTTTTATGCAAAATTTAATGACGCGAGTCCAATCAAGCAGGCAAAACCATTTTACCATGGCTATTTCGCCTCCTCACTTCTTCGACGAGTGCATGTACTTTTTAAAAAGGTCAATTAATATATCCATACCTTTTCAGGGGCTGTAAACAATCATTTTGGCCCCTCCAGTCTCGCAGCTCATTTTCAATTATTTATTAGCTGATTAGTAAGCTCTTTTGCTCAACTCGAACTGAGAGACGGCAAACGGACGAACTAATGTCAGTGCAAAGTTCGAATGGCCGCGCAACTGCTGTGCCGTGCAGTTCTGCAAATGCAAATCAGCAGCCCTTGGACAGGCAGGTATTCGGCATAACAGCAACTTGCGTTAAAAAAAGGGACGCTTAAAAAGCAGAAGACGGCCTATGCAATTTCTGCAGCAGCTTTAGAATGGCTTCTAGCGGCCAGCCGCAGCCTGCCGGGGTGCGCCGGACTCGTTCCGACGCTCGGCGACATCGACAACCTGTGGGGAGCGACAATGTCAACATTGAGAAGACCCCTCCGACTGCCGAAGTCGCCTCTCCATCGTCGGGCGGGCGAGCACTTCGACGGAGCTGCTCAACCCTGATGCCGCAGCAGCAGCCGCCGCAGTCCTGCGCCTGGTACGAGGAGCTCCTTCGACGTCGCCGACAGAGGCAGAAGTCGGCCGGCGGGACAGGCGACGCCGGTGCAGCTGTTGAAGAAGCGCAACAGCGAGCCGCCGCTCTCCTCGGTGGCTGCCAGGTCTTCGTCGTGAAGCCACCGCCGTTGGAGCGGCGGGAGGATCAGGACTCGACGGTCTCTGCCGCTGCTGCTGCTGCGGCTCGAGCTTCGAGGAAAAAGTCGGAACCGCCTGGACAGAGCAGCAGAGAGTCGAAGCCGGCCTACTGGCGGCAGGGGGGCGCAGTGCGGGGCAGAAAAGCCTGAGAGATTCAGCTTAAACTTGTCGGATCATCATCTCAGAAAATACTTTCGCGATGTTCAGACTTTTCATTTTGATAATTTCTGAAAAATAGGCTGTTTATTGTTTTTATTTCGTAGAAGAAACTTTTATCGCTTTTGGAAAGATTCTGCAGGATTTGAGATTCGATCTGGTGGGATTTGAGATTTGATCTGGTGGGATTTGAGATTCGATCTGGTGGGATTTGAGATTTGATCTGGTGGGATTTGAGATTCGATCTGGTGGGATTTGAGATTTGATCTGGTGGGATTTGAGATTCGATCTGGCGGGATTTGAGATTCGATCTGGTGGGATTTGAGATTTGATCTGGTGGGATTTGAGATTCGATCTGGTGGGATTTGAGATTTGATCTGGTGGGATTTGAGATTCGATCTGGCGGGATTTGAGATTCGATCTGGTGGGATTTGAGATTTGATCTGGTGGGATTTGAGATTCGATCTGGTGGGATTTGAGATTTGATCTGGTGGGATTTGAGATTTTATTTGGGATTTTGATTAGATTCAGTGTTTCTTAAATTTAGAACACATAAAATATTTATTTCGCATACCCCTGTATCCTAAACTCGATAATATTTATGAATTAAAATCTCGGAGGTGTGCAATAAATGTATATGTAACCATAGGAAGGTTTAATTGCCTAGCAACTGACCTCAGTTTTGAAAATTCCTAATGCTTTTGCTCTTCTTCTGTTTGACAACAGAAAAGCATAAAATAGAAGACGGTTTCTGGCTGACACAACAGCGTACAATTCATTTCAGCCACAACAGAAAAGTTGGCAGCCACGCCTGCAACCCCCCCCCCCCCTTAATCTATATGCATTGCAATCAGACGCTGGGTTCGTGTGCGCGTGTGCGCGCCTGAGTCAACTTGGAGGCCTCAGAGCTGGATAAGTCAAACAATTGACAGAGAGGGGTGGGTCGGAGAGAATGGGGCTGACACAGCATGGACTGGCAAAAGGTGAGGCTCGTGGGAGCCCTCTGGATCTTTTTTTGGAGGCCGGTGCTCTAGCCTCCCCCCCCCCCTCCCTAGGTATATAATGTTGCCTAGAGCTGCTTGGCAGCTCGGATTGAAGTTCTAAGGAAATTTTCTTCAAGGTTTGCCTGCTCAAGCTTCGTGGAATGAGGTACGGCCAGCATATGACTCTCTCTTCTCCCCTTGTGTCACCTCTCGTCTCTCTTCATCTCCCCTCATCTCTCATCTTTTCTCCCAGTCTTCTTCCTCTCGAATCTCTAAGTCTCTCCACCCGCTCCATCACCCGCACCCTCCCAGTCTCCCACCCCTCCATCACAGCACCCTCCCAGTCTCCCACCCTCCATCACAGCACCCTCCCAGTCTCCCCAGCCCTCCATCACACGCACCCTCCCAGTGTCCCCCTCCATTACCCGCACCCTCCCAGTCTCCCCACCCCTCCATCACCGAACCCTCCCAGTCTCCCACCCCTCCATCACAGCACCCTCCCAGTCTCCCACCCCTCCATCACCCGCACCCTCCCAGTCTCCCCACCCCTCCATCACCGAACTCTCCCAGGCTCCCCACCCCTCCATCACCGCACCCTCCCAGTCTCCCACCCCTCCATCACAGCACCCTCCCAGTCTCCCACCCCTCCATCACCCGCACCCTCCCAGTCTCCCCACCCCTCCATCACCGAACTCTCCCAGGCTCCCCACCCCTCCATCACCGCACCCTCCCAGTCTCCCCACCCCTCCATCACCGAACCCTCCCAGTCTCCCACCCCTCCATCACAGCACCCTCCCAGTCTCCCACCCCTCCATCACAGCACCCTCCCAGTCTCCAACCCCTCCATCACCCGCACCCTCCCAGTCTCCCCACCCCTCCATCACCGAACTCTCCCAGGCTCCCCACCCCTCCATCACCGCACCCTCCCAGTCTCCCCACCCCTCCATCACCGCACCCTCCCAGTCTCCCCACCCCTCCATCACCCGAACCCTCCCAGTCTCCCCACCCCCTCCAATCCTTGGCAGTTCACAGTCGCAGCAGCCGCGCAGCCGCCGCATCTCCATAGCGGATCTCGCCCGCGGCACTGGCGGCTCCATCGGCGGATCGTCGCACCGGTCCGGAGGCAGCGGCGCCACCTCGCCGTCGTCGCAGCAGCCGCCCCGTTTTGCCCTGCTGTCCCGCCGGGTGACCCGCCTGATCGGCCTGCAGAAGTCGCTTCGAGGCAGCGCCATCCGCGAGGACAGCAGCGCCTCGATTGTCGCCGACGATTTTATGACCCGGATGCGGCCGGACGAGGCGCCGAAGAATCCGCGATTCTCGGCCACGCTGTCCACGGAGGGTCAGTACGCCACGTTCAAGTGCTACGAGAGGCTGGCGAGGAACTGCATCTTGGCTGCCGAGCCCGTGGTGGCGTGAGTGCATGCTGTTAGCTGACTTTCTTACCCCAGGGGCCAGATAGAGAATGCAGCTCATGTCTGCGAGCGAGATGAGCGTGGAAAGGAGAGGGAATAGAGGATGAGAGATAAGAGAAGAGAGGAGAGGCGAGAGATGAGATGAGAGAAAAAAGAGGAGAGAAAATGGGAGACAGGAAGAGGAGAGAAGAGAGAGAAGAGAGAGAAGAGAGAGAAGAGAGAGAAGAGAGAGAGCTTAGCAGAGACACAAACCCTGAGCGGACCAGATTGCTATTGTGAAGTTTCAAAGCCCCCGAGTGCCAGATAGAGAGGCTTCGAGGGTTCGAGAGCTTTTTATCCATTGTTTCATGCATTTTACTCTTACAAGTATGCCGGATCTTTTATGATGTTGTGTCCTGATTAATTACGAATAATAACTAATATTTTTACTATATCCTATAAAGTATTGAATGCATTTAGCTCGTAATCATAATCGGCATAATTATTTTCTGTACGTTTTTTCCATATATTTCTACTATCAGTAGAGCATCAAATAAAATTAAAAGTAGCAACAAATGTTTTTTTTTATACATGTACCAACACCTGTATTATAAATTGTGCGCGTGCGTGTAAAATTATCTGTCTAGTAGTTTATTTCTCGTAACGGGATAAATTAGGAAAAATGGAGGACTTCATGTGAGATTAAGTCCCATTGCGCCGGTTTCTCAATCGGCGGACCTCACTATACTGGACTGACGAAGGGAGAAGAATCATTAAAACCCGGATCCTTCTATCAGTCGGTCTTCCCGAAATTCACATGAGATCCCCATTTTTTTCCAGTTGTACACTTTGAGGAAGCCCATGGTCAATGAGTTCTTGTCTTCTCCATGGCAACAAATAAGGCATTGGTTATGTTCTCTTGACTAGCCACTTTCGTCACGTGCTTGTATGAGCAAATTCACATCCGTTTACAGTCAATTTGAAGTGCTACATGTACTTAGTAGAATGTGTTTTGCGTACTAGCTACTGACAGTAGTTGCACGCTTTGGCTAGAGTTAATGGTTAGGGTTAGGGCTATACGGTTATTTTCTTAAAAACATCCGCCCGTCTCTCTCGGCCGAAGTCCGCAGGATTTGCCCCGCACTCGCACTCCGATGGAGATGATCCGGACTCGATTCGAGCTGGCCAATCAGCCGCAGCAACAGCAGCAGCAGCAGCAACAAGCGCAACGACGTGGTGACGCAAGCGGTGGCGGTGGAAACGGTGATGATGTAATCGAGTCCGCCAGCCGCAGCCAGTCGCGTCAGTCGGTTTCCGGCCAGCAAGCCGCAGCGGCAGCAACGGCGGCAGCAGCGGCGTCCACGGCGGAGATTCCGCTGCCCGGCTACTCGCTGACGGCCTACCGGGCTCCGTCGCAGCCGCAGCGGCCGCAGTCCCGTCGAATATCTCGAAACGAGCAGCCGCCACCGGCTGCGACAGCCGATGCCCAACTTGAGCGGCAGCTGCGCCTGAGCTACCGGCTGGAGAATGTGATGGAGATCATCGACTATCTGCGGCAGAGGCGCGGCCAGGAGGCCGTGACCAATCAGCGATTCCGACGGCACCGGATCCAGCCGGCGGAGCACTACCAGGCCTGGGTGCGGCTCTGGAACCGGGACTTTGTCGTGCGGCCGCGCAGACCGGGTGACGAAGGCGTCCTGCGCAGCTGCCAGAACTACTAGCTAGAGTAGCTATAGAGATTTTTATTTTTATTAGAGGCAGGGGGGGTTGTGTGCACCCTGGTGCACTTTAAGCGACATTGGCATACAACCGGCGAGAGGCATTGCTGCCCATTCCGCATGTACACTTCATTGCGCCTTGGGGGGTTGGCTCTCAAGGCCGTTAATTGCACGAGCAGAGCCAAGCCGAGATTCCAATTCAGCCCCAAATTAATGTGACTGCACTTGGAATCGAGCCTGGGTCGCTGGCACACCAGAGCCTGCGCTAGACCGCTGGGCTACAGCCCCCCTAGCTATAGAGAAGGATATATTCAAATCTCTCCTAAATTAATATCTAATTTACGAAAATTCGCTGTATGTCAATGCAGTCAATTTCGTAAGTATGAATCAAGTAACACATGTAAATGTGACTTTTGTAACGAGCGATATAGAAATCACTTCAAATATTCTTAATTGCACATATATATTATACGTATATGGCTCATGTAAGTCAGGTAAAGTGGCTCGCTTGATGAAGAGTAGATAAATAAAGGTAAATATCAACATGAAGTTATTTATTTATTTATTTGATTGGCCGATGCATTTCGTCCATTTGCATTAGGACATCGTCAGGGTCTTTTTATTTAAGAAACAATTTGAATGAATATTCAGTATCCTAATACTAAAACTTCCTAATACTAAAACCGACGCGATGTTTGTCTGTCTGTCTGTCTGTCTGTATGTTGCAAGTGAACTCCTACAATTCTGCCAAGTCAACGTCGAAACTTATATGGGAAAACTGCAAATTTTCCGGAGCAGGCTTTAGGCTATTTTAATTTTTAATTTTCACATTTTAACATCCCTAAAAAAGCAGAAAACTGCTTTTTTAACCCCCAATAACCTTCTTTGGTCACTCTGCCTGGGGCTTCAGCCAGTTTGTAAAAATAGCCACCCCAACCTCCGCCCGCGGGCCGCTGTGTATTGAGGGGTGGTGGGTGCGCGTGTTCTGCGTTCAATGCAAATAAAACCCCCGCGTGTTGGGGGTTAAGTTCAATTTAATGATTCCCCCAGACTGGGGGGTTGGGCTTGGGCTGAGTGTACATAGCAGTTGTACAGTGTAAATAGATAGACTGTGTCGAGATTCATTTGGTTTTATTATTGGCAGCCCTGTGTATTAGTTTGGCAGTGAAATTCAATGAATAAACTTGCGAGCTTCTCTAGCAAGCAGTCGGGAAATCGGTAAATTTCAAACGCTAACTGTTCCTCGAGTTTTAAACTTTGAGAGGAGAGACTTATATTGCTGGAAAGATCTTGCAACGCTGAGTTTGGGGATATAAGTTGTTTGCTTTATATATGAAAAGAAAAAGCACAGCATTTGAAAAACTATTTTCATACTTTTAACTTTCTGCAAAGATTGTACTTAGTTTTGCGAGACGTAATAGATAAAGTTGGGGGAGGGTTCAACTTCTCACTGCTGCTGTGTATTGGAGGGTTGATTTAGATTGCGCAACTGTTTATTTAACTTTAAATAAGACTGATACTGTCTGACTGAGAAATGGTTTGCGCAATTAATTGATTCAATTAATTCAACACGCAGCTCTGTGCAGCTCGAACCCTAACCCTAACCAATGAATTCTGAAAGTTAAGTTCTTTTTGACAGAGAAAATTTCGATTGAGTCCAGTTTCACGGAGTATTCTGATGGTTTTCGGTTTCACGGAGAGGATTTATTTTTCGTGGAGAGAATTTAGATGTATTTCTGTTTTACGGAGACGATTTTGATGGATGTCAGTTTCACTCAGAGGATTTCCATGGAGCCCAGTTTCACGGAGAGGATTTCTGTTTCGCGGAGAGGATTTCTGTTTCACGGAGGGATTTTGATGGATTTGGTATCTTCAGTCAGTCAGTAAAGAGAGTAAAGAGAAGAGTGAAAAGAGAAGAGAGAAGAGATTATAGAAAAGAGAGTAGAGATGAGAGAGGACAGATTAGACATGACAGATGGGAGAGAAGAGGGGAGTAAGGCGGGAACGAAGAGGGAGAGAGAAGAAAAGAGGAGAGAGGAGATGAGAGGGAATATATGAGATAGCAGAGGGAGACAGGAGAGATGAGAGGAGAGAGAAGAGAGGAGCTGAGAGTAGAGGAGAAAGAAATAGTGAGATGAGGCATGAGGGATGAGAGATGAGAGAGGAGAGAAGAGAGGAGAGAGGAGAGAGGAGAAAACAGGGGATAAAGGAGACAGAAGAGAAAGACGAAAGACGAGGGAGAAGAGATAAATAAGGTGGTAGAGATGAGAGACGTGAGAGGAGAGAAAAGAGAAGAGAGGAGACAGAAGAATCTGAGTCTGGACAATGGCAGTCAGTTTTTGCGAACAGGGAAAACAAGATATGGTATTTGAAAGGCTTTACAGAGGATTTGGAGATGATTTGGAAGATGGGATTCAAGTCATGGAATTTCAGCTGATGGATTTCAGGGAATGGAATTCCGGTGATGGGAGTTCTTCCCCTTTCTCCTCCAGAGGAGGAGTTGGCCTCGTATATAGATAGTTGAGAGTAACAAGAGTAGTTGAATTGAGTTTTTAATTGATGGTTTAAAACTTGTACATAGTAATCAATTTTTTGATACAGTATTGGTTGGGTAAAGTGCATATATCAGTTTCATACATGTATATCAGGACAGTTATGCATTTTTTTAGCTGATTTGTCAGTGACCGGACTGGCTTGAAACTGGCTTGACGATGTCCTAATGCAATGGACGAAATGCATCGGCAACTCAAATAAATAAATAACTAACTTCATGTTGATATTTACCTTTATTTATCTGCTCATGTAAGTACATGTAAGTGTGTAAAAACATCAGGGACAACTAAAACATATGAGCTCGTACTATATATGTGTACATGTTACATATGTAAATGATACTGAATTAGAATTAGCCAAGCTGCAAAAAACTGTTTACGTCAAAACTTATGTAAATAAAAATATGAATATTTGCAAGTGGCTTGCATGTTAGTACCAACTGCAACCCTTTCGGCGCTGAGCCATTTCTTTCCCATTTGCAGCTGACCCCTGAGCACACATGTACAAGCGCTCAGATACTGTAAGCAGGTACGCACTTATACACACGTTCACCCAGTTGTCTGCTGGTGTACATGTACAGCAAGCCCTGATTTTCTAATCGTTATGCATTTACACTCTTTCTGCCTTAGGGATTGACCGTCGTAATTAATTTAGCACGTACAATGTACACGGAATCGAACCAGGGGTCGTAGAGCCTACTGACAGTAGGGGGAAAGCGCATCGAAGCAAAATGTGCGGTTTTAAGATTGAAAAAAGATGCGTCCTCATCATGATATTCTGACTTCAACGGCATTTAGTATTATGTACGAGGCCAACTCCTCCTCTGGAGGAGAAAGGGGAAGAACTCCCATCACCGGAATTCCATTCCCTGAAATCCATCAGCTGAAATTCCATGACTTGAATCCCATCTTCCAAATCATCTCCAAATCCTCTGTAAAGCCTTTCAAATACCATATCTTGTTTTCCCTGTTCGCAAAAACTGACTGCCATTGTCCAGACTCAGATTCTTCTGTCTCCTCTCTTCTCTTTTCTCTCCTCTCACGTCTCTCATCTCTACCACCTTATTTATCTCTTCTCCCTCGTCTTTCGTCTTTCTCTTCTGTCTCCTTTATCCCCTGTTTTCTCCTCTCTCCTCTCTCCTCTCTTCTCTCCTCTCTCATCTCTCATCCCTCATGCCTCATCTCACTATTTCTTTCTCCTCTACTCTCAGCTCCTCTCTTCTCTCTCCTCTCATCTCTCCTGTCTCCCTCTGCTATCTCATATATTCCCTCTCATCTCCTCTCTCCTCTTTTCTTCTCTCTCCCTCTTCGTTCCCGCCTTACTCCCCTCTTCTCTCCCATCTGTCATGTCTAATCTGTCCTCTCTCATCTCTACTCTCTTTTCTATAATCTCTTCTCTCTTCTCTTTTCACTCTTCTCTTTACTCTCTTTACTGACTGACTGAAGATACCAAATCCATCAAAATCCCTCCGTGAAACAGAAATCCTCTCCGCGAAACAGAAATCCTCTCCGTGAAACTGGGCTCCATGGAAATCCTCTGAGTGAAACTGACATCCATCAAAATCGTCTCCGTAAAACAGAAATACATCTAAATTCTCTCCACGAAAAATAAATCCTCTCCGTGAAACCGAAAACCATCAGAATACTCCGTGAAACTGGACTCAATCGAAATTTTCTCTGTCAAAAAGAACTTAACTTTCAGAATTCATTGGTTAGGGTTAGGGTTCGAGCTGCACAGAGCTGCGTGTTGAATTAATTGAATCAATTAATTGCGCAAACCATTTCTCAGTCAGACAGTATCAGTCTTATTTAAAGTTAAATAAACAGTTGCGCAATCTAAATCAACCCTCCAATACACAGCAGCAGTGAGAAGTTGAACCCTCCCCCAACTTTATCTATTACGTCTCGCAAAACTAAGTACAATCTTTGCAGAAAGTTAAAAGTATGAAAATAGTTTTTCAAATGCTGTGCTTTTTCTTTTCATATATAAAGCAAACAACTTATATCCCCAAACTCAGCGTTGCAAGATCTTTCCAGCAATATAAGTCTCTCCTCTCAAAGTTTAAAACTCGAGGAACAGTTAGCGTTTGAAATTTACCGATTTCCCGACTGCTTGCTAGAGAAGCTCGCAAGTTTATTCATTGAATTTCACTGCCAAACTAATACACAGGGCTGCCAATAATAAAACCAAATGAATCTCGACACAGTCTATCTATTTACACTGTACAACTGCTATGTACACTCAGCCCAAGCCCAACCCCCCAGTCTGGGGGAATCATTAAATTGAACTTAACCCCCCAACACGCGGGGGGTTTTATTTGCATTGAACGCAGAACACGCGCACCCACCACCCCTCAATACACAGCGGCCCGCGGGCGGAGGTTGGGGTGGCTATTTTTACAAACTGGCTGAAGCCCCAGGCAGAGTGACCAAAGAAGGTTATTGGGGGTTAAAAAAGCAGTTTTCTGCTTTTTTAGGGATGTTAAAATGTGAAAATTAAAAATTAAAATAGCCTAAAGCCTGCTCCGGAAAATTTGCAGTTTTCCCATATAAGTTTCGACGTTGACTTGGCAGAATTGTAGGAGTTCACTTGCAACATACAGACAGACAGACAGACAGACAAACATCGCGTCGGTTTTAGTATTAGGACAAGCTGTTGAAACCCGCGGATTTTGAACCCGGGGAATTTCAATCCCTGGAACTATTTTTGCATGTACTCGTATTCTAAAATCTGAGGTCAAACTCAAACAAAAGCTTGTTAATAGTTAGGTTAGAATTAAACATAAAATAGAGTACATTCGTAAAAAATTAGGATTTAAGGCAAACATTTATATTGTTGGCTGGGGTGCTCCAAACAGGCAAACTCTGGCCTCTGCCTCTCCTTATGTCCCTTGGATCCTTAGAAACTTTGACCTTCTCTTCTGTTTCCTCTCCTCTCTCTCGTCTCTGTCTCTTCTCTCTCTCTCCTCTATCCCCTATTCTCTCGTCTATTCTCTCTCCCTTCTATTCTTTTATCCCTCCTCTCCTCCCTCCTCTCTACTCTCTCCTCTCTCTCCTCTCATCTCTTCTCTTCTTTCCTCTCTCCTCTCTCCTCTCTTCTATCGTCTCTTCCCTCACCTCTCTTCTCTCTCGTCTTTGCTCTCTTATCTATCTCTTCTTTCTCTTCTTTTATCTTTTCTCTCTTCTCTTTTCTCATTCTTTCTGCATGTTCTCTCCTCTCTCCCTCTCTCTCTCCTCTCTCTCCCTCTCTCTCCTCTCTCTCCCTCTCTCTCTCCTCTCTCTCCCTCTCTCTCTCCTCTTATCTCTCTGCTCTCTCCTGTCCCATATCTCTTTCTCCTCTAATCTCTCCCCTGTTTCATCTCCTCTCTCGTCCTTTCTCCTCTTTCCCCTGTCCTCTCGTTTCTCTCCCCTCCCCTCCTCTCTCCTCACTCACTTCTCTCTCCCTTTGTCTTACCTCTCATCTCTTATTTCTATCCTTTTTTTCTCTCCACTCTCCCATCTCTCGTCTGTTCACTCTCGTCTCTGGTCTCTCATCTCCCCTCTCTCATCTGCCATCTTTACTCTCTTATACTCGTATGTTTTCTCACCTCTCTCATCTGTACTCTTCTCTTTCCCCTCTTTTGACTCCTCTCTTTCCTTTCTCCTTTTTCCCTTCTCTTCTATTCCCTCTTCTATTCTCTCCCTCTCTTGTCTTCTCTCTTTTCTCTTCGCTCTCCTCTCTCCTCTCATATATCGCGTTCACTCTCATCTTTGCTCTCCACCCCCTCTCTCTTCTCTCTCCACTCTTTACTCTCCACTCTCCTGTGTACTCTTCTCTTTCCCCTTTACTGAATCCTCTCTTCTTACTCCTCTTCTCTTCCCTCTTCTATACTCTTCTCTTGTCTCTTTGCACTCTGCTCTCTCTTCCTTCACCTCTCTATCTCTACTCTCTCGTCTCCACAATCTCATCTCTTTCCTCTCTCCTCTTCTTCCCTTTACTCTATCATCTCTCCTTTCTCCTCTCTTCTTTCTCAACTCTCTCTCTCATCTCTTATCTCCTCTCTTCTCACTCCTCTCTCCCTCTCTCTCCCCTCCTATCTCCTCTCTGTTCTCTATTCTCTATTCTCTTCTCACTCTTCTCTACTCTCCTCTCTCATCGATCCTCTGTCTCATCTCTCCCCTCTTCTCTCTTCCTCTTCTCACCTCTACTCTTTCCTCTCCCTCCTGTCTCCCCTCCTCTCGCTTCCTCCTCCCATATTCTCTGCTCTCTCCTCGTCCTCACCCCACTCGTCTTTCCTGTTATCTTATATCTTTTCTCTTACCCCCTCTCGCCCTTCCTCTCTTTCCAATAGTCTATTCCTTTTCTTTTTCACACTCATCTGGCCCGCAGCCATGAGTTGGATTCTTTATCTGGCCTTTGAGTTAAAAATCTACCGATCCCTGCTTTGAAAGCCAGTTTGTGGGACGTAGTACTATCATGGTTATCATTTCTTATGCTTTAATCACGTCACCTTTCTGGCCAATTAGCAGCCCTGAGAGGAATTTGTGTATCTCCAGCTCCACCACCACAGTTTGCACTCTGTAGCAGTCTAACAACCAAGGAAATGCGCATTTCTTAGGAGTCATTTAAATTTTAAAGTTACTCTATGCGAAACTTAATGTTAAAAGCTTCATGGTGTAACTAATTTAGTAGTATTGCATTGTAATAAGTTATTCATTAATTTTTCGCTATTTTTACAAACCATCCCGCATCGCCTTGATTTGCCTGTTTGCCATCCACTGTTAAACTGCTGCAGACTTGTCTATACAGAGGACAGTGGTTTGAATCTCTCGCTGAAACTGTCTCTCCTCTCCACGCCTCTCCACTCGCGGGGGTGCAGAGAAGGCTATTAAAAGTTATTCCAAAACAGTGTACGTTGCCATGTACATTCAGCCCTATCGCCTGACCCTTCGTCTGGGCTGGGGGAATGAGTGAGTGAGTGGCACAAACAACAGAAAAAGCAGACAAAATTCACATGCTTACAGTTTCCGTCCTGATTGAGATACAGAGTTGAGACTTTACATGTAGGCAGAGAATGAGTCAATAAAGAATTGTGTTAAGTTAGAAGTCAATCGCTTCACGTAGAGCAAACTTATGGCAGCCGAAAGTTAGTCATTTTAAAACCCATTTACACCCTTTGCCCAGATCGGGAAAGAGGCAGGCGGGCGGAGGTTGGGGTGGCTGTCTCGCTGAAAAAAACAGCCAAACTTTAAAAGTGCACAGCGCCGTTCAGGATTAACTTTGAGACTCGAAATTTTACACGATTGTGTCAAAATAGTTGAAAATTGATTGTGTCAAATTTGAAGAGGATCGGTAGAAGTGGAGCGGCGCTAAGGAGGCTTTAGTAAAAAAATCGCGCATTTTGAGCAGTTTTTTGCACTTTTAGGTAGGAAGACTCAAATTTAGGAAATTTAAAGGTAGCCTAAGACATTCTCCGTAGTGAGTTTAGGGTGGGTGTAAAATTTGGTGTCATTTGGTTGAGCGGTTTGGGAGTCCATAGCGATCAAAATTGTCCACACACAGACAGACACACACACACACAGAGTTTTGATTTTTATATGTAGAGATTGTAGTAAATAGAATTTGCATTTTGTATTAATTTAAGTGCAATAAATTTAACTGAACATGAATCTCAGGCGCCGCGGAACGAGTTTTTGCCAGGGGGGCAGGACCAAGTTTCCGAAACTCAAGCCCAGACCCTGACTTGGACAATGACCAAAAATTTGAGCAAAATTATGCTGTTGAACAGTATTTGAGGGGAGGCAATGCCCCCCCCCCCAACTCAATGTCAGGGGGCAGCTGCCCCCCCTGCCCCCCCTGTTCCGCGGCGCCTGAACATGATCCTTTCATGTACAATACATACAGTATGTAGTCAAAATAAAACGCCAAAGCTTCTATGTATATCAATTAATGCAATTAAATGACGCACAACACAACTGATATACTGCAGGCTGCTGCAGTTCCTTAACAAACATACATGTACAAGCTTACATCAAGGACCACTGAAGTCACTTCGTTAAACTTATAAGTCTACTTAAGTAGTCCTTGGCTTACATGAATAGTACGAGCAACATATGTAATTACCTAGATCTAATTAGCTACATCTTTTAAGTGTCGAAAGATGTATCTGAAAATGTTTCGGCAAAAGTTAACTGTTACGACACTTTTCCGACACTTTTCCGACACTTTTTGCGACATTTTAAGTGTTGTAAAAAGTGTCGGAAGATGTGTCTGAAAATGTGTCGGCGAAAGCTATACACAGGTGCATTCTCGATTCCAAGGCTCGATTCCAAGTGCAGTCACATTAATTTGGGGCTGAATTGGAATCTCGGCTTGGCTCTCCCTTCTTGCACGGTCCTAACCCCGTCTTATAGACGGCCCCTTCGGCATCTGCTGCGTCTTCGACGTCTGGTCCCCCTTCCCCCGGCAGTTTCGGCTTCAGCAGCTAAGCTCCCCTTGAGAGGCATCACCAGTACTTCCCGGCCGTGAACAAAGAGCAGGATAGCAACCGGCAAGTGAAGAGTACCGGCGGCACTCGTCAGCTAAGATCAGCATCCCATCCGAGCGTTTCGGTCTCTGCGGATCCCTTGGCTACCGCCAGTTAGGTCCTCTGATTGGTTTGGTGAGAGGCTTTCTTGACCTGCTTAACTGGGTGCGCCCTTTGTCCTTCCTAGGTAGTCTGATAGGATTTGCACTTTTGCTTGCTTGCTTTTTGTGTGCCAAACTCGAGGCAAAAGTTTCATATAATACTAAAAGTAGCCATTTGCTCTGACTCTATCTAAGGTGTTTAGGATTGCGGATTAAGTGAGAAAGTTAAATCTGGAAGTTAGACTTAGCGTTTTCTTTCTTTTTCGCAATGCCAGCTGGGATGAGCGGCTAGATCTAGGAGCAGAGGTCACAGTGGATCGGAAGCGGCACAGTTCTCGGTCAATCAGTCGATCTCGGAAATCACGACAAGAATGCAAATTAAGTGCCAGACTGGCTCTTTCGTGCAGTCTCAGGCAGCTAAGCGGCAAAAAAAATTAAATATTAGTCTAACGGTTTCCAAAAGTAACAATGCATCTACATCATCGCTATCTGTCGACGTGTTAACACATTTAGTGCCAAAAGCGTGCAGTTACGTGTACTTGTACATGTACTTCTGGGAATTTGGTAATGAAATAGTACTTCTGTAGTGTATGAAGGCTCGCCAGCGCAAGAACCCCCTGCAAAAGTCCTCTCTGTCCCTGCATGGCCAATGTGATCTTAGTCCCAGCAGCGTCCCTTCTATTCGGCTATGACTTCGAGATAGACAGCTAAAAGACTGAGGACTGGGGGGTGGCAGGTAAGTGCCTTGCCCCTCTAGTCGGAAGTCCGATTTCGATAGCTCTGGTTTGGTGAGCCGGGGCGCACGGACTGGTGGCAGCGGGTTAGTTAATCTAATTCTCCCTGCTTGTCTCTCGCTGTCTACTCTTAGCTATAGGACCTTGCTGCTCGCCCACAATGTAGCTACCATGGGGCTGACCATCTGACAGGAGTGAGAGGCCAGAGCTTTAAGTGATTCATTTCTGAGTTCTAAGGCCCGAAGCTATAGGCTTAAAAAAAGCCGAACCCATCAATCAGAGTTTCGGATACTAACTATTTCGAAATACTTTGTGCATACATGTAGCTATACTGGCACTGTGCGAGCTGGCTGACTACCAGGTGCAGATGCGCGCCTGGTCTGCTTTATCCGTCAAAAAAGCATGTAAAAGTACAGCGAGTGGATATGAAATTTTTTCATATCTTTATGAGCACTTTATTTGCCCTGGATACGTATGGCAGAATTTGCAAACCAAGTATATCATTTGAACGCGTATCAAGTATCATTTAAGCAATTTTCCCACTGGAAAGAGCGAAAAAAGAAAAAGACCTAAAGTTCTGTAAAAAAAATTGTTTTTAGCGCGATTATTTAAATACGAGAGGTGTTGCACAAGTACTTAAACTTTCACATACATGAAAATTGTTAAACTTTAACTGAGAATTTTGATTTTGAATACTATCCCGCTTGAAAAGCACTACACAATTTAAGCACGCATTTGTTTCCCCATTGATATTCGAATTTTAACAAAAGCAAAATACTAAAAGCAACCCGTAGCATTAAACTTTACACAGAGTAAACTGCAGCCGTGAAACGACTATTGGTCAAGTTTCAGCTCGATATGTCACTTTGGCTTTGAGCAGGAGCGATTTTCGATGTGTTCTATTTTGTGATTCCAAAATTCATATTGATATTCGAGTACAGGTACTTCTGCCTCACCGATCTTGACGAAACTTTACACAGAGTAAACTGCAGCCGTGAAACGACAGAAACGAAAACAGAAACGTAAAAAGTCAAAATCATGCAGTATGTGGGTGATTTGCATGCCAGCTTAGAGACGAATTATAAAACAGTAAAATTTACAATATCAAGTAACAGTTGGCAACATGTTTTAAGTACTGTAGATAAGTCATTGTAGTCTTAGAAAAGTTAATATCGCTCAAATGAATAGTCAGCAGAAATGTAACGAAGTGCTCCGAATTGAAGTTGCATAGTACGGATTTAGATTAGCCAGGTAGTAGAAAAACGGTATGGCAGTTCTCACAAATAAAATTCTCGACTGGCCGATTGATACATTGCACATGATACCAGTACAAGCAAGATGGGCACTCGATCTGGAAAAAAATCGTCGCATTGCATCATAATAATTGCTATCAAATTTCAGACAGCTACGCATTCAGCCAGTCGTTCAGGCAGTAGCGTTATGTTTTTTGATCCTGTCAATCATCTAGAGGGTTTGCTATACTCGTATGTTGTAAACCTATATTTGTTTTAAAAAGGCTGAATCGAAAAAATATTTTTTGTTGGACCTACCCAGTCGATCGGAGCATTGGCGACAGGACTGCATGTATCAGGACAGCTTTTTTTGCATGCATGGCAAAACTCTTGGTTCCCTCCGAGACTGTAAACTTCGATAACCGCCCAGATGTAATGTCTAAATGACTCCAGTGATTGGGCGTCACGCTTGAAAAAGGGCACTTTTCCGAGCACAATCGCCCTGGCGTAGATACAGACGAAAACACCGCAGCTGTATCCATCGACCTGCATTGTACGGGGCAATGTATCGGCTACGAACTTGTCTTGACACTTCCTGAATAAAGGAGCTGCCGAATCCACGAAAGGTAAGAGGACAACCGAATCGAGAAGGCGACTGCAATTTTGCATGTTCATATCAGAATAGACAGTACTTGAATATCAATATGAATTTTGGAATCACATGTATTTTAAATGGAACACATCGAAAATCGCTCCTGCTCAGAGCCAAAGTTACATATCGAGCTGAAACTTGACCAATAGTCGTTTCACGGTTGCAGTTTACTCTGTGTAAAGTTTCGTCAAGATCGGTGAGGCAGAAGTACCTGTACTCGAATATCAATATGAATTTTGGAATCACAAAATAGAACACATCGAAAATCGCTCCTGCTCAAAGCCAAAGTGACATATCGAGCTGAAACTTGACCAATAGTCGTTTCACGGCTGCAGTTTAGTCTGTGTAAAGTTTCATCAAGATCGGTGAGGCAGAAGTACCTGTACTCGAATATCAGTATGAATTTTGGAATCACATGTATTTTAAATGGAACACATCGAAAATCGCTCCTGCTCAAAGCCAAAGTGACATATCGAGCTGAAACTTGACCAATAGTCGTTTCACGGTTGCAGTTTACTCTGTGTAAAGTTTCATGCTACGGGTTGCTTTTAGTATTTTGCTTTTGTTAAAATTCGAATATCAATGCGAATATCAATGCCGGAAACAAATGCGTATTTAAGCGAAATTGGAAACCTTTGGAACCACCTTTTTGTTCGTCCACCACGGTCGTGCAATCAAAGAAAGGACAGTGTGTGATACGCTCGTATTCTAATTCAACTCCTTGGAAGCTTGGCATTTTGGCAAGAATCACTGGGGATTCACGCCGATTTAGTCAATCTTAATGCGGCCAGGCCTAGTAGTGAGGTAAGGTCGGATGATCGGCAATCCTCTACTTTCGCACGTTTAATTATTTTTCGAAAAATAATAACTTCCTTAGTAGTTACTGGGAGTAAAAATATTTTAATATTTAAACTTGCGCGAATGTAAGACGTGGCAGTGTATCATCGATTTTATGGTGTAGGACCGACCTATAGACCGCCACACACCAAGACCACCACACTGGCTTGGGGAGCTAGGGGAGGAATTTGGCTGAATGTGTAATTGGATTGTGCTAGGCCTAGAAAGGAGATGAGTGGGTAGGAGAGCCAGTAGGACAAGGCTGCGAGAGAGGAACCTACAAGAAGAATAGCAATGCTAGAAGATTGCTAGATTGGTAGCTCCCCCTCAATACCAATAGCCAGTAATACTAATAGCTGCGACAGTCTTGGTATGTGGCGGTATGGATTGGTGGTCTATGTCTACTAGTTTGAGGTGGCTATTGGCTATGCCTATATATATGGCCAAAACCTGCAATTGCTTCAGGGCTATGCATGGCATATCCAAGGCCCTGTTTGACACCCGCCTAGATGAGTTTCTGTGGCGCCACTGTGCCACCTACTTTTCTGGGTCTACAGCACACTACTATAGGCCCCCTAGATGATATCTAGTGCAACCAAATGTGTGATATAACAAACTCACCAATTGTTGGTAAACTTTTATTAAAACTTTGTTTAAAATTTGTTAAATTTTCAAAAAAGAGGCCTAATTAAATGTGCAAAAGTAGAAGATTTACAGATGATTGTCTAAATTAGAGTTAGGGGCCTAGGTTGAGCAGTTTGAAGTAGATAGGCCTAAGACTTTCCAAATTTTACTAATTTGCCTTGGTTAGGCCACCTATATGCTTTTAGGCTCCAATGTTCTCATTGATTCATTTCTCAATATCTTAGATGAGAACTATTGGCTATGCAGACAGTCTGGACACCTGGAGCATAACACTAAAAAGCTAATGTTTCTATCATTCACCTTGTATGTCTCTTTCCAATTCCATTGTTTCCTATTGAGATAGTATGAAATGATTTATTAAATGAAATGATTTTTGCACTATAAAATAAAGCAATAAAGCCACTTTCCAAATGTGCCAAGATTGCAACAATAGGCCTAGGCCTATTTTAACCACATTTAAAAGTATAAATAGACCTACTTATAGAACACCCATTGTAGCATTGAGAAAAACATACCAATTAGACTTACCAATCATATTTAAATGCTAACTAAGTGCTGGTAATTTGATGCCACATATAGGCCTATAATTTAGTTAAAGCAAAAATGGCATCAAAGATAAATACAAATATTATTAAGATAAATAGGCCTTGTATCTAAATTTATGCATAGAAGTGCAAGTGCAAGGCAATAAAATGCGCGAGTATCAAATTTAGTATGTATTGCCAAAAACTTGGCTAAAGTTTTGATAGCTTTAATAAAAGGTTTGAAAAATATAAAATAATGTGGCTGCAAATAAAAAGAATCAACAAAAGAAAACAAAACATATTGTATAATTGAAAACTATAGTATAGAAACTGTTAAAAAATGGGTAACAAATATAAAGACCTCTCTTGAAAGATTGGGATTGGGATACACTGCAAGTATATATCTAACTGCACTGACAAATCTTATAAAAATATGATATTTATATTTTTGTACCAATAATCATGAGACTTATACTCAACCACAGAGGAAAAAATTGTGAAATCTATCCCAATATTCAGATAGTTGGTTGGAAATATATCATATTATATATATGCTATGCACTATGCACTATTTTACATTTTCAGCCTATAGAAACTTTATCTATCAATTGCACTTGGTCAATAATAATAGGCCTAAAGATGCAGCTATGTATTAGGCTCTTATCAAGCCTAGCAATAATTTATGAATACAAGTGCACATAAACCTTATATCTTATGAACAAATGAATAATTGATAGAACATATGAAGGTAAAAGACAAAGATCACTCTTGATGGTCATCTTATTATGCATATATGGCTATGTGAGTCAGTAAAATCAAATAATTTCTAGTTCTAATGTGATAGAAAATTATAGTTGAAATAAATATTGTAACAAAGTTGCAGAAAATGATATGAAATCAGAATCCCATATCATAGTAAAAATAATGGGGTGTTAGACTATTAGATGCACACTTCATGAAACCAAAGAGAACAAAATTTGCACTCTATCTGAAAAGGAATATGCAGTGAAAATGAATGGTTGGATGTCTTAAAATAGCTACTTCACTGGGCAAACATTTGCTATAAGAATTTTAAAAGTATAATAAACAACATTTGATATTATAAGCTGGAATAATAAATTATCTACATTTCTTTTTAAAACATTACCACATTTTCTTATATGTTTTTTGCATGCATAAGTTTTTGCTTCAATTTTCACTTAGTTTTCTAAGCTTGCGATTAACAGCTATAAGTTGGTAGTTATCTACAGCTATTACTGTGACAAGTTTAAGCCTGCCTATTTACCTATGGTAAACTTCAAGCTTCTATTGTGATGCAAAGCCGCCTCCTCTTTACCATACTTCTAACATAAATTTTGGTTATTAGATGACCTAAGGAGCAAATTTTGCCATATCTTCAAGTGAGACTATGATATTACATTATTACTATTAATAATGTCATAGTGACTTGTTTGACAGCAGCAAATCAGCAAATATGCTCACTAATACTCTGCAGCTATTACCGTCCTACTAAATAGAATGTTTTATAGTACTAGTATATATCTCGTACTAGCCAAAACAGTGTCAAATGGAGTTAAGGGTATAATGAAAGGAAACCAATTTAATGAAACAATTATATGCAGCAATTAACATGTAAACAATAGTCTAATGTCTGTTTATAAAAAAACAAATTATCTTCTAGACAGAACATGCCTTGTTCTATGTATACTTTAGTTTTAGGCTTATTAGGTCTTGAAAAAAGACTTAGGTCTAAGTGTTTTGTAAGTACAGTATTGGAAATATAAAACTATTTTTCATATAATCTTTAGGCCTTATCCTTGTTTATGTTCTAAGTCAAAATTGTTTTAATAAAAATTAAAAATATTTTCTTGCTTATTGGTTTATTTAAGTTTGTGCTTCGCCTTGGCCTAAATTTATTAGCCTAAACACATGTTTTAGACTAAATCATGCATTGACTAGCCCTAGTCAATTATTATTTAGGCCTAACTTTACTAGATACAAATTATAAATTTTAAAATGGCACTAGTCATGCCATCATCAGAACTGGCACAAATTCTGAAAAGTATTTTTGCCAACAAAACTGCACTAGCCTTTTCAAAATTTTTAACACTTGTAATATACATTTTGCAACATAAATACATCAAAGTGCTTGAAAAATGCCAAATGGCATAATATGGAAGTATTAGTTTGTTTCACTTTACTTGAATAATATATGTTCATAAATTGCATAATAAAATATGCCTTGACTCAATTTTGACTTGAGATAAAAAAATTTGTAAACTGGTTGATAATATACCTAGGCCTAGGGCCAATCAATCTTTTGCCACTAATGCTAATTGATAGTTGAATGAATTTATTTAAGATATAAATTGCTATCAACAAAGCAAATATAACATGTTTAATAGTATGTGGACTAATTTTATTTTTGTAATTCTTAATACTCCACTTTTCTTAAAGCCTCAAATGTAAGCAAAATATATTTGCAACTGCTAAGTATGCTTGCATTTGCTCAAGATATGCCATATTTCCTATTTTCTTATTATCTCCATATCATTTATAAGCCATTAACTTACAATCCCATAGTCTCTAACACTTAAACTTTAAGCATAAACTTATTAGTCCTTTTAATTTCTTTTTAAGTATTTTTAATTTTTATTTGGCCTAATGCATATTTAATTGTTATGCCTCTAATCTTTCTACCTTTTTAGAGCATAACTATCCCTATTTTTTAAATGAGCCACATTTATAATACTTAACTTGACTTATTCCCATCTTTGCCCTATATCTAAGCAACTATTTGGTATTTAAATTAACTTTCTAATTCTAATTTGAACTAACTTATCTAGTCAATTGATTTGATTTTGAATATTCCAAATGTTTGTCCCATCTCTAAATTAGGGACTTTAGACCAATATTAGGCCTATATTAGGGACTTTGTCCCTTTTAATCAGTCTATTTTATAAGCTAACACTGTATGTGAGCAAAGAGGAATAGAAGCAGTAAGGGGAAGAAAGTGGGATTTGGAGGCCCAATAGGCAGTGTTGGCAGAGGTGGTTCATGCATCATACAAGGGTCACATGGCTAGGCTTCTTGCTTGCCAATCATCTGGGCTATTTTTAGACTTGTATGTCTTCTGCATCTGGGGAGTTATTGCCAAGACTAGATGCTTGTTCATATATCACATACATGTTGGCTGATTTCTCCTGCCCTCTTACTAATCACTCATACTTCACTTTAATAAGAATAAATCTAATAAAACCAAAATAGCCAAAAAATTTATAACAATCTTTGCAAAACTCAGACTTAGTAAAAAATGCACAATGGGACTATAAATGAATAATTTGGCTATAGCCAATGACAATGTCTAGTTTATTTTTCTTATTAAAGTAGACAAAATTTACCTCAATTATAATAAGACCTAGTATGCTACTATCTGACTACTTAAATGTTTTTGATGACTAAAACTTGAGTGTTGGATTAGGGTTTAGATCAGTTTTTAGTAAGTATTTAAAAGTAGGCAGCAGCTTGAAATTAGGTGTTTCTTGATATGTAATCTTTATAGTCTATATTGGCTAGGTTTAATTTGTAATTTTGTCTTTGTAAGCTAAGGTTTTATAAGAAGTACATGATATGTATATTAGTATATACAGTTCTGCTATTAAGGAAGCTCTATTTTGATAGGTGTGAATAATTTATTATATATAAAACCATATCAATTAGATAAATTTTTTAGTAAATGTCTACAAAACAAGTGTAAAAATTATTTTAAAATGTATATATGTACTATGCCTAAAGTAGAAGTTTTAAATGATATTAGACAATTTGTATAAAATAAGCATAGGTATTTTGCTTGATTCGAAAACATTTTGGCAGCTTTTAATTTGCTTTTTATATATTAGTACTAAGTGTTTAGTTAAGAACTTTGAGTTTTGTTTTATTCAAAGAGGTCTAGATAGAAATAAGCTTTCATTGACAATGTAAGGGAGCAGGTAGGTCTAGCTTGCTGCTTTGATGTGCCAGCAGCCTGGGCTCATTTCCAATTCACATTAATTTTGTAGCTAAATTGGAATCTTTGCTAGGGTCTGCTTGTGCAGTTAGCACCCTTGAAGACCAACCACCAGGCACAATGAAGTGTATATGCCTATATATGGATCTATGTGGTTGTGTGTGCTCAGGCAAGTTGGTATAATAGGTAATAATGCCTGTTGCCAGTTGTATAACAATTTTACTTAAACTGCACCATAGTGTATACAGCTTCTAACTAAAAAACATTGATAATTCAATCAAAATTTTTGTAATTAATGTAATGATTAACTACCATTGCAGCCAAAAATGACAACATTACTTTTTGACAACCTGTCTTTACTTGGATTTTCTCCTGGAAATCTTGACCAGATTACAAGTGTAAAATACAGCCTGTAAGTTGACTTTGACTTAGTTAGTATACTATTTGTGCTTAGTTTTTAGAGTTCCCACTAGTTTTTTTCCCTATAGCAGTGCGTTATGAGAAAATAGAAAGATTTTAAAGCAGTAATAATATGTCTAAAATCTGCACCTGCTTATTTAGGTTTAATTAGAGGTAGATTGGTCTAAATATTCCCAATTAGGAGAAAGCCAAGTGGGCAGATAAGTCTGCAGTGTGTAGTACCTGGAAGCAGTCGTTAAGTAGTGGGGTGTATTTAATTATGGTACATTTTTACATGTCAATTTTTTTGACCCATTCAATACAGGAAGACTCTGCCAAAGCTGGTGCAAATGTTCCGCTTCCAGCACCGCCTGTATCTGTTTCTATTCGACAAAATCGATCCGAAAAAAGCCGCCAAAGATTTCAAACATCTGCAAGAATTGTTAGACAAATCGAGCGAATTGGAGTTTAAAAAGCTGCTCAAACAGTGGCTATTAAATTTGCGCGATTCAGCTGGCCTGCCGCGCCTAATGCCGAGGTATTTTGTTTCGCCCCGTCTGTGCGACCTGGTCGAGCTGTTCCTTTGCCTGTCCTTGCACGCTTTATTGTTGGATCAGCAGCGACTTTTTGGTGGGTCATTTCGGCTTTTCTTGTAATAAACTTGCTGCTCTACTTATAGTACAGTATTTCGGGCATTTGTAGACGCAGAATGCAGGACGTGTCGTATGAATGAAGGACTGGTGGGGGAGGGGAGCGGCTGAAGGACTGGTGGTGGGGGAGGAGAGCGGCTGAAGGACTGGTGGTGGGGGAGGGGAGCGGCTGAAGGACTGGTGGTGGGGGAGGGGAGCGGCTGAAGGACTGGTGGTGGGGGAGGGGAGCGGCTGAAGGACTGGTGGTGGGGGAGGGGAGCGGCTGAAGGACTGGTGGTGGGGGAGGGGAGCGGCTGAAGGACTGGTGGTGGGGGAGGGGAGCGGCTGAAGGACTGGTGGTGGGGGAGGGGAGCGGCTGAAGGACTGGTGGTGGGGGAGGGGAGCGGCTGAAGGACTGGTGGTGGGGGAGGGGAGCGGCTGAAGGACTGGTGGGGGAGGGGAGCGACTGAAGGACTGGTGGGGGATAGGAGCGGCTGAAGGACTGATGGGGGAGGGGAGCGACTGAAGGACTGGTGGGGGAAGGGAGCGGCTGAAGGACTGGTGGGGGAGGGGAGCGGCGCCCACTGGAGGTTTAGCGCATAAAAAACAATATACGCTTAGCCATATCCCAGCCTCCCAATGCCATCCACCCACGCAGGTCTGAGTCCCAGCGACCCCATCCTGGCCCCGGCAGCCGGCCGTCCCGATACTCTTGGCCTCCGCCTGCTGGAATTGGAGACTGCCGACCTCTGCCGGCAGGCAGCCGCCTCCGCTGCCGCTCGCTCCCGCCTGGCCGACGCCAGCCAACGTCTCGGCCGCTGTCTGGCCCAGCGACTGCGCGCCATTGCGGTCGAATTGGCCGACCTGCAGCGCGAGACTGACAGCCTGCGCGAGGCCTCCCGAGAAGCCGCCGTAGCCGCTGGCTCGCCGCTGCCCGGCCGCTCGGCGCCCTGTGAATCCGACGAGCACTGCCGGCACCGAGCCGCTCGCCTGGCCCGCTGCCAGCCGGCCCTGTCGGCCGCCGATTCCGCGGCCGCCGACGCCCTGGCGCCTGGCCGGCCAATTCTGGACGCCGGTCGGGTTCAACTCGATCGACAACTGGCGCCGGTGCCGCTGCCGATGTCGCTGCCGGACAGCTTGGCCAAGCGGCTCGCCGCCACCAGTCCTGGCAGCGTCGAGCTGCTCTCCGCTGGCCGAGTTCGCCTCGCCGGCCTGCTGCGCACCGTCTCGACGGCCGTCCTGCCCGCCCTGGCCGAGCCATGGGCCTCATCGGCGGCGGCTTCCAAGTCCAAGTCGATGATGTCGACGACGCCTCCGGATCGGCGCCTGTCGGCCCTGGCCGCCTCGTTGCGCGCCTGCGAACGGGAGGCCGCCGCCTTGGCCACGTCTATCGCTGAGCACTCGCTGCCCGAGCTGGCGCTGCTCGCTGACAAGCATCGCCTAGTTTGGTCGGATGTTGATAATGCCAAAGAGAAATCTGGCATAGCAACCGTTGCTAAGGCTAAGTATCAGACTACAGCGTCTCCAGATGCTGCTACCGTGGAGCCGGAGGTGCTGACCAGCCCGTTGCATGGCAACACTCCGCTTAGACGGGGCTCTGTGAATTTCACCCCGGTGCCTGCGGCTTCAACATCTGCTACTGAAGCTAGTCGAGTGCGTTTCCTAGATACAGATGAGGCCACTCTGACTTTGCCTAATTCTCAGCAGCAGCCTCCGGTTGGGAGGGACAGCGTTGCTAATAGCAACGAGATGGACTCGGCCACGGCTATAGAGATTGAACAGCTGATGGCCTCGTGCGATCAGCTGTTCTCATCGAGACGAAGCGTCAGATTTGATCTGCTGGATTCTAGCGGTTGAACAACTTTCTATTGCTGCCTGCAATTGTGTTCCGAGAGTTTTTTTTGTGCTGTGAATTCATTCTTCGCGAAATGTTTTTCTCTGGAATAGAATTTTCCAACTCTGCTCATATTTTTATTTAATTAGGTGCTTAACGTTTATGTCGTGTTTTATAGTTGCACAGTTGTACATGTATCTGTAACATTTTTAAGTTAAGTGATACTCGTACTGTAGCAGTTATAGTCCCTAACTAGGCTGAGGCAAAGCATTTGATTGTACCAAAGTTATTTTTGTATTTAAGTATCTTGGCATACAATATGTCGTTTTTTAAATATTTAGAAATACACAATTTTATATTGCCAATTGTTCGTGTTCATGTGTTGCTAAGCGCAAATTAATCACAATTCACCTGTTGTATGTGATCTGGGATTTTTTAAGCGTCAGAATCACAGTCCCCCAGGATGCCAAACCAAGGTGCCAGCTGGGATCCATATATATCCATACATCCATATCCATATATATATAATAAAGCCTTATGCAGACTTAATGTTTACAGATTGTTCGAGTTTCACAATTTCTAGAAGTCTTGAAACCCAAGAATCCATTATAAAACTATTTATTGATACTAAAAAAGAAATATAAGTTGCAAAATTCAAAACCGAAATTAAGTGCTACTTAACTTGTAAAGACAGTATGTTAATTTAGCATTCGGCGTCCGAATTCGGGATGTTAAAATTAAAGGTGTAATACATATAAAATGCAATGGGGAAAGACTACATGTACTAGGTGATAGTCCATTAATGTCTAAATTGGTGCGCTATACCAAGTGAGTGGATGGTCTTACAGCAGACCGAACCAATCTGTGACCTGACTACTACAAGAACAGTACCAGGATTCTAGTAATACAATGGATATATGAGCGTGCCATGCATATCCATATATTCTCCGTCGTCAAAACAAGGAACGAGCATCCAAGATTAAAACCAAGTCGCATCTCCCTTTCCTGTTAGGATGAACTCAAAGTAATGTTAGTTATTTTGTAAATAGATCCCTAATAGTTAATTACATAGTGGGTAATTTACAGATGGCTGACATGTGTAGGTAGTTGTGTTACTCCTAAATTGATTTACTCTTAAATAAAAAATATATAGGTGAATTTATTAGGCTCTAAATCATCTACAAGCCGACAACAAGTAACATATATGCGGAACTGTCGGCCGATCCGGCCAGCGGAAATTGTGGCAAGATGTGGCAATTTTGTCGCAAAACTGACGGCTTCTTTGACATTAACGATTTTTAATTTTTAAAAAAGCTTTAAAAAATAAATATTTTTTATTTTAGAAGCCGCATAACTAATTGGAATTTCTAATGTAATATCTAAAATCGCGCCTATAAAACGCAGAAACAAAAATATTTTGTTTAAAATAAGCACTAAAAGCAAATTTTCTTTGTTAAGTTTCCAGGAACTTGGAACTTATTAAATACCAAATAGTAGCACTGTCAGCAACAGCAAGCCTTCCAAAGTGCTTTAACGCTAAGAAAGAGTTTTTGTTTTACAACCAAAATTCTGGTAGAAGTCAGTATTTAATCATCGGTTTTTAACTATTTACGAACGATCTAATACGATATGTCAGTAATATAAATAACAACTGAATAATATTTGATTGATTTAGGTGCATACTGCATTAAAACTCAATCACAGGAACTGGTTGTGTACAAAATGGATCGACTAGAAAGTCGAGATAGCGAGCGCAATATATTTGCTCGTCTTTATGTAAAAAATCAAGTTTACCTTATGACTAAAGAACGCGTTGTTATAGGACGAAATAGCAGCAAAGGCAGTGTTGATGTAGATATGGGCATGTCTAACTTCATTTCGAGAAATCATCTTGAGCTTTTCTTTTCTCAAAACCGCATATTACTATTGTGTAATGGCAAGAACGGTGTCTTTGTAAATAATCAGTTCAAAGCACATTCAAAGGAGCCATATGTTTTGCCAGAAAAGTAAGTATTTATTTAGTAGTGTTAATTTTTCCCAACTGGTTGGCTTTGACCCTAATTTTGTTGCATATATGTCATATATTAAGAACCATGTTATTGTCTTTTTGACTATAATATCAAATTTATTTTATTCTTTAAACATTATCAGACCAGAGTTCCATTAATTTAAATTGTTTTATCTAATTGCTTTTTAACTTTAAGATTGGTATATAATATTAATATCAATGCCTAATAAATATTTTAAATGTTAACTAATAGTAATAATAGGCCTAGGCTATACCAAAGTCCAGATCATGCTTGGTGCTTGTTTGTTCTTATTGTTTTATCATTTGTTTAAATGCTATATTATAAGCTTTAATAAACTTGAAAGCTTGAAATTTATACTTAAAATTGAACGTTTTGAAATGATTTTTATCTACCTATAAGTAACACTAACTTTTCTGCATGATTCTATGAAGTGCATGCCAGATATGTACACATACTTTTTTCTTAAGAGTCCTACATGTGTAATAGGGGTTTAAGCTATCTCTTTATAAATCTCACTTTTGCCACCAAAGTTGTTGTAAGGCTTACTTCTGTCCTCTAACTATGCCACTAAGTTGTCACAGGTTTTAATTTCTCTCTTCTAAATTTCTACTGCTGACAATAAAGTTAGGCTTGATTGGATTCCTGTCTTAATGTTCCTAACTATTTCTTAGAATCTCATATATTTCTGGGTGCTATTCTTGGTAGTGTTCTAGTAGCTGTTCTAGTAGCGTTCTTAGTATAGGTTCTAGTAGCATTCTTAGTATATGGCCTTGGTGGTCTTATTGATATATGTATTTTCTCTCTCCAGTCTAGGCATTACTAAGATTAGAGGGTCACAGCAATTACTCTTAGTACTCTTTTTGCATGAATTCCCAATTCCCAACTTTCAACGTTCTCTGCAATACTCTTTGAAAATAAGCAATGATATAAGAACTGAACACATTTTGAGCTTATAGCTATTGAACAAGTGAACTTACAAGTTATACAAGTTGCCACTTCTTCTTAGCCTGCTCTTTATACTATTTATCTAAATGAGTGTATTTGTAACAAACATCAAATATTGAGAATATATAAAATATATAGAATATTTTGTAGAGTAAAACAAATTATTAGTGCAGATTCAAACTGTTACCTTCCTAGAAACTATAATCCATTTTTACATATGCCAAGTATATATGCCAACTTTGACATGCAAGGCCAATGCATACCCAAATGTTTGGGCATATATTACATGATCTACCATAGTTTAGATCATATAGTATGCCAGGTTTAATGCCAAAAAATGACGAGGCTTCATTTTTATGCTAGGTTTGTGTGCCAATACAAAAAAATTATCAATTGATCCAATATACTTGCTGTCTTATGTATGCCAGGATATACCTTGATATATGCTAAAAAATGGTAAGACCCTTATTGTATATTGGAAAATCCTGGTGTATATATTGCCTTCCAAACTATAGATGATCCAGAGTATAGAGGCTATATTATATAAATATTTAATTTAAGGTTTATAGAATCACTTATTAATGCTTGCTTAAAATTGTCTACCAAGTTTAGTTTAGTTCTTTTTTGTGCATTTATTTTTATTGATAAAAAATTGACATTAAATTTTTAAAAAAAAATATTTTCTTAAATAATATGTACTTTATTTAAAAAATAAATGAACATTATTATATTGTTTCAGGCCAACAAAATAAATAAAATATGAAGTTAGTAGATCTTTTTTGTTTAATTTGTTATAACTAAGAAGTTGGAAGTAAAAAGAAGAAAACATGATAATTAGCTAGATATACATGGCATATCTATAGACAAATAGACAGTGTTCTATAATTTTCTACATGATTTTAACAAAAACAATATTATACAATGTGTTGTAGCTATTAAAAATCAATTCAAGAAATAATAATATGGCTCTATGACTATAGTTGTGTTTTAATTTTTTCTTATAGCCTATCCATATCCATATCTATAGTCATATCTCATTTTTTCCATAGCCTATCTCTATTTATATCTAGATCCATAGCTATTAGATTTTCCATAATTTCCTATAATTTTTTTGCTATAGTTGCAAAATGCCATTAGCTAGTGATACTTATAGAAAATGTCACAGATAGGGCATTGGGATCTCTTGTTGCTAACTGTTACTATTGCAAGAATGTAGCTTTATAGGTATTATATTGACCATATCTGTGGCTCTCAATGCCTATCAACTTGATTTGCCTTTTGACTGTTTTCTTTCTTTTCCCCCTTTCTCTTTTCTCTGTCTTCTCTTTCTATTCCCTTCTCTCCTTTTTTCATTTCTTTTCTCTCTTTTCACCTCTTTTCTTTCCTTTTCTTGTTTCCTTGCCTTTCTTCTCTCCTGTCTGCCCTTTCCTTTCTCCTTTTATTTTCTTCTATTCTTTTCCCTTTCTCTATCCTCCCTCCCTCTTTTTTCTCTTCTGATATTGTTTATAAGTAACTATTTAGCAAAATTTATAATGCTTACCAAGATCTTTTATGAGAGCAATAGTCTGCTTATCAATTAGTTCCTAAGAATATTTTATAGCAAAAGCCTCCTAAATTGTTTGCTATCTAGCTTTCTTTAATGATGGCCTCCGATTGGTTTCATTCATCTTAATTTTAGCCCCTACTATCCAAACCAAAATGTGCATAATATAGCATAAAAATGAGAAATATTTTGCTTCAGTTACCAAACCTAAGGGACGTAAAAATTCCCCTTGCATTGAAATTGAAAACATTCATATTAACTTTGGCCCTTAATAACCAATCCATACAATAGGCATGTGGTTTTCTATTGCTTTACCTTTACCTAATAATTGATGGCTCCAATGGTATTTCAAGTCTCAAGTCTTCCAAGTTGTTGAGTAGCATAGGTATGGGAAAATATGCTCCTATAACCATATCTATATTTATGTTTTGTCTAAAAACCTTTATATCCATGATTTCCCATAGCCACATCTGTAACTGTTAGAACTAATAGATATAATATATATAGTGGACAAAAAAATTGTATTATAATATGAACAAATTTTCTAGTTTTAAAGTATTGTATTTAATAATTTTTAGCTTTTTATCCTTAGTTTTAAATAAATAAGCCAAAGCAAGGTTGTTATAGCATAATTAAGATGTATCCAATTCTTTTTTTGTGTTATGCTATCATTAGACATAAAATTAAATTGAATACAAAATTTCATATTTAAAAAAGTTTTATATATTGCTTTTGCTAACATTTATTTTTTTAAATTGCATCTTTGACTAAAAATATGAAGGTGCAAATTGTAGACAAAATGTATATTTGCTTTAAAGTGTTTGTATTAACCAATTTTGAATTTAGACTTGAGCTTAAATCTTAGAAATGTATATAAAGTTATCTAAAAATTAGGTTTTTGGGTCCCTAGTACTTTAAATATCCTGAAGTCTGCTAAGTATGTTGATTAAGTATAGTATAGAAAATTTTTAGGTTTTAATGTTAACATATTTTTAGTTTGTATAGAATATTACCTTAAATTTTTGTCAAATTTAAGGTAAAAAGCATTAAAAAATAAACAGTTATTTTTATAGATCCATTTTTTTGTTTTGGTAATCTACCAAAATTTATATTTTTTTATTTTAGTTGCAACATGAGGTTTCCAAGCACCAATCTGAAGATATTTCTAGAGAGCTGCAAAGATGAAGAGCTGCATGTCCACCGGCCGGGTCAAAGTCAGATGCTGAATCCCAGTTTGAGGTATGTGAAAAATTAATAGCAAACATTGGCATCAAGTATTTAAATTTCAAGTACACGCACGTGTTGGTGATGTGCTCGCTGGCTAATTTAGATGCCTGTCCCCGTGGGATTCAAATCCACAAAAATTGATTTATTTGGCAATTCCCTCATTGCAGCACTTCGGGCGGCGGCTCCCTGGACGGCGGCATGTCGCCGCTGCACGACTACGAATGCAAGTCGCTGGCGGCGCCAGGCGAGCCGGGTAAGCCGACCTCCGGCGGCCCCGCGGTGGCCGCCTCCGGTGGCGGCGGCGGTGGCGCGGGCGGCACCTCGGCAGCAGCGGCGGCCGCCGCGGCGGCAGCGGCAGCAGCAGCCGGCATGTCGGACGACCTGCTGCTGCCAATCCGGCTACCCGTGCCGCACGACGCCGACGATTTTCCGCCTGTGCCGGCGTCGAACGAGAAACCGGCGTTCTCCTACGCTCAGCTGATCGTGCAGGCGATCATGAGCACCCAGGAGCAGCAGATGACCCTCAGCTCAATCTATAACTTCATCAGCCGTCACTATCCCTATTACAAGCCGTTCGAGAAGGGCTGGCAGAACTCGATCAGGCACAATCTGTCGCTGAATCGCTACTTTATCCGGGTGCCGAGGTCGCACGACGAGCCGGGCAAAGGCGCATTCTGGACAATCGACACCGCCTACAAGCAGAAGCTGGCCGCCGGCGCCTACAGGCAGCGGCGCAGTCGGGGCGTTGCCGTCTATCGAAGCGACCCGGTGCTGATCAAAGCTGTGCAGCGCTATTCGCCAGACACAGGCGAGTTGGACTCGCTCAGCAACTACATTCAGCAGGCCCAGCAGATCAAGGGGAATTTGAGCAGCCGTGACGCCAGTCCCGAGCCGTCAACCTCAACCCAACAGCATCAGCAGCAGCAGCATTTGGCGCCCGGTCACGATTCTTCCAACTTGGCCGGCTCATCCTGTTCATCCAATTCCCAGCAGCAGCAGCAAGCGGCAGGCGGCGGCGGCTCAGCTGCCATCAGCCGGGTGCAGCTGCCAACAGGCGGTGTGGTCCACACGCCCAGGCACCAGTCGGCTTCTTCTAATCTAATTCACTGGCGGCACAGCATCGCAGGCGGGGCGAGGACCGCCGCATCGTCTTCTTCGCCGTCTGTCACTGTCTCAGCGTCGTCAGCAGCAGTTGGCGGCGTCGCTGACTCCCCTGGCGACGACGGGCCGCCGCCGCCGAAGCTGGCCAGATCGGTTGTTGTCTCCCATAGTGCCGACGACGGCGACAACGGCAGCGGCGTCGAATTGGAAGCCGACACGGACGTCGACGACGAGACTGAGCAGCTTCACTGAAGATCAGCTGGCCGGTTTGTTGTTTAATAAGCTTTTTTCTCTATTGTAAAACTGGCTTTTTGCTTCAAGTCGCGTTGCTAATTCAGTCCAGTCAAGCCTAGATTGTTTATTACGAGCGTATTATTGTCTGTCCGCCTGTCGCTTCTGTTTTTACTTTTCTTATCGTTGTTGTCCTCAGTTCTCTTTTGGTAAATCTCCTCCGTGTGAATAGACCTATCTACCTACCTTGGTGTGTTCTGTTTAATGATTTATCATGCAATTTCGATCAGGTCATTGGTTTCCTGTTTCAACTGAAACTCTTGTATGTGTGTTTTGAACAAAGGAGACTTGTTCGTTTCTCATAGCTCATTATTATTATTACTTATTAACAATTCGTTGTACCCTGCCGTCACGCCCCAACCCCATTATTTTAATGGCTGCTGCATCAATGCATTGATGTGCTTTGATGAAGGACTTGCAATTGTTTCGCATTAGCTAGGTAATTCAAGGGTCCCGTCCAATATTCTGGCATATGCATACGCTCGTATATTATTTATCGAAGTCAAGTTTCTTAATTGGTGATTGCCGGTGTAGTTTTAGGAGGTCTTTTGTGGTTCAAAGTGTCGTCCTTTTTTGTCCCCTTTGTATACTCTTATATAATAATTTTAGCATTGGTGAATATATTTAATTAGTGGACGCAAAGAATATCTATTGATTTAGTTTGATTAATATTTGGATTCATTTTACCTGTTTCCTAACGATTGCAGTTTGCACTGATCCGCTGTTGTCCATCGCACTCGAACTTTACCAACCAATCAGTCAGTTGAATTAATTGTACTCTGTTTTCATTCATTTTATTTTATTCAATTTGAGTTGCTTTTTATCAGCTTTAGCTTTGGTATCAAAGGTGGAAGTGCAGTGAGAGCCGCTATGCCGTTTTGTGTACAGTCTCCTTTGTTAAATTTTCCTCTATAATATAACAAGCTTGTCTCAATTTCTCTTTCCATAATAAACTTGATGGTTCGTCTTTTGTATGCAATTTTGTCATTCTATATTTCTATATTCTGTCAGTTTAGTAACGATGTTTAATCACTCTGTTGGTATCGTCTGCACAAAATGTTTAAACTAGTGTTCAGGTTCATACTGTTTACATAGCGGCTATTATATAATATATTGAAGTTGTGACGAGCATCATTCTTTATTTCTTTGTTTTTATAGTGCTATTGTAGTTTGTGTTGAAAGCTTTTATTATACCTGTACATGTACGAGTATGCTATGCAATAATAATTATGCGCAGGCAGACAGGGCTCACAATAAAGTATTCAATTCTGTAAAAGCTTTCATGCAACATTATTTATTAGCAAAGCTAATTAGCTTTAGCTTTCCCTTAGTCAATGCCTGCCCCATTTTAAAGTCTGATTGGCTGAGAAGCCAATCCTGGCTATCATTGAATCAATGCCTGCCCCGTTCTAAATTCTGATTGGCTGAGAAGCCAGTCCTGGAATCCCTTAATCAATGCCTGCCCCGTTATAAATTCTGATTGGCTGAAAAGCCAGCCCTGACTATCCCTGAATCAATGCCTGTCCCTATATAAAGTCTGATTGGCTGAGAATCGTCTGCACAAAATGTTTAAACTAGTGTTCAGGTTCATACTGTTTACATAGCGGCTATTATATAATATATTGAAGTTGTGACGAGCATCATTCTTTATTTCTTTGTTTTTATAGTGCTATTGTAGTTTGTGTTGAAAGCTTTTATTATACCTGTACATGTACGAGTATGCTATGCAATAATAATTATGCGCAGGCAGACAGGGCTCACAATAAAGTATTCAATTCTGTAAAAGCTTTCATGCAACATTATTTATTAGCAAAGCTAATTAGCTTTAGCTTTCCCTTAGTCAATGCCTGCCCCATTTTAAAGTCTGATTGGCTGAGAAGCCAATCCTGGCTATCATTGAATCAATGCCTGCCCCGTTCTAAATTCTGATTGGCTGAGAAGCCAGTCCTGGAATCCCTTAATCAATGCCTGCCCCGTTATAAATTCTGATTGGCTGAAAAGCCAGCCCTGACTATCCCTGAATCAATGCCTGTCCCTATATAAAGTCTGATTGGCTGAGAAGCCAGTCCTGGCTATCCCTTAATCAATGCCTGCCCGTTCAAAATTCTGATTGGCTGAAAAGCCAGCCCTAACTATCCAGAAATCAATGCCTGTCCTAATGTAAAGTCTGATTGGCTTAGGCCTATCTCTTAATGACGGGAATTTAATCCAGAATGGCTAAATAGCTCAAGTCTTAGCGCAGCAGTTTAATTAAAACTGCCAAGCAGTCTGTCTCGCTGTCCCTCTACAGTAAAAAGCTTGCAAAATTCACCAGAATGCGCGATGTTTCACTTGTGCATAAATTTGTACTTATAAAAAGTGATTTAACCTGGTCTGTGCGAGTAATTAAGATTTACTTTATTGTAACGTAATATAAATTTATTGCAGTTGTTAAGCACTTGTTATTGTTAATAAATAAACGACTTTTAAGCTTAGACTTTTATTGTGTCCTTGACATTGTGCACTTCTAGCAAAAACAACATCTGCGACGCACACGGCGTTCTGTGTTACTTATGTAATTTTTATATTACAGCAATTGGATCGGACTAGAAAGCAGTTTATAATATCGGTAAAACTATACCAATTAACATACCAGAAACCGGCTCAACTATGGAATAAATAATATTAGTAAGGAGAACAGGGTTAGGCATACTGATACAAAATTGACGTACGTTCCTCAGGCTTGATACAATGTAATTGATATTAAAAATCAACCGTGAAAGTGCAGTAGAAATTTGAAGGTTTTTTTTGGACTATGGAATATGCTCGGCTTTCTGCTAGCGGCACATTTGTCAAAATTTCAAATTCCAGGAACGGGAAGGGTTGCAGTTGCAGCAGCTAAGGCCCAGCATCCGCCTTCTTAGCCGCAATAGCATTATTAGTTTTAATAGTCGCAATTTCGCTATCCAATTGCTGCATTCGCGCCTTCTCATTGGCCAGAGCCACCGTCAGCGACAGCGCAGATTCGAACTCGCGCCTAGCAGCCCGCAGGCTGGGCGGCGGCAGGGCGGCAAACCAGCGCAGAGCTCGGTTGCCAGATTCCGGATTGTGCGACAGCGCAAACTTGTCGCACTCGAAGCCCCACTCGGCCTTGTCGTCGTCAACAACTTCAATAGTGGCTGACGCGGCGGACATGTCGGCCTCGCAGTACTGCAGCTGGCCAAGGCAGGCTGAGCCGCCGCCGATGCCGCTGCCAGCAGCTGGCAGCGCTGAGCAGCGGGTCTTGCTGATGCCAAGCCGACCGCTGGCCAGCCGGGCCTCCAGCGAGCTGGCCAGGGCCAGGTACTGCGACACGGACTGCATATACAGCACTAGCAGGCCGTCCAAGCGATTGTCCAGCTCATAGCCAGTGCTGATTGACATCTCAATGTCCGAAAAGAGCAAGCTGATAAAAATAGGATAGAAAATCGAATATAATAACGGGTGTTAATTACTGTTGATTACACTTTATTCTGCAGCCTACTTGGGCTTAAGCTGATAAAAATAGGATAGAAAATCGAATATAATAACGGGTGTTAATTACTGTTGATTACACTTTATTCTACAGCCTACTTGGGCTTAACGCATCAAGTTTAATCATAATCAAACTAAGCAGGTGGTTTTTTGCGACATCACATCATCCCACAATCAGCGCTGAGGCACATCCAAGTACAGCGGCCCTTTGACTTTCTAATCGTCAGACGTGTAAACACTCTGTGCCTTGGGTTGGCCCCTTGGATGAACTAAAGCTTTAATTTCATTTGTCTATGGTCGCAGCCTCTGCCGCTACAATCAATTTTCATTTAGCTCGTAATTAGATCCAAAGAAGCAACTTGGCTCTATACGCGAGACTTGGCTCATCCAAATCTTGTACGTTATGTTGTCTCGTTCATCGGGTTTCAAAGCAAGGACCACTGTAGTATAACACAACAGGACGTAAAACTCAAAGATCGTGTGATTTTTAGGAGACCAATTTCCTGAAAAATACACTGCGGAGATTATACGATTAATTATACATGTAAACTATAGATAATACTATATTATACTACAGTGGTCCTTGCTTCACAGCCAGCTTCTTATTGAGCTTGCCACTGCATTGTACAGCCGTAGTGGCAGTGCAGTGGCAGATTTAGCGACCATAAATTAACAAATAAAATTAAAAGCTTTGTCCCTATTGCACTTCTTGCCTAGATTAGATTCAATTTTCAAAGCTGGAAAGCTCCCAGCTTAGCTATGTTAAACTTCAACATGGCACCAGCAGCAAGCCAAAAATAACCTATATATACGATGTTCAACAGCTGAGGGACAGCGCTAGTCTCTTTATAATACTACTAATAATAAGGACAGTAGTGCATTCGGAGTTTGATGATAATGATGATTAATAAAAAGTGAAGCGCGCATAATGTCTATTCATATTTGGGCACACATGAATAGTATATTAGTGAAAATTTATTTTAAATCCCTTTTTATTGTTATGTTATAGTAAGTTTAAACAGAAAGCATTTTTATTATAATTTATATACCGTTATTAAAAAAAGTAATCAATCAACAATTTAAGGAAATGAGACGAATTTGGATGGGAAGTCATGTGAGACTTGGGCAGGTGGGAGTGGAAAAATTGGCTAGGATATGGGGATCCGGGATGATTTGTGTGGGATGAAATCAATGACTTAAACATATAGAAATGAACTATAAAGAAGTTACACTGGGAGAGAAACTTTACAAATGAAATAGAGTAAGAAAATAGACACACTGAACAAATATAAGAACATTATACAAAAGAAAAAAATGTCCTATTAGCTAGATTAGCTCAAAGATACTAGAATAACTAGATGGGCCACTCAGCGCATTTGCGTGTTAACTACTTTCAGTTTAGTAGTAAGTTAAACCAGAAGCATTTTAATGTATTTTTAAAGCCAAGGCTTATTTATTGGCTCTTACCCTCCAGCTTAAACCTCCAACCGCGCCTTTCCACACTACCCCCCACGCCCCGCCCCAATTTTTATTGCCTTTCTCGGAATTCCAGCCTAAAGCTGCCATGTAAATTTCAGTGGACTGGCTAATGTACATTATTGCTGAACCAATTAGCAAGTTGTTTACGTCTGCAAGCTTGGCTTCTAAACTTATCAAAGTCATTTCAGCTGCCTTTATTCTTATAAAATAGCTTATGTATTCTTCTTTGCTACTGAACTGAAAGTAGAAAACTGTTTTCTAAGTATATATGCCTGAGTGGCCCATCTAGTTATTTTAGAATCTGTGGATTAGCTAAAGTGATGGGGGAATTACAAGCTTTATTACAGCTCAAGGGAGAATTCATCATCGCTGAACTGAAAAATCATATTTATACGAGTAAACTGTGAATTTAGCTGAAATTAGGAGATCTGTAACCGTACCAGATAAAATTAATGTACGAAAACTAACCGCTATTGCACTAATAACTACAGTAATTTTTGTGTGATTAAAACTCGACAGTACAAACCAGAAATACGTATTTTGAATTTCACAATACAGAACAGAAAATAACAAAGTGAACTATGCTAAACAGATAGTAAGTAGCCTAGAGCAATTATATGTATATTATTAACAAAGTGCAGGGACAAAACAGAAAAGTACAACTAAAATTAGTACTCGGACACAGAGACAATTGAGTTGTGCAAAGCTGAATTTCTTCACTCTGATGATTTTAAACGAACGAAACTTAAATAAATAAAATAAAAAACTGAAGCTCATCTGAAGCAATCAGATTTTTATTATTATTATTATTATTAATGTTATTAATTATTATTTGGCTACAAAAGTCAGGATTTGTTTAAATCTTATAAGCCTCAGGTTCCACGCTCAGCTTTCATAATTTTATTGGCTAGCTAATTGAATTGGATTTAATCTGTTTCTAACGACAGGGACAAAAAACGATAGAAAACACAATAATCTGTGTCACCGGCCAAGGCAATAGGAGGGGGGAAACTAACGCTCACTCTGCAAGATAACTAAAGCGAGAGGTTAAAGCATTCACAACGGATGACAGCAATAATAAAATTGGCATTCATTCACCTAGCAGATCTCAACCGCTGTACAAAAATTAACATTATCGTTTGTAAAAATAAGAAACAGAAAAATTAATGGCCGAAAGTGACAGACATTCAGACAAACAAAAAGGGACAACTTACGATTAGCCTAAATATAATAATAATAATAATAATATTAATAATAATAATAAATGGACCCCTGAGGGACTACTGCGAGCCGAAATGGGAGAAGCGATCAGCGGATCCGCAATGCCGTGAGGAAACTGATAGACGCCAATAGACAGGCAAAAGAAGCAGATTGAGAAAGAGTTTTGAATATAGCCAGCAGGAAAGATGCATCAGACAGACAGACAGCGCATCATTGGCAACAGTTCGCGGTCACAATGAGCGCATCAGAGCAAAGTTATCATGGATCTTATTTTTAACACGCATAGTTCGCAATGACAAAGCGGGTAGGGAAGGCGCGGCTTGGGGAGTACAGAGTACACAGTAAATAATAACTTAATGCTGATTTTTGCGTGCGCGAGAGTGTTCGAGTTCAACTGATTGATTTATAGCCGATTTCAGTCACAGATGGCCAGTTGCAAGCGTGTCTCAACGCAATGAAATTTTACACAATTAATACTATCTCTTTAACTAGTAAACATAGCATCGTGTCGAACAGAAACGCGTGTTGAAAGAAAACAGCTAAAAATATATATTAACTAATATCCTATTAATCCAGAAGAAGCTGCACTGATTTTGCGAATAAGCCGGAACCGGGGGCATTGGTCGGCGCGCACAGCATCAAGTATTGGGGGGCATAAAAGGGTCAGTAAAGGGAGAAATGCGGTTTTCAATCAGTGTTTTATAAGCTTCAGAATGGATGAATTAGCCGCATCTGTGATTGGATATCGATTGCTGCTAGAACAAGCGCAAAACGCAGTGCTGTTATTACGCATTAAAACAAAGCATCTTGATAGAAATGCAGGGCTCACTTACCGAGCTTTCGTCGCCTGATTTTGCTTAAGAAGAAGACGGCGCACAGTTGGCAAAATGCAACAACTCTCTTTAGCATAGCAGTCGCAGTTTTTAGTCGCAATTATCGAGGAGCCAAAACGCCTCCTGTCTCAGGTCAGCCAGCAAAGATTCAGAGATCAGAGATGGAAAATGAGCAGAATTCAGAGGCCGCCAATCTGTTAATCTGTAACCCGATGAAAACGGCATCTAAGCCAAAAAGCGTCCCAGAGTCACTTGCGTCAACCCCAAGAGTCGTTGCAGACGACACAGGTAAAATAGGAAAGAAGTGACTCTAAACGACTCTAAAACGACGGGATTTCACGGTACAAGTCGCCAAACAGTTGTCAAAGAGTCGCAAAACAGTCACTTTCTTCAAGCGTTTCACTGTCTGCGACTCTCAAACGACTCTTGGCGCGACCCTTTGGGGTCGTAGAGTCGAATTTGAGGCGTGCTAGAGACGCTGTAGAGTCACTGAGTCGTGTTTGAAGCGCATTTTCGTCGCGACTCTGCAACTCACGTGACGCTCTTGTGACGCAACAGTCGCCTCTCCGGCGCTTTTGAGTCGTTAAAAAGTCACCAGAGTCGCCCCACAGTCACTGGATAGTTGTTTGCAATGACTCTTTAGCCCTTCTTGTTACAGTATCATTTTCAAAGGGTAACACGATGATATTAAAACAATCCTAGCAAAGCTTTGACAACAACTCAATTAGTTACTGGGGAGACTCGAAGACCCAAAAAAGAAGATAAAAAATTCAAGAAGACAGGAAAAAATACCGTGCAGTGAAATGGATGGACGAAAAAACTTAAAATGACATTTAATTTAGATTAATTATTACATAAAAAACCACACACAGAACACACCCGAAGGGGGCACAACAAGACAAAACGACGATATAGTGGACACTTTAGCGGAGCCGCAACAGACAGATGAAACTGCGTTAGCCGGAAAATCGATTTATTAGATGAGGGAAATTTATTCAGATATAAAAGTTTAATCTATCATATGAAGCTCCGCTAAAAGCCGAAAAAATCAAATTTACTTTATTTACGTGCAGCGGTCGCTGATGGGGCAGTGAGACTGTCTGTCATTTGCTCACGCTGCGATTTTGGTTACTACAAACGCACACACGATGCTGTTTTCATGCGGTAGAAAAAAGTTTTGTTCTCCATCCGTTAGTAAATGTTGCTCATTCTCTATATTAGCCAGGATGCACCGAGCCAGTGGCGGAATAGCCAGCGCCAGACATTGAGGCTGGCGGCAGTGGCGCCATCCCGGCTCCTGAGGCGGCGCCGTACATGGCGCCACCATAGATAGGCTGAGCGCCGGGGTTGCCGCCACCGTAGTGCGAATAGGCCGGCGTCGCGAATGCTGTAGCGGTGCTAGTGAAGCCTGCCGCTGCCGAATACTGCGGCATCGCCTGCGGCTGCTGTTGATAAGCTGCCGATAAATCCGCACCGTTGGCGCCGTAGGAGCTCGGCGCGTAGCTGACGCCGCCATAAATAGAAGTTGGCGCCGCGGAAGCGGTCGGATTGTAGGCGCCGGCGGCCTGTCCGTATCCGTAAGCGTCGCCAGCGTAGCCGCCGTAGGCTTCCATGCCGCCGCCGGTGCCGGGGGCGCCGCCGTACATGGCAGCAGCGGAGCTGTAGTTCTGCCCCCCGTAGGTAAGAAGATCCGCATAGCCGGGATAATAGGCGGCTACCTGTTGCTGCTGCTGCTGCTGCTCATAGTCAAGCCGCGGCATTTTGCCTCCATCGCCGCCGGCTTGTCCGCCACCGCCGCCGCCGCCGCCACCGCTGAGGCCGCCAAGGCCGGACGCGTCGGCCGCGAACCGTTTTTGCCGGCCGCCAGCTGACGCGTCGATGAGGCCGCCGTCGCCTCCGTTAGCAACGAAGCTGTCCATCGAGGTGCCGCCAATCATGTCGGCCGGAGGCTGGGTCTGGGCGGCCGCGAGGCATGTAGGCCAACCGTAGGGTTCTAGCAATGCGAAGGGGCGTCAGGGTCTCTGGGCGGGTGTCAGGGCATCCGAAGGGGCGTCAGGGCATCCGAAGGGGCGTCAGGGCATCCGAAGGGGCGTCAGGGCATCCAAAGGGGCGTCAAGGCATCCGAAGGGGCGTCAGGGTCTCTGGGCGGGCGTCAGGGCATCCAAAGGGGCGTCAGGGTCTCTGGGCGGGCGTCAGATCATCCGAAGGGGCGTCAGGGTCTCTGGGCGGGCGTCACGGCATCCGAAGGGGCGTCAGTGCATCCGAAGGGGCGTCAGGGTCTCTGGGCGGGCGTCAGGGCATCCGAAGGGGCGTCAGGGTCTCTGGGCGGGCGTCACGGCATCCGAAGGGGCGTCAGGGTCTCTGGGCGGGCGTCAGGGCATCCGAAGGGGCGTCAGGGTCTCTGGGCGGGCGTCAGGGCACCCGAAGGGGCGTCAGGGTCTCTGGACTCTCATGTTTCGTGTTCTTAGCAAGACCATCTACAGTGTACAGTAAAAGTCGCACCTATCAGGCCTGCCAAGCTCCACATTGACACGCGAATTGCCCAGCATAGTTTTGTGGAGGCCGCTAATAGCTTTACTAGCCGAGTCCTCAGATTCCATGTGCACAAATGCGTAATTAGATATTAGCCGGCAGTCGGTGACTGTGCCAAATTTTTCAAAGGCGCAGCGCAGCTGAGTCTCAAAGTCCGGCGCCGGGTCGTGAATGTTGCCGACAAAAATCTTTACCATCTTGCTGCGATTCTTGTAATGCGAGGGTTCTTAAAGCAAACTTAAAGATTGATCAAGGGGAGATTTGCGATATAAGCTGTGCACTGAGGATAAGCGAACTTGGTGGGCATGCATTGAGAAAAAAATACAGCGAGATTATTGAATATGATGAATATTTGGCTCGGTAAGAGCTGCCCTGTTATCTCCTGATCCTTTATTGAGAGCCGCTTATCCCCTTCAGTCAGTGAGAGCCGCTATCCCCTTCAGTCAGTGAGAGCCGCTATCCCCTTCAGTCAGTGAGAGCCGCTATCCCCTTCAGTCAGTGAGAGCCGCTATCCCCTTCAGTCAGTGAGAGCCGCTTTGCCATTCAGTCAGTGAGAGCCGCTATGCCCTTCAGTCAATAAGAGCCGCTATCCCCTTCAGTCAGTGAGAGCCGCTATCCCCTTCAGTCAGTAAGAGCCGCTATTCCCTTCAGTCAGTGAGAGCCGCTATCCCCTTCAGTCAGTAAGAGCCGCTATTCCCTTCAGTCAGTGAGAGCCGCTATCCCCTTCAGTCAGTGAGAGCCGCTATTCCCTTCAGTCAGTGAGAGCCGCTATCCCTTCAGTCAGTGAGAGCCGCTATGCCATTCAGTCAGTGAGAGCCGCTATGCCATTCAGTCAGTGAGAGCCGCTATTCCCTATCAGTGAGAGCCGCTATTCCCTATCAGTGAGAGCCGCTATTCCCTATCAGTGAGAGCCGCTATTCCCTATCAGTGAGAGCCGCTATTCCCTATCAGTGAGAGCCGCTATTCCCTATCAGTGAGAGCCGCTATTCACTATCAGTGAGAGCCGCTATTCCTATCAATGAGTCCAGCTATCTCCTGGTCCTTCAGCTAACCACCATCTCATTGGTGATTTGATTGACGCTTATTTCTCAGCACTGCGCAACAAAGCCTGTTCGATTATCTACCAAGGTGTAATTTAGTGGGGTAAAATCTAAAGAATCCTGATACAAAGCACGATAAAAAGTTAATAGCAGAAAGTAAGTCAGAGACGCAATTATTAACACACATTTCAGCGTGTTCAAAGCTATTTATTGGCTAGGGCTGTTAACTAGCTAGCTAACTGTTTATATAGTTATCCGAACGATGTTATAAGCTTCTAGTGGGTTATACGATTTCCGTTGAGTTATACAGACTTAATAGTTATGCTTAGCTTTAGGATATTTGCTAAAGGGAAAGTTAAACAGAATATTTCTAACACACTGTCAATAGATCTGTCTATTCTTGTTTAGCTACAAATATCTACTTGTTCTCGTCAAGCGCCTTGATAACGGCTTCGAACGCTTCGACTTCAACGGTGGCCTCCGCCCTAGACAGTTCGTCAGTGGCGGCATTGGCCGCTTGCTGCGCCTTGGCCAGGCCGTCGCGGGCAGCCGCGGGGTCCAGCTGGGCCAGAGAGGCCAGCTCCTCCGCCAGGATCTGCACAGAGGAATCGTCATTAATAGTGACCGAGCCCGAGCTGACAAAGTACTTTTTACTGCCGTCCTCCTCGTGTACGGACACTACGCCCGGCTTTAGGCAGCCTAGCAGAGGCACGTGATTGGCCAGAACGCCGATGCTGCCCGTGAGGGTTGGCACATCAACTTGGCGCACCTTAGCCGATCGGTAGAACACTTCACCTGGAGAGGCTAAGGTGAACGCCATGTCCGACAGGCTGCGACGGAATCGGCCAGCAATGACCGATGAGTTCTGAAGCAGTCGGGCACTGTTGCGAAGCATCTTTGCTGACGACGGAAATGAGGGCTGCAATTGAATTTAAATGCTTTACCTGGTTGCTAAGCGAAAGGTAAGCGAGATTTGCAATTGTACTACTTACTAAGTAGATCTGAAATACTTAGGCTTACTTTTCATCTACCAAAAAGTTTTTTGTTTAAAACAACCATTTATTGCTCTCTAGACTACTGAAAGTAAATGGACGGGACATATTTCTTAATTATGATTTAATCAAAAATTCATACCTCAGAAGTGCAATGTTTCTCAGACAACTTGAGCTTGCAAGGTTTTAAATGATTTAAATGAAGGAATTAAAAAATAATCAATATAAAATAACCTTTTAATTCTGTTTTTTTATATATTTACTAAACGACAAATATGGGTGCGTTTTACAATGACAGATTTTTAGTAGCTGCTAAAGACGAATATTAGCTTTCAATAATATTTGTTTCATTTCTAATAGTCCAACTTCGGCGAGCTTTACCCAAGCACACGTGGGATAAATTTTAAACAATAAAATTAAACACTAAATTTCTCCCCACACACAAAACACCTAGCTAGCGTCTTTGTTTCTGAGAACAGAAAAGGTTGTTTAAATGAGTCAGAGGCGCAGAATAGCGGAGAGGAGGCTAAAAATTGTCTGTTTAGACTATGTATAAGATTTCTATTCAGACAGAGGTCCGAGTTATCCTTAGATTTACCACGCAGACTTCAAAAGGCGCCACAAGAGAAATCATTCCATATTGTTAATAACAGCGTAGGTGAATTCCGAGGTGCGCGCGTGTCCGCCAAGGTCGCGAGTTCGACACTTGCCAGCCTCGAGCACGCGGAACACGGCCTGGCGTATACGTCTACCGTGCATTGGCAAATTCAAATGGTTCAGCATGTTGGCCGAGGCCAGGAACATAGCCGTGGGATTGGCGATATCCTTGCCGACCGCCTGGGCGAACGGGTGCCTGGCGCCGGACTCGAAGATGACGCAATCGTGCGAATAAGAGGCGCCCGGACGATGCCGGCCCGCGCCAACTAAACCCGAGGCCAAGTTGTCAATGATGTTGCCATAGAGATTCGGCATAACCATAACGTCGAATTGTTCAGGCCTGGAAACTAATTGCATGCAGCAATTGTCAATAATCATGTTCTCCAGCTCGATGCCCGGGTAGAGCTGGCTGACCTGGGCACCGGAGGAATGGCAGATGCAGATATGATTTCTGCACTGAGTTAAGCATTTGCTCTCATCACTGATGGACACGAAGGCGATAGCGGCTCTCACTGAAGGGGATAGCGGCTCTCACTGAAGGGGATGGCGGCTCTCACTGAAGGCGATAGCGGCTCTCACTGAAGGGGATAGCGGCTCTCACTGAAGGGGATGGCGGCTCTCACTGAAGGCGATAGCGGCTCTCACTGAAGGGGATAGCGGCTCTCACTGAAGGGGATAGCGGCTCTCACTGAAGGGGATGGCGGCTCTCACTGAAGGGGATAGCAGCTCTAACTGAAGGGGATAGCAGCTCTCACTGAAGGGGATGGCGGCTCTCACTGAAGGGGATGGCGGCTCTCACTGAAGGGATAGCAGCTCTCACTGAAGGGGATAGCAGCTCTCACTGAAGGGGATAGCAGCTCTCACTGAAGGGGATAGCAGCTCTCACTGAAGGGGATAGCAGCTCTCACTAAACGGGATAGCGGCTTTCACTGAAGGGGATAGCGGCTTTCACTGAAGGGGATAGCGGCTTTCGCTGAAGGGGATAGCGGCTCTCACTGAAGGGGATAGCGGCTTTCGCTGAAGGGGATAGCGGCTCTCACTGAAGGGCATAGCGGCTCTCACTGAAGGGGATAGCGGCTCTCACTAAAGGACCACTGAAGGGCATAGCGGCTCTCACTAAAGGGGATAGCGGCTCTCACTGAAGGGCATAGCGGCTCTCACTGAAGGGGATAGCGGCTTTCGCTGAAGGGGATAGCGGCTCTCACTGAAGGGCATAGCGGCTCTCACTGAAGGGGATAGCGGCTCTCACTGAAGGGCATAGCGGCTCTCACTGAAGGGGATAGCGGCTCTCACTAAAGGACCACTGAAGGGCATAGCAGCTCTCACTAAAGGGGATAGCGGCTCTCACTGAAGGGCATAGCGGCTCTCACTAAAGGGGATAGCGGCTCTCACTGAAGGGGATGGCGGCTCTCACTGAAGGGATAGCAGCTCTCACTAAAGGACCACTGAAGGGGATAGCGGCTCTCACTAAAGGACCACTGAAGGGGATAGCGGCTCTCACTAAAGGACCACTGAAGGGGATAGCGGCTCTCACTAAAGGACCACTGAAGGGGATAGCGGCTCTCACTAAAGGACCACTGAAGGGGATAGCGGCTCTCACTAAAGGACCACTGAAGGGGATAGCGGCTCTCACTAAAGGACCACTGAAGGGGATAGCGGCTCTCACTAAAGGACCACTGAAGGGGATAGCGGCTCTCACTAAAGGACCACTGAAGGGGATAGCGGCTCTCACTAAAGGACCACTGAAGGGGATAGCGGCTCTCACTAAAGGACCACTGAAGGGGATAGCGGCTCTCACCAAAGGACCACTGAAGGGATAGCGGCTCTCACTAAAGGGGATAGCGGCTCTCACTGAAGGGGATGGCGGCTCTCACTGAAGGGGATAGCGGCTCTCACTAAAGGACCACTGAAGGGGATAGCGGCTCTCACTAAAGGACCACTGAAGGGGATAGCGGCTCTCACCAAAGGACCACTGAAGGGGATAGCGGCTCTCACTAAAGGACCACTGAAGGGGATAGCGGCTCTCACTAAAGGACCACTGAAGGGGATAGCGGCTCTCACTAAAGGACCACTGAAGGGGATAGCGGCTCTCACTAAAGGACCACTGAAGGGGATAGCGGCTCTCACCAAAGGACCACTGAAGGGGATAGCGGCTCTCACTAAAGGACCACTGAAGGGATAGCGGCTCTCACTAAAGGACCACTGAAGGGGATAGCGGCTCTCACTAAAGGACCACTGAAGGGCATAGCAGCTCTCACTAAAGGGGATAGCGGCTCTCACTGAAGGGCATAGCGGCTCTCACTGAAGGGGATAGCAGCTCTCACTGAAGGGGATAGCAGCTCTCACTGAAGGCGATAGCAGCTCTCACTGAAGGGGATAGCGGCTCTCACTGAAGGGCATAGCGGCTCTCACTGAAGGGGATAGCGGCTCTCACTGAAGGGCATAGCGGCTCTCACTGAAGGGGATAGCGGCTCTCACTGAAGGGCATAGCGGCTCTCACTGAAGGGGATAGCGGCTCTCACTAAAGGGCATAGCGGCTCTCACTGAAGGGGATAGCGGCTCTCACTGAAGGGCATAGCGGCTCTCACTGAAGGGGATAGCGGCTCTCACTGAAGGGCATAGCGGCTCTCACTGAAGGGGATAGCGGCTCTCACTAAAGGGCATAGCGGCTCTCACTGAAGGGGATAGCGGCTCTCACTGAAGGGCATAGCGGCTCTCACTGAAGGGGATAGCGGCTCTCACTAAAGGGCATAGCGGCTCTCACTGAAGGGGATAGCGGCTCTCACTGAAGGGCATAGCGGCTCTCACTGAAGGGGATAGCGGCTCTCGCAGAGTATAGATAAGTTAGATGGAACTCAACAGTACTACAGAAGCCAATACATTACTGAAGTCAATAGGCTAAAAGAAATATAACATACCTCTTTGCACGATTCCAAGAAAAGGCCGTCACCGAGCTTCATAATATTGGCTTTGTGCACGGCGGTAACCCGTTTTCTACCATTCTTAACAGCATAGTCGAATGCAAATTTAGCAATCCGTTCGCTATTCTTTCTGGTGACAATTTTTAGTGATTCAACCACGCCAGGCACCGTCTCGTGCTCCAGTGCGCTATACTCGCCCTCGGTCTGCTCCCGTATGATGACTAAATTGATGCTCTTGTGCCGGCTAGTGATGCCGGGCATAGAGCGGACATTCACGCAGCTGGCAAACATGTCGAGCTTGCGGCGCAGTCGCATGCTGCTGCTAGCCAGGTCTGAGCCATAGGTCGGGTGAGACATTATACCCATTAGGGCAACCTTATTGCGTTGAATAGACTCCATTAGGGTGTCAAGCGGCTGGCTTAAACTGCGATTCACGTCGCTAACGTACACCTGCTCGTAGGCGAGCGGGGCGCCGGCTGCCTTTAGTACCTGATTAAATAGTGTGATTAATAAAATGAGTAAGGCTACACCATTACGATAAGTAGATATAATTCTGATTCGAAAAAGCAGTGATTAGTAAATGCATCAATTTCTACCGATATTTATACGACTTCTAAGAAAGAATGCAAAACTATACTTTTTGAAATATTTACATAGATTTTATAAAATATATATAGTGTTTAACTAGGGGGGCCGTAGCCCAGCGGTAGCGCAGCTGCTCTGGTGTGCCAGCGACCCAGGCTCGATTCCAAGTGCAGCCACATTAATTTGGGGCTGAATTGGAATTTCGGCTTGGCTCGCTTGTGCAATTAACGGCCTTGAGAGCCAACCCTCCAAGGCGCAGTGAAGTGTACATGCCTAACGATAATATAAAGTTAGGGCCGCTGTACACTCCTGTGTGAGTGTGTGCCTGCGTAACGTATCCGCGCGCTTGTATGCCTGCTCAGGGGAGTCGGCGGAATGGGCAGCAATGCCTCTCGCCGGTTGTGTGCAAATGACGCTTAAATTGCGCCAGGGTGCACACAACCCCACTGCCTCTAATAAAAAAAAAGTATTTAACTCGTAAAATGGTGTTTACATTTTACATCTGTGTATTTGTTATCTTATTTTACACGCTTTATTTGTAGCTTAATAATTTGGGCTTTACCTTGCTTTGCTTTACATAAACTTCTTTATTTTTAATGCTAACTATACTAAAAAATTAAGACAGTAAAAACGGAATGAAGCTACAATTTTATTCGACGGCATCGAGTGACATAGAGAGCCACTTAGGACCAATAATAACAATAATAATTTATTACACCTGCCTCAATTGGGCCATATGTGCAACCGACAGCTCAGCCGCAGCTATTGCGCGGCGCATCTGAAGGCTGCGTACGGCTGTTCAGTCCAAGGACTGGGGGGTCGCCACACAGCCTCAATTACCCCAGCTAATGCTGGCACCCATTTTACAGCTGGGTGAACTGAAGCAATGCAGAGTTAAGTGTCTTGCTCAAGGACACAAATTGTTCCAGTGGGAACGGAATCGAACCGCCGACCTTCAAGTCGTAAGTCCGACGCTCTTAGCACTAGGCTACAACCCCTAAAGGACCAAACACAATCTCTGAACTTATTTAATCAATTCAAAAGTGCAATAAAGAAAAAAAATTTAAAACATATTCACCCCACCCTTTACAACTTCCGAGGCTCACTAAATCTGACCCATAAACATGCACAAGTCTGCAGATTCCATGTTAACAGATTACTCAAATTTGACAATTGATAGAAGTCTTAAAATCCAAAGAATCCAGATAATTACAAAACTATTAAAACCTCAAATAAAGAAGTGGATTTATAAATTATAGAAAGTTATGGAACTTAAGGAACAAAAATTAAATGACATCCAGTTGGAAAAAAACTTGCTAATGCTAACCTGCTTTGTAGCGTCCAACAGTTCAGGGAAGACGCCATCTCCGGGCACCACTGTCACAGTTTGTTGCAATGGCGTACTGTTTGGCACTGCAGCAGCAGACTGGGAAGAGAGGCCACGATAGGCCAATGGTGCTAAGCGTCTCAACTGAGGCAATAGCATGCTTTTGCAGAGAGCATGGGACAAGCAAATTTACAGTTTTAGATACTTTAGAAATAAATCAGTATCTTAATATTGAGACCAGTCCTAGTAAATACTGAAAATA
>NIVC01001177.1:0-120000 GCA_002269645.1 Macrostomum lignano
AAAGAATATAGCCATGATCTTCCAATCTTATAAATATCTAGGATTGGAGATAATATAACAAATACTGCTTTAGCTAGGCTATAAAAGATTAGACACAGGCCTAACTGAACCTTCTGTTGATCATATCATTCACAATACTCAATAGGCCTTAGGCCTACTCAAAGTCAAAACTTTTGGGCCTAGAGAAATAGTTTCTAATCCAATGATTGAACACTAGCCTATTCTGATTGACAAGTAGTAGAACACTTTAGTTTGCTGCAGAAAAATACTAGCATAGCATAGAATAATACATTAATACAGCATAATGCCATGGCATAATGGTGTTTAAGTTTTTTCTCTTGAATGTTGCGTTTCTATTATTATATTCTACTATTAGAATCTCTACACAGAAAAAATATAATTATAAGCAAAAGTAGTATAGCTGTTATTTCACAGTATAAAAATACACTAACTGCATTAGGTAGGCTGCTTAGCTTTTCAATTGCGCAGTAGGAATGTAAGTAGATAGCTGTAATAACTGTAATTAACCGATTGTCAGGGTCTGGTCTAATAGATTTTCTAAGATAACGACAATTTCCAAATTAGGATTTTGTGTATTTAAACAAGTAAGTATAACTGGTTGTTTTTAAGCTTGTAATACAATTATACTAACAATATTTTTTACAAAGGTTTTACTTTTAAATAATAAATGCTTAACTTTAAGAGTCGTAATGTGGTGCATCCAACGTTTCGTCTGACAAATTTAACATGAAAAAGCAGACTTTATTTAGTTAAATAAATTTTCCAGCCAACAGCTGCAAAAAAACTGTATTTTCAAGGAAATTTTAGGAAGATAATTCTAACGCTGGAAGTATTTTGATTTTACTGAGAATCACAGGTATACGGAGACTATACAAAGATTAAAGAGCCTAAAATATTTTATTAAGTAAATGGAGTTATTTAACCAATTTTGTACAGATAATGTATCTTTGGACGTATCGTAAAATACTGCCATTTAGTGGAATTTTTATCCAACTAAGCTCCATAAGCTTATGGAGATAGTAATTTATTTTTATAACATGTTGCTCGCTTTCCTATACAACTTTATTTGCTTAGTTAGGATACTTATTGTTTTAAGCTTTTTTAGTCTGAAACATTTAGCATCTAAATGGATTTAAAATGTATACTGCATACTGTATATGTCTCTTAGCTTAAATACTGCTTTGTAAATATCTTATCAATGTATTATTATACATATGTTGTTTTTTGTTTCATTCATAAATTTCTAAAATCTTTTTCGAAATTGGTATCGAAGGTTTATATTATAATGCATGACCAAGCGGCAAAAAGCCTGAAGCATTGATAAAAACAGTATAAGCTACAGGCACCATGGCTGTCTCATTGCCAGTAACCTTCGAGCCTCAATCAGCCATGAGTCTCAGCAGCTTGGTAACATCCATCGAATATAAAACTGGCGCTCTCTACGATGGTGACGTTAGCGATCAGGCCAAGCAGGGAACCGGGGTTTTCACTTGGCCTAATGGTGACACGTACTCCGGCGAGTTTTCCAATGACAAGAGAAATGGCAAAGGTATTCTGGTATTCTGGGTCGGAATGTTTGATTGTTATTTCATTGTTTTGACTGATTGTTAAAACGTAAACAACTTCAGGTGAACAAGTTTGGTACGATGGAGACCGCTACAATGGCGAATATGTCGACGACATGAGACACGGATTCGGCGAATACACCTGGAATAACGGAGAGGTAAGAATTAAAACTGACAGTGCGAGATAATTACTCAATTAAAAAATATAGACTACTAAATCGGATTGACAGCAAAAGAAGAAAAAAGCTTTTTGCTCCCAGCCTTGCACACTAGTCACAGGGACCTCCAATCTGCACCTCTGTAGCTGGCGCCCCTCTGTAGCTGGCATCCCCCTCTGTAGCTGGTACCATTTAGAACATTTAGAACATTCATATTTAGCATATCGTATTTAGTGCAGTCTTTCGCGTAGAAAAGATCGATGGGCAATTCTCGTCCACCGAAATTTAGAAAATTGTTTAAACTTATAATTTTTATCTCTATGCAGCGCTACATCGGTCAGTTCTACAAAGACCACCGGCACGGGCCGGGTCAGTACACCTGGGCAGATGGCAGTAGTTTCGTCGGTACCTACTACATGGATCGCAAAGAAGGCTACGGAACGTTTTTCTACGCCAATGGCGACAAATTCGATGGTCTCTACCAAGCTGACGAGCGCGAAGGCCCCGGCGTGATAACTTATGCCGATGGTAGCCAGGACGTCGGACTGTGGCATCGAGAGCGACTATCCAGACTGCTGACTGAGGTTCCTGACACGTTCAGCCTGGGCAACCACCCAGAGCTCGACTACGATCCCAGCCGTGGCAAAGTTCAACTGCCTGCCGAGGGTCGACCGGATCCGCAGCTCGACGCCTTCCTAGAGGCGATCGTCAATCCGCCACCCGAGTGGACGTACGACCCGGCCGCTGCGCAGCGCGTCAAGTCACGTCTGGACGGCGAAGTGCTCACTGGCAGCCGACCGGACAGCGCTGCTTTTAACAGAAAGGACTCCGACGTGAACTTTCGACGCTCGGCTGGTCTGCGGGAAGACGCCGAGCACACGGATGAGGCTGACGCGGCCGGGAAGGAGACTCCGGCGGCGGAAACTGAGCAGCAGGATGCCTCATCTTTGCCACCGTCGAGCAATCAGTCTCCAACGCATCAGCAGCATCAACACAGGGCGTCGCCGAAAAAGGCAGGCGGTAGCAGCCCTAGCAGGTGAGGAGGATGCTGATAAATTTGGTTTGATTTGGTTTGGTTTTGTTTGATAGAATCACTCGTGAGGCTTCTGACTTGATTTTCAAGCAAGGGAGAAGCTAACGAGATCGAAGAAATATTATCTTTTTGTGTCCTCCGCCACAGGAGTCCGAAGCGCGGCTCGCCCAGTCGGAGGCCGCAGCCGACCGTTAAGCCGGCGAAGCGAGGCGGCCGCTCCACTGTTGAAACGCCCAACGAGTCGTCGAACAGCCCAACGGCCGACGCGGAAGCCGCAGCCAAGAAGTCTCAAACAGTGGACGCTTGGAATCCTACACCGGCCAGCGTGGCGATGCAACTCCACGTGATTCGGTTTCGACAGTTGCAGTCACGAGCCGGATTCGATGTGGATGCAGTTCTTCGAGCCGATCGGAGTGGCTTTTGCCAACAGGTACAAAATGTTTTTAATAGGCAAACTTTTAAACGTTGACCTACTTGATTTATGGATAAAGGCTATGCCAACCGCAGCCGAAAGTAAAACTGAAAAACTGCAAACTGCACTGTAGTCGATAATTTGCTTGAAAAGGTGGATAGAAACCCTGAGACATTTCATCCAGATCCCTCTTAGAATCCCAGGAGAATTTTCTATTGCAGTTGGTCTGCCTCAGCTCCACTCTAGCGCATTCATTTATAAGTAGCTTGCACACATTCGACGCATCTCCAGACTTTGATTCTGTGCGCGGCCTCATTCGTTTGGGGCTTGTGCGCAAAAATTCGCCGGCGGGTGGTCGTGCGTCCCTACTTACAGTACCCACCCACGTATAGGTGCACAGCGGAACAGACGGAATTGCGTCAGCGCTGGTTGTAGGACAATGTCACTGAAAGCGTTGCACCAGGGTGCATAAAACCCTGAATATTTATTCTTGGCATAGTTTAAGAAACTTACTTTGCGGAGCCTCAGAGAATTCCATTGCATAGCTTATATAATTCGCAACACCAGGGCCCATTGGAGCGTCGCTCGGTAGAGCTGATCGAAGCCGCCAAGTCTGGCGACCTCGCTGCGGTGCGCGGCTTATTGTCCAGCGGCGACGTCGATCCCAATGTGTCTGACAGTCTGGGCAAAACTCCACTTCTCTGCGCCAGCGTCAACTGGCACCGACAGGTGGTCGATTACCTGCTGGACGCCGGTGCGGACGTCAATCGGCTTAGCGACGAAGGCGTCTCCTGTTTAGCTGCTTGCTTCGTTCACTACTATCCGAGCGACAAGTTTCAGCGGAACATTGCTGAGAGTCCGGTAAGAAGCATGTTTTCGTGCAAGTTATGTCTATAGTCATGGGAATGTCGAGAAATCAACAATTGCTTTCCTGGAAACTAACTATACCGCTAACTTGAACTTAAATTTCTGCCAAACGAGCGAATTTCGTTGCATTTTTTCGAGTTTTTTAACACCAAATTGGCAACATTTCCTTTTGAAATAAAAAAAGACCAGTTTGTTTTTCCGGAGATTTCCAAGTCGGAAGATTTGGAGCGGAGATGTTGGCAATATCTTGCTTAAAAACGGAAAACGTCTTATCTAGCTAATTTACTCGGACTTTTTAGCGAAAACTACGATTTTCAAGCTCAATTCATGTCCGGGGGCACGTCTATCGCGTACAAGAATATGCTGTTTATAGAAATTCATCCCTATATATGTTGCTACGTTGAAAAAATGACAATATTTCTGTTTCCCAAAACAATTCGTTTAGGTGAAGCGCCTCACTGAAGAAGAGCAGAAAGCCGCTAGGAAGGCAGCGGCTAAAGCCGCCGCCGCTGCCGCCGCTGCCGCCTCGACTGCCGCAGCTCATCGCAAGCCGGGCGCTCTGCCGCCAGTTGCTGAAGGAAAACCTGGCGAAGCCGCCGGACGACCGGGAGCCTCATCCGACCGACTAACCGACCCCGTTGTTGGCCGCGGTGGCCGATTTGCCGGGACGCTAACCGGGGCACGACGACCGGACTTTGTGGCAGCAGCCGCGACCCGGCCCGGCCGGTTCCAGCGCAGCTGGTCGGTCAGCGACGACGACGACGATGACGATGGAGATTCAAATTCTGGCGCCCGCGGTGGCCAACCGAAGCAGGACGATGCCGTTGAGTTGGCCAGCGCCGTCAGCGTTGGTTCAGCTTCGCCCAGACCGTCGGAAGATTTTGAAAGCACCGATTCGCTGGCTAATTACAAAATCACCGTGCCCGAGGAGCTGGTCAGGCGGGCCGCCACGGCGCTGAGCAGCAATCAGCTGGTGGCCAGTCGCGTCGCGTCATCCATGGTGACCCGCACGGCACCGCAGCCGCCTGGCGGGGGAGATGAAAATTTGGAATCCGGCGGACAGGAGGGCAGGACAAGAGAGATGGCTGTTCATATGGCTAAGTAAGTTTATTAACAGTAGCATGTCGTGCCTTTTTATGAGATATGAAATTGCAGCAGAAATTCCATCTACATATAGAACGGGTAGTAATAGAAAATTGTGACCATTAACAAATGTAACCTGCTCCTTGTGAAGACCTAATAGGCGTCTCAATGATTATTTTAAAAATGGTCAAATATGGACAATTCAATTTTGTCACCTTTTGCATCAGTCGGTGATTTGATGATCGACTTAGTTGACGGCGGTCAAAGAGCTTCGAAATGTGTATGCATATGATTGGAAACCACTTAAACACTGCAGGCACAAGCTGATGTCAGACACCGTCCACCTGCTCCTTGAACGCGGCGCCGACCCGAACGCATCTGCCGTCCCCTTTCCCGCCCTGTTCTTCGCGGTGAAGTCCGGCGACGTTGACATGACTCGCCAATTGCTGCTTCGCGGAGCCGACGTCCGTGCTCGTCTGGAAGCGTCGCGCGGCGGCCTAACGGCGCTGCACATCGCCGTCGCGCTGCCGGGCGAGCCGAGCGTCACCATCACGGAGCTGCTGCTGCACAGCCTGGCGTATCCTGACGCCCGAGCTGTGCCGGACGATTCCTTTCTCGATCGAACTATGGAAGAGGATTGGTCGCGCGACGAGATCACGGACGAGCAGAAAATGCTTCTTGGCGGTAGGACTCCGCTGCAGATTGCCGCTTCGAGAGAGGATGAGCACCGGGTGAGACTGGGGCCTCGGATTGGTAAATTTTTATCATAATTGCTATTGAAGATTGTTACAGGGGAAGGGTTAGCTCACTGAGGGTATGCATGGATCGGGATTATCTGCTTGCCTCCTCGGCTGCGGATGGATCGTCGCCTCGATTTGCGTTGGTCAGCTCAAAACTTTACTTGACTAAAACATAAAACGTGAATCAATAAAAAACTGTTCCTATTTTCTTGCCCGAGGAACCAACGAAACCAAAATTGTTAAGGTAAAATTCAAATGATTTCATTGATAAATCAAAATTAAGTAAGTGGCCTAGTCATCGTATTATTCTCTACTTCATATTATGTCACTCATTTGTCATCACCGACCTGCATCCAAGCCGTGCACCATTCAGTATTCAACGTCAATGCATAACAGAAACACAAACGCCCCAATGCGTTCTTCAGATCACATGTTTTATTGACTTGTAATAACCTCAGCGTATCAACAAAGTATCTGCGTCGAGCCCAAACTCTTACCAAATAATTCTCTGAATTTTCAGCGAGCCCACCAAATTGTTCGCCTATTGCTGGAACACAAGGCCAATCCCAATCTGCTTTGCAACGGAAATAATGCTCTGACGCTGGCTGTTCAAAGCGGAAATGACGCAGTGAGTTCCTGTTGGTTTTAGCGCTATTGATCAACAAAGTAAATCATGAATATTTAAATCTTAAATTGTTAAGAAAGCAATCAAAGAAACTTACAAGATGCGTAAAGTTTTAGCACCGCACAACGTTGAGTAGGACGACAATTACTCCGTCATGAAAACTGCCTAGAGAGCATCCGTGTCCTTGTCAATTTAAAAATTCATAGTCTATTTCACTCTGAACTGAACACTTCGTTTCCAGCACACTTGTTTTTTGAATTAGTAATGATCCCCACATGTGATTCCCAGCTGCACTGACCTACGGGTTGAGCTAATTATACTTGTCTATTTACTAATTAAATCATGCAACGAATTTATCCGATAAACAAACCGATAGTCACTGACCTGATGCATAAATCTGTAGCAACTCCGTCCCAAGCATGGCAGCGTCAGCACGATTCGGGAGCTTCTGGACTTTAATCGACGCTTAGCCATGCTGGAGCCTCAAACTCTGATGCTCTCGGCAGCAGAGGGAAAAGCTCAGCAAAGTGCAACTTACAGTTCCAGACTGCAGGATGGCTCGGTCGATGACCATGTTTCGTCGAGAACCGATCCAGCAGATCTGATTGCTAATTTCATCGATAAGATGGACACGCCCGAGATGGACAGTGTTCGTTAAAAGATCACTCGCTACTTTATGAATAATTGCCAACGACACCATTAAACTGCACAATATTTATTATTCGTGTCTACTATATCACCCGCGTATATCAAACAATAGCTGCAAATATGTTCGGGTATCAGGATATCTCGAGACACTCTATGTTATTACCAAGGTCTTAATTATTAATTACACAAGACAAAACCTAAAGTTACACACTCACTTCAATTTACCGGTTTTTGGTCTTCAAACACAATTTTATATTACTTCGGATTCACGTGCTACTCGAATTTAAATGAATTCACAATAATCACTTTAAAGCTCTATTCCATCACGTGCATGACAACATGGTACATTAATTTTGATAAAGTAAATTTCACCAAACTTTTGCTAAACTTCAGGCCATAGACGAGCTGCTAGCCCACAATGCCAACGTCAACTTGGCTTTGTCTCACGGTGTCGGCAGTGCCCTCTGCGCAGCCTCCAACATCGCCTACGAGGATAAACGCCAACTTAGAGGCCGCCTGGATCTAGTGAGCGCTTGGGATACATTGAAAACCTTCACTGCTACTCCTGAAATACCTAACTAAACACTGTTTAGCCCCATTTTAGAATCTAACCATTAGTTTCTAACCACTCATCAACTTCAGATCGACAAGCTCATGGACGCCGGCGCAGACATACTGCAGCCAATAGCCATTGGCGTCAAACGACAGCTTGGCACGGCTGTAGACTACGGATGGCAGTCCTACTACCTGGACAAGCGCGTAGCCTTCTCTCCCTACCATGCTCTCAACCCGGTTGAACGTCAAGCCTTCCAAGATCGCAACGTCGTGCTGAAGCATCTCAGCAATCGACTTCGCGAGAAGGCGGTAGAACGAGAGCGGCGCCGGCTTGAAGAAGAAGAAGCTGACGGCGTTGTCAGTGAGTTCAATCGTCAGTTTTGTTTATTTGTTTGCTCGGAAATTTCAGAGTTCCAGACTTTCTATCTAGGTCGGACACCAGCATGGGCTATAGAAGCACGCTGTGGCCTTGTGGGCATAATAAAATTCTAGAAAGTTCTAGGAAATTCTAGGAAACTACCACAGACAGTCTCGATTAATAGATTAATACGCTCGTAGAGCTTTCATCAAACCTGCAAAGGCAAACTCATTTTTGGGAATAAGTCCTCTTACTTTTATCCAACCCTTCATTAAACTATATATGCAGCAAGCATGTACTATTCAATTTTTAGATCGCGAGAAAATCAAGGGTGAAGCAGAATTATGTTTTCTCCTTGTTTACATATAAATGCTATGGTTTTCGTAGATACACTGTACTACATCTTATTTCGTTGAGCTATGAGTTGAGCAAACTATTTTGGTTATTCTGATTTCTGTTAAAAGGGTCTTTCATCTTCATAGTCACGTATTTCTCTTAGTCTTTAACTTTACTTTTCATCCAAGATATTTTTGTTTGAATTTGAATTGAATTTAAATATCATAGATTCTCTAAGCGCGCCAATTTGAATTGATCAACTTAAAGTAAGCAAACTAAAAAACAAATATTCTCTTTGACAACTTTCAAGGCCGAGGGCCGAGCGAGAATTTTGTGTACACCGGTGCGGGCGCTTCAATGCCGGGCACGCGCGACTCCGGTGACGAGTTTCTTCGTCAGCAGGAAGTCATCGTCCGGTGAGTTCTTCTCCTTCTGCTACTATAAGTAGGATAATTCAAACATTCGGAAAACTAGTTTGGATTGTCAAGCGATTCACACCCTTGAAGACTAACCCCAAGTCACAGAGAGTGTACATGCTGGACGATTAGAAAGTCTATGCCGCTGTACACTTGTGTGAGCATCTGTGCATGCTCAGGTAACAGCGGACTGCGTGATTCATAGGAGCTACGTTTGCCAACACAATAACTGAAAAACCGAAAAATATTATTTAATTTCAGATTTAAAACCAGAAAAGAAAGGTTTGTATTATTAGTTAGTGCAATTTAGATTTTCTACTTATAATTTGTTATCTAAACTGTTTCAGCTTCAGTTTAAAAGCATCATTGTCAGTGTCTTCTTTTAGAAGCGCGGAGCGCTATTTCTTGAATAGCTAGACTAGACATAATCTATCAGTATAACTGCATCAATTCTTTCCAGAGTAGTATGATGCTTTTGTTTGTTTCAGAAATAGTAGCTTAGGCGAATATTTTTTATGTAAAAAATGGGGTTTGACTGTTTGACTCTTATTTTAGTTCTTGGCTCAGTTATTGCTGTGTGGAAGCACTCCTTATGTTTGTTCTTGTTCATTAAAGATTATTTGAGAGGGCTTGTTTAATGGACCATCGAGGTTCTTGAGAAATTTTTAAGCCCAGTTTTTCACGCTGATGTCAGACTGTCTCTCTCTTTCTTCATTGGCTCTGATGTCAGACTGTCTCTCTCTTTCTTCATTGGCTCTGATGTCAGACTGTCTCTCTCTTTCTTCATTGGCTCTGATGTCAGACTGTCTCTCTCTTTCTTCATTGGCTCTGATGTCAGAATGTCTCTCTCTCTATCGGCTCTGATGTCAGACTGTCTCTCTCTCTCTTCATCGGTTCTGATGTCAGACTTCAGATTGTATCTCTCTCTCCATCGGTTCTGATATCAGACTGTCTCTTTCCATCGGTTCTGATATCAGACTGTCTCTCTCCATCGGTTCTGATATCAGACTGTCTCTCTCCATCGGTTCTGATATCAGACTGTCTCTTTCCATCGGTTTTTATATCAGACTGTCTCTCTCCATCGGTTCTGATATCAGACTGTCTCTCTCCATCGGTTCTGATATCAGACTGTCTCTCTCCATCGGTTCTGATATCAGACTGTCTCTCTCCATCGGTTCTGATATCAGACTGTCTCTCTCCATCGGTTCTGATATCAGACTGTCTCTCTCCATCGGTTTTGATATCAGACTGTCTCTCTCCATCGGTTTTGATATCAGACTGTCTCTCTCCATCGGTTCTGATGTCAGACTGTCTCTCTCCATCGGTTTTGATATCAGACTGTCTCTCTCCATCGGTTCTGATATCAGACTGTCTCTCTCCATCGGTTCTGATGTCAGACTGTCTCTCTCCATCGGTTCTGATATCAGACTGTCTCTCTCCATCGGTTTTGATATCAGACTGTCTCTCTCCATCGGTTCTGATGTCAGAATGTCTCTCTCCATCGGTTCTGATATCAGACTGTCTCTCTCCATCGGTTCTGATATCAGACTGTCTCTCTCCATCGGTTCTGATATCAGACTGTCTCTCTCCATCGGTTTTGATATCAGACTGTCTCTCTCCATCGGTTTTGATATCAGACTGTCTCTCTCCATCGGTTCTGATGTCAGACTGTCTCTCTCCATCGGTTTTGATATCAGACTGTCTCTCTCCATCGGTTCTGATATCAGACTGTCTCTCTCCATCGGTTCTGATGTCAGACTGTCTCTCTCCATCGGTTTTGATATCAGACTGTCTCTCTCCATCGGTTTTGATATCAGACTGTCTCTCTCCATCGGTTCTGATGTCAGACTGTCTCTCTCCATCGGTTCTGATATCAGACTGTCTCTCTCCATCGGTTCTGATATCAGACTGTCTCTCTCCATCGGTTCTGATATCAGACTGTCTCTCTCCATCGGTTCTGATATCAGACTGTCTCTCTCCATCGGTTCTGATATCAGACTGTCTCTCTCCATCGGTTTTGATATCAGACTGTCTCTCTCCATCGGTTCTGATATCAGACTGTCTCTCTCCATCGGTTCTGATATCAGACTGTCTCTCTCCATCGGTTCTGATATCAGACTGTCTCTCTCCATCGGTTCTGATATCAGACTGTCTCTCTCCATCGGTTCTGATATCAGACTGTCTCTCTCCATCGGTTTTGATATCAGACTGTCTCTCTCCATCGGTTCTGATGTCAGACTGTCTCTCTCCATCGGTTTTGATATCAGACTGTCTCTCTCCATCGGTTCTGATGTCAGACTGTCTCTCTCCATCGGTTTTGATATCAGACTGTCTCTCTCCATCGGTTTTGATATCAGACTGTCTCTCTCCATCGGTTCTGATGTCAGACTGTCTGATCCAGAGAATCCCTCCACGACACAGGCGTCCAATCTTCAAGTACTGCTACGACTGCGGCCGATCAGTGGGCGTCCGGTTGACTCCGTGTACTCGCTGCAAAGAGGTCTACTTCTGCGGCAAGGCCTGCAAAGTGCGCGCCTGGAACGACCGGCACAAAGACGAATGCCAACGTGTTGGCGGCGGCGCTGGGGCCGCAGGTCGGAAAACCGACGCCAGTCGAATCGACAGTCCGACTTCGGCTACTGACGCGGACAGAGGCTTGAGCAAGCCGCGAGTTCGCGACCTGAGCAAACACCTGGCCGAACTGCGGATGCGCAATCCGATGAAAGGTCGCAGCAAGAGCGCCGTAGGAGCTGGCGTTGGAGGTGATTTCTTGCTTCTGCAAATCACTTTTGATAATGGGGATGTCAACTTAAGCAAACTGGAATGGAGCCAAAAGTTACTATCAGAATCAAAGTGACTATCTGGCTAGAAGCCATTGAGAGTACAAACCTTCTCCAAAGGAGGGACCTGCTGAGATGAGATGTCTCATTACCTGTGGTATTGCATCAATCAGTTGGATATTCAATCTGATCTTTGTGAGGCATTGGGACAGACACTTAGGAGCTGGAAAGCTTCTGAGACAGACTGGGGTAGACACTAAGACAGGCATTTAGACAGACGCTACGACAGACACCAGGACACCAATTAGACAGGCACTTGGACAGACACCGGGACACCAATTAGACAGACACTTGGACAGACACCAAGACACCAATTAGACAGGCACTTGGACAGACTCCAGGACACCAATTAGACAGGCACTTGGACAGACACCAGGACACCAATTAGACAGACACTTGGACAGACACCAGGACACCAATTAGACAGACACTTGGACAGACACCAGGACACCAATTAGACAGACACTTATACAGACACCAAGACACCAATTAGACAGACACCAGGACACCAATTAGACAGACACCAGCATACCAATTAGACAGGCACTTGGACAGACACCAGGATACCAATTAGACAGGCACTTGGACAGACACCAGGACACCAATTAGACAGACACCAGGACACCAATTAGACAGACACCAGGACACCAATTAGACAGGCACTTGGACAGACACCAGCATACCAATTAGACAGGCACTTGGACAGACACCAGGATACCAATTAGACAGGCACTTGGACAGACACCAGGACACCAATTAGACAGACACTTGGACAGACACACTAAGATGCACTAAGAATATCAAATCTTACGCACAAACCAAAGAGTAGATAGCCAAGTCAACTAAGCATTCGTGTAAACTGTGCTTTAGCTTTAAAAGTCTCTTTGATGCTTTGTGCTAAGTAAGTCTTAGCCTTTCAATAGCTAGCTGAGCTTGACCACTCCAAATAAATGTAGTCCTTAACTACGCCTTCAGGTGCGAGAGACTTCTCACCTACGCACGGCGGCGGTAAGCTGCCACCGATCAAGGGCCAACACCAGCAGCAGCTCCTGATGCAGCAGCAGCAACAGCGCGCCCTACTCAACAGAAAGCTTCAACAGCAAGGTGGAAAAGCTGGCAATGGCACCGCAGCTGGCGGTTCGTCCCTTCCTGAGGGCGTCTCCTACAAGTACAGCAACGGGCGCTACATCCTGGTTGATTCGCTTGGCAGACCTCTTAAAGGTCCGTACTACCAGCAATTAATGATGACGGGCATCGGCAGCGATGGCAGTCTGCCAGACAATTATAGCTTCGAGTGACCTTGACCTTTGATTTTTCGCTACGTTGATGTCTTTTTGCAGTTTGAGAAGCTTAAAACCTCGCGATTTTGATATGGAGTATACCAGTGCAAGCTACAATGTTCAAAACTAGCCTGTGACAGTTTTCACACTCGATAATCTCTGGTCCAGACAGTTATATAGCTTTTGACCATAGACTGAGTAATTAGGAGCGTTCGATGGGTTATAAAATGAGTTTTAGTCGTCTGCCTATACGTGTTAAAACGAGGCTGAATGGCATAGCAAGCCATCAGCTAAGAATGTCTATTACCAAAAGCCTATTGATTTAGTGAAAATCTAGCGGGCGGGGCCTAAAAACGCAAAGACTGTCTGTGGTAAATCTAAGTATACTGCTAGTAGTATATTAAAATGATGATAATTTAAGAGAATAGTTTAAACTATTGCAAGTAACAGACAGTTCTTTGTATGTTTCTGACGTTATTGTAGTAACATTTTAGATAATTCGTAGCTTTTAGACAGCCGTCCATTTTTGTTTTACTAGCTAAACAGAATTGTTTTAAGTGTAGACTAGCGTGTACGTATAGACTTTGATTGGTTGGATTTTTCCGTCAGCTTTTTCGTAATTTTGTTTTAAACTGAACTACTGCTGCTGTTGTGTGTGCCTTTCAGCACTTTGTTTTCCAAGAAAGCACAATCTATGCTGCTGCGTTTCCTCTTTCGTTAGTTTTTGTTGGTTTTTTTTCTATTTACAAATTTGTTTTAAGTATCCCAATAATTATTTTGTTATACTAGCTTATATCTGAAATGGCTTATAGCAAATGAAATATCGTGTAATTAAAGATTCGAATTTTGTGCCGCTTCTGATACACTGCTGCTAATTATGACAAGAACTTTCATTTTCTGTCTATTTTTGCTATTAATGAAAACACGCTTTGTTTATCTGAATCGCAGTCAATTGGCTAAACTGCTGAATAATATTTTAAATTAAAGGCCTAAGCGTTTTATCGTTGATTTTTTTATTTTACAGTTTTATCAATAGAAATGATTTTTTAGACATGGCTGAACTTCTAAATCTGTATCATTATTTTGAATTCGCGTGTCTAAAATGTCTAGAATGCACTTATATTTTGCGCCGTTAGTGATGTTATTTCTATAAGTCTGATTTATTTTTACGCAGCCAGGGACAGTTTCCCTGCTGCTAACGCTTCTCTGCTAAAGGCAACCCTATCTATAAGGACGCTTTCTTTAAAAAAAACGGCTCCTTGTCAGAATAAATTATTTTGTTCTGCTTGCGAACAAATAATTTATTTGTCATTGTTACGCGCGCTATAAATTTAGATCTCTAATAGTTGCTTGATTTAGTTTGCAAGCCTTAATCTCTATCCTGTACTACGAAATAATCTTCTTAATGCTTCTAATGTTCAATAAAAACTATATTTTGATCATTTCGATGGATTAAATGTGCCGATGAGAAACTGTTTAAGGATTATGATAATCCTGATTTATTTCGATGCAACACAAGTGGGTGTTAACAAGATTTGGCGGCTTTAGCACAAGGGACTTTAGCACCAGGGGCTTTAGCACCAGGGACTTTAGCACCAGGGGCTTTAGCACCAGGGACTTTAGCACCAGGGGCTTTAGCACCAGGGACTTTAGCACCAGGGACTTTAGCACCAGGGCTTTAGCACCAGGGACTTTAGCACCAGGGACTTTAGCACCAGGGGCTTTAGCACCAGGGACTTTAGCACCAGGGACTTTAGCACCAGGGACTTTAGCACCAGGGGCTTTAGCACCAGGGGCTTTAGCACCAGGGACTTTAGCACCAGGGACTTTAGCACCAGGGGCTTTAGCACCAGGGACTTTAGCACCAGGGACTTTAGCACCAGGGACTTTAGCACCAGGGGCTTTAGCACCAGGGGCTTTAGCACCAGGGACTTTAGTACCAGGGACTTTAGCACCTGAATGCTTGGGTATTAATATAGAGGCGCCAGCACAAGGGGCGCAGTTTCATTTAACGGTCTCTAAAGCTGTTGTTTTAGGGGCCAATCGTTTAAATGCAATTGTACCACATGGCCTGTTTGCTTGGCGAGCGAATTATCTGTGCCTGTTAACTTATTAACGACCGCTAACAACAAGATGTCTATGGTCGAATCTCTATTAATCGCCCGCAAATAGTGGGCACTTAAGACTATCAACTGAACGAAAATTTCTGAAATTTATTTTGTCGAAAACAAAAATAGTCTATGGTGGTGAGTGGGGCTCCTTCCACAGGCCGCCATCACTAGCTGTCATTGTGATTGATATGAGCGTCCATCATAGAATGCTTGGGTATTAATATACGATAATCACATGCTCTGGCACGCTTAGCACGCATGAACTAAGTTAAACCGGTAGTGAGGAGGTCAGTTTTTAACTGACTGTGCCTATAGCTTTCAATCTGAGTCTGCTTTCGTCATACTAATAACTATTCGGTAGAAAAAAACACAACACGAATGAAAGAGCGAGAGTTTTAGTGTCAGGCCACACTGGTCACAACTCCTGGCTTGTATCGGCTCGCTATCTGCCAGCTAGTCAGCTCTGCACAGCTGAATGAAATTCTCAGAACTGCAGCCTGGCACAGCAGCAACTCGGCTAACACTGTCATTTGCCAATGCTTATCGCGATCCTCTTGGCAGTAAAAGCAGTGTTATCTGCTTTGCCAAGTCGAAGAGCCGTTGGTGAGAAAGTTACCGAAGTGAAAAAGGTTCAATAAAACAAGCAACTTTCATTTTCGAGGATTGGAAGTTTCCAATTTTATTGTTTTTTAATAGACAGCAGAAATAACTGTGCAGTCTGAATGCTAAAAGACAACTTCAAACTGCTGTTGCTGCTTCTAGCAGCGCTGCTTTGCCAAATTGTTCACTGTCAGCAGAGCTGTCCATCGTCAGATTGGATTGAAAATGGAGCATTCTGCTACCTGCTAGTCAATGGCATAACCGGTAGGAGCTTCGACGAGGCCAGGACAGACTGTCAGGGTCGAGCGAACGGCGCCGATTTGCTGTGGATTTCGACAGACAGCGAACTGAGCTGGTTTGAGGACTACCAGGCCAGGGCGTGGAACATTAAGAAGAACTGGGCGCAATGCACCGACTGTGACAGACGTGTGGAAGCCGCCTGGATTGGTGCCTACAGAGACGATTTGGGAATTTTCCGTTGGATAAGGGACAGCCAAGCGGTGGAAATCAATTTGTAAGTTGTTAGGTGAATGAACTGGACAGTAGGGAATTAAGGACAGCCAAGCGGTGGAAATCAATTTGTAAGTTGTTAGGTGAATGAACTGGACAGTAGGGAATTAAGGACAGCCAAGCGGTGGAAATCAATTTGTAAGTTGTTAGGTGAATGAAATGGACAGTAGGTGTTCTAGCTGTAACAGCATTAGCGAAAAATGCAAAAAATATTAACTAAAGACGGCGAAATGTTAAGTAAATTCTCATTTTTGCTTTTCCAGTTAAAACTGAAACCAGCAATCTACGTAAACCTTGGCGTAAATACAAGCTTTTACGATTCTTTCAGGAATTGGTACTTTGGCCAGCCTAAGGACACGCCGCTAGATTACATCCTAGCAGACGACACCGGATCAAGCATACGGTACCGGACTGACACCAGAGAGGCCAACAGAAAGTTCTGGCACTTCTGCAAAGTGCAGCACAAAGAGCCCACAACCACCACCCCAATGCCGACTACAACGCTGCCCCCGTACCTCGGTCCGTGTCCAACTCGATACTGGACCGAGCAGGGCGACTCCTGCTACCTGCTGGTCAAGGGCGAGTCCGGTCGTAGCGTCGATGAGGCCGAAGCAGACTGCTCAGCTCGGAGCTCTAAGGCCGGACTCTTGTGGATCGAGACGGCAGACGAGGCCGCCTGGGTAATGGACAACTCAAAATCGGCCTGGAACCTGAAGAGAGACTGGTCTCAGTGCAAGGACTGCCAGTCCGATGCTACAGCTTGGATGTCGCTGAGAAGAACCGGAGACGTGTGGACTTGGGGAGCAAAGACCGGCATCGATCAGTCTGCAGTGTCAGTGTCTCTACAAACAGTGTCTCATTCCCTTGCTTCAATAGCAGCATAACTTACCTATCTGAAATCCTGACATTGTCCATTTCAGACGGTGGTTCACCGGTCACCCTAGAGCTACACCGAACGACTTTGCTTCGCTGTACGACACAGGAAACAGCAACGACCTTAGCGTGAGGAGCGAGACCGCCGGGTCCAAGATGTGGCACATTTGCAAGTTCCGGTTCAGAGAAAGCACAGCCACGACTCCGCCGTCTACGTCGACACAGCCGTCAACCAGCTCCGTCACCACCTCCGCGCCTACAACGACGCCGTACGAAGGAGCTTGTCCTTCATCCGAATGGATCGAGAACGGAGCTTTCTGCTACATTCTGGTCAAAGGAGCGACTGGTAGGAGCTTCGATGAAGCCAGGACCGACTGTCAAAGTCGGAACGCAGGCTCCGATCTGCTGTGGTTCTCCGACCAAAATGAGCTGAACTGGTTCCAGGACTACAGTGCCAGGCAGTGGAACATCAAGCAGGACTGGGATCAGTGCACAGACTGTGTGAGAGGTGTCGAAGCAGCTTGGATCGGATTGTACAGGGATGTTGCTACAGGCGAGTTCAAGTGGCTCAAGACTGGACTGGCGAACGAACTGACCTTGTAAGTTAAATCTATTTGGACATTTATTTATTTGTTTTGAAGCAACGCAGTGGATTAGATTAGAGAAGAAGATCAAAGAGCATTTATCATTCATTCAATCCGACGAAATGAAATCAAAGTTCAACTTTTCCGTCAGTGGTCGGCATGCAGACAATCAAATTGTCTCAATATATCATGGCCTATTATTTAAATTGAAGAAAAAAGTACGCATTTGGTACTCGTATTGTTGTTAAATTCAGATAAAAATGTTGGATTCCCTTGGTGCCACGGTACTTTCCTCGAAATACAATACTATTGGCTTTGGAGACCTATTTCGTCATCTGAGTTTTATTTCTGCTTTACAAGCTGGCCACTTAATTAAATTAATTTTTAAGTGGACGAGCTTTGTGTTGAGGATATACGAGCGTATTATTTATATAGTTTGCCAACTACTATGGCTAAAGAATTTCGTAGACTAAAGAAATCGATAGGATATCTCCGGTGCCCCTAGAATGACGTCGATTTGGTGCCTCTAGAATGACGTCGATCTGGTGCCTCTAGAATGACGTCGATCTGGTGCCTCTAGAATGACGTCGATCTGGTGCCTCTAGAATGACGTCGATCTGGTGCCTCTAGAATGACGTCGAGCTGGTGCCTCTAGAATGACGTCGATCTGGTGCCTCTAGAATGACGTCGATCTGGTGCCTCTAACAATGTCCATCCAAGTCTCTAATCATGTCCATCTCGTGTCTAGTATGTCCATCCAGTTACTTCCAATAATTTCAAGCTAGTGTCTCTAGCAATGTCAATCTAGTTCTAGTGCCTCTATTGATGCCAAGCTAGTGCCTCTGATAATGTCAGGTGCCTCTGATAATGGCAAGCTAGTGCCTCTGATAATGGCAAGCTAGTGCCTCTGATAATTTCAATTTAGTGCCTCTAATAATGTCAATCTAGTGCCTCAAATAATTCTCTACTAATGCGTTATGATGTCCATCTGGTGTATCTAACAATGTCAATCTATTGTCACTCTGATGGTATCCCTCTGATGCATCTGACGCCAAAATGGTTGCAGATTTAAAACGTTCAGATTTTAGATGGCCTTGATATTATAGGGGGTAGCCATTACGAACCTTTGTTTTAACGGCAGCTCTGAGCTGATACTCTGTCGCAGTAGGGTAAGCTGGAGCTCAGCTTGGACCATGGAATCACTCAAGTTTGATTTTGAGTTACTCTGTCAACCTAGCAAAGTCATGCATGCGATACAAGGGGATTAAACAAAAAGGTACAACAGAGCAGAAATAAAAAAAAAAGTAAAAGCCAGAACACTATTTTCTAATGCGCCGACCGAAAGCTAAGATGAACAGCAAGGCTTTGCAAACAAGCGAGCACCATACAACTTACGTCGAACCCACAGAATACTAATGACTAATTAATCATTCGCAAGATATTCAAAGTGACAAAAATACTTAAAATGGAAATCTCACTTTTCGAATCCATTCATAAAATAGAGACTGGTGGCTCAGCCATCCGAAAGACTCGCCGGCCGACTTTGTCATCGCAGACGATACCGGGTCTCAAATGCGGTATCGCTCCGAGACTAGAGAAGCCAACAGAAAGTTCTGGCACTTCTGCAAAGTGCAGCACAAAGAGCCCACAACAACCACCCCAATGCCGACTACAACTCTGCCTCCGTACCTCGGTCCGTGTCCAACTCGATACTGGACCGAGCAGGGCGACTCCTGCTACCTGCTGGTCAAGGGCGAGTCCGGTCGTAGCGTCGATGAGGCCGAAGCAGACTGCTCAGCTCGGAGCTCTAAGGCCGGACTCTTGTGGATCGAGACGGCAGACGAGGCCGCCTGGGTAATGGACAACTCAAAATCGGCGTGGAACCTGAAGAGAGACTGGTCTCAGTGCAAGGACTGCCAGTCCGATGCTACAGCTTGGATGTCGCTGAGAAGAACCGGAGACGTGTGGACTTGGGGAGCAAAGACCGGCATCGATCAGTCTGCAGTGTCAGTGTCTCTACAAACAGTGTCTCATTCCCTTGCTTCAATAGCAGCATAACTTACCTATCTGAAATCCTGACATTGTCCATTTCAGACGGTGGTTCACCGGTCACCCTAGAGCTACACCGAACGACTTTGCTTCGCTGTACGACACAGGAAACAGCAACGATCTTAGCGTGAGGAGCGAGACCGCCGGGTCCAAGATGTGGCACATTTGCAAGTTCCGGTTCAGAGAAAGCACAGCCACGACTCCGCCGTCTACATCGACACAGCCAGCGACCAGCTCCGTCACCACCTCCGCGCCTACAACGACGCCGTACGAAGGAGCTTGTCCTTCATCCGAATGGATCGAGAACGGAGCTTTCTGCTACATTCTGGTCAAAGGAGCGACTGGTAGGAGCTTCGATGAAGCCAGGACCGACTGTCAAAGTCGGAACGCAGGCTCCGATCTGCTGTGGTTCTCCGACCAAAATGAGCTGAACTGGTTCCAGGACTACAGTGCCAGGCAGTGGAACATCAAGCAGGACTGGGATCAGTGCACAGACTGTGTGAGAGGCGTCGAAGCAGCTTGGATCGGATTGTACAGGGATGTGGCTACCGGCAAATTCAAGTGGATCAAAAATGAGCAAAACATCAGTGTTACACTGTAAGTTGTTATATATTTTTGCTTTGGGGACTACGCCATTCTGCTTATCTATCAACTGAATAGAAGTTGATCACATGTCTTTAGAATATCTCTACCTATAAAAATCAAAACTCTGTGTGTGTGTGTGTGTGTGTGTGTGTGTGTGTGTGTGGACAATTTTGATCGCTATGGACTCCCAAACCGCTCAACCAAATTACACCAAACTTTACACCCACCCTAAACTTACTACGGAGAATGTCTTAGGCTATCTCTAAATTTCCTAGACTCAAGTCTTCCTGCCTAAAAGTACAAAAATCTGCTCAAAATGCGCGATTTTTTCACTTAATCCTCCATAGCGCCGCTCCACTTCAACCGATTCTCTTCAAATTTGACACAGACAATTTTCAACTATTTTGACACAATCGTGTAAAATTTCAAATCTCAAAGTTAATCCTGAAAGCCGCTGTGCTCTTTTAAAGTTAAGCTGTTTTTTTCAGCGAGGCAGCCACCCCAACCTCCGCCCGCCTGCCTCTCTTTCCCGATACCGATCTGGGCCCTGATGTGTAAAAGGGTTTCAAAATTGACTAAATTTCAGCTGCCATAAGTTTGCTCCACGTAAAGCGATTGACTTCAAACTTGACACAATTCTTCATTGACTCATTCTCTATCTAAATGTAAAGTTTCAACTCTGTAACTTAACAGAAAAAGAAACTGTAAGCATGTGAAGTTTGTCTGCTTTTTCTGTTGTTTGTGCCACTCACTCACTCATTCCCCCAGCCCAGACGAAGGGTCAGGCGATAGGGCTGAATGTACATAGCAAATGTACAGTGTTTTGGAATAACTTTTTAACAGCCTTCTCTGCACCCCGCGCGTGGAGAGGCTACGTTTAGCCTTGACAGTTTAGTGAGAGATTCAAACCACTGTCCTCTGTATGGAGAGTCTGCAGCAGCGGCAAATCAATGCGATGCGGGCAGCGGGATGGTTTGTACGAGCGTATTTGTAAAAATAGCGAAAAATTAATAAATAACTGATTACGATGCAATCCTACTAAATTAGTTACACCATGAAACTTTTAACATTAAGTTTCGCATAAGGTACTTTAAAATTTAAATGGCTCCTAAGAAATGCGTGTGTCCTTGGTTGTTAGACTGCTGCAGACTGTGGTGGTGTTCGTGGAGCTGGAGATTCCTCTCAGGGCTACTAATTGGCCAGAAAGATGACGTAATTAAAGCATGAGAAATGATAACAACTACGTCCCAAAAACTGGCTTTCGAAGCAGGGATCGGCAGATTTTTACCTCAAAAGCCAGATAAAGAATCAAGCTCATGGCTGCGGGCCAGATGAGGATGAGAGTGGAAAGGAGAAGGAATAGACTATTAGAAAGAGAAGGAGGGGCGAGAGGGGAATAAGAGAAATAATAGAAGATAACAAGAGATACGAGGGGGTGAGGAGAGAGCAGAGAATATGCGAGGAAAAAGCGAGAGGAGGGGAGAGAGAAGAGAAAGGAAAGAGTAGAGGTGAGAAGAGGGAGAGAGAAGAGGGGAGAGATAAGACAGGATCGATGAGAGAGGAGAGGATCGAGAGGAGAGGTTAGAAAGGATCGAGGAGAGGAGATAAGAGGGGAAGAGAGGGGGAGAGAGGAGTGAGAAGAGAGGAGATAAAGATGAGAAAGAGAGAGAGAGAGAGAGCGAGAGAGAGAGCGAGAGAGAGAGAGAGAGAGAGAGAGAGAGAGAGAGAGAGAGAGAGAGAGAGAGAGAGAGAGAGAGAGAGAGAGAGAGAGAGAGAAAGAAAAGAGGAGAAAGGAGAGATAGAGTAAAGGGAAGAGGAGGAGAGGAAAGAAATTAGATTGTAGAGATAAGAGAGAGAAAAGGAGAGATGAGAGAGTAGAGATGAGAGATGAAGGAGGAGAGAGCAGAGTGCAGAGAGACGAGAGACGAGAGAATAGAGTGGAGAGAGTAAAGAAGAGGGAAGAGAAGAGAGGAGTAAGGAAAGAGGGGAGTCAGAAGAGGGGAAAGAGAAGAGTACACAGGAGAGAGGAGAGTAGAGATGACAGAAGAGATAGGGGGTGAGACAGATGAGAGTGAACAGACGATATATGAGAGGAGAGAGGAGAGTGGAGAGAAAAGAGAGAAGACACGAGAGGGAGAGAGTATAGAAGAGGGGAGAGAAGAGAAGAAAGGAGAAAGGAGAAAGGAAAGAGAGGAGTCAAAAGAGGGGAAAGAGAAGAGTACAAAGGAGAGAGGTGAGAGAGCATACGAGTATAAGAGAGTAAAGATGACAGATGACAGAGAAAAGAGGAGAGATAAGAAATAAGAGATGAGAGATGAGAGGTGAGACAAAGGGAGAGAGAAGTGAGTGAGGAGAGAGGAGGGGAGGGAGAGAATCGAGAAGACAGGGGAAAGAGGGGAAGGACGAGAGAGGAGAGGAAAGAGGGAAGAGATTAGAGAGGAGAAGAGAGATGAGACAGGAGAGAGCAGAGAGATGAGAGAGAGAGAGAGAGAGAGAGAGAGAGAGAGAGAGAGAGAGAGAGAGAGAGAGAGATGAGAAGAGATAAGAGAGAAAAGATAAAAGAAGAGAAAGGAAAGATAATAGAGCAAAGATGAGTGAGAAGAGAGGTGAGGAAAGAAACGATAGAAGAGATGAGAGGAGAGAGTGGAGAGAAGAGAAGAGAAAGGAGAGAGGAGAGATGAGGGAAGTGTTGAGAGAGGGTAATGTAATGAGTGAGAAGAGAGGAGAGGAGAGGGAAGAGAGAGTAGAGAGCAGAGAGAGAAGAGAGAGGAGAGAGCAGAGAGAAATGAGAAGAGAGGAAAGGAGAGAGAAACGAATAGAGGGAAGAGACAAAAGAAGAGGGGACAGAGGAGAGAAGAAAGAAGAGATGAGAGGAGAGAGAAGAGACAAGAGACAAGAGAGAAGTGAGAAAACAGAAGAGAAGATAGAAGTTTCAAAGAATGCAAGGGACATAGGGAGAGTCAGAGGTAGAGGCCAGAGTTTTCCTGACATTCTGCGCAGCACCCCAGCCAACAATATCAATGTTTGCCTCAAATCCTAATTTTACACGAATGTACTCTATTTCATGTTTAACTCTATCCCAACTAATAAATGTTTTTGTTTGAGTTTAATCTCAATACATGCAAAAATAGTTCCGGGGATTGGAGTTTCCCGGGTTCAAAATCCGCGGGTTTCAACAGCTTGTCTCTCTTCTCTCTCTCTCTCTCTCTCTCTCTCTCTCTCTCTATCTATCTATCTATCTCTATATATACTAAAGTTGACGCGTTGTTTGTCTGTCTGTCTGTGTGTCTGTCTGTCATTTCGACAACTCCTCCTTGAATAGTGCCAACTCAGCGTTGAAACTTATATGGGAAGATTGGAAATTATCCGAGGTCGGCTATAGGCTATTTTAATTCTGAAATTTTAATTTCTAAGATCCTCAAAAAAGCAGAAAACTGATTTTTTGACCCCCAATAACCTTCTTTTGCCACCCTGCCTGGGGCTGCAGCCAGTTTGTAAAAATAGCCACCCCAACCTCCGCCCGCGGGCCGCTGTGTATTGAGGGGTGGTGGGTGCGCGTGTTCTGCGTTCAATGCAAATAAACCCCCCCCGCGAGTTGAGGGGTTGAGTTAAATTTAATGATTCCCCCGGAACGGGGGGGGGTTGGGCTTGGGCTGAGTGTACATAGCAGTTGTACAGTGTAAACAGATAGACTGTGTCGAGATTCAATTGGTTTTTTTTATCGGCCTGTGTATTAGCTTGGCAATGAAATTCAATGAACAAACTTGCGAGCTTCTCTAGCAAGCAGTCAGGAAATCGGTAAATTTCAAACGCTAATTGTTCCTCGATTTTTAAACTTTGAGAGGAGAGACTTATATTGCTGGAAAGATCTTGCAACGTTGAGTTCGGGGATATAAGTTGTTTGCTTTAAATATGAAAAGAAAAAGCACAGCATTTGAAAAACTATTAACATACTTTAAACTTTCTGCAAAAATTGTACTCAGTTTTGCGAGACGTAATAGATAAAGTTGGGGGAGGGTTCAACTTCTCACTGCTGCTGTGTATTGGAGGGTTGATTTAGATTGCGCAATGTTTTTGTTAACTTTAACTGCGACTAATACTGACTGACTGTGAAATCGGTTGCGCAATGAATTGATTCAATTATTTCAATATTTTTATCAGTGCCTTTTAACACGAAGCTGTGCGCAGTTCTAACCCTAACCCTAACCCTAACCCTAACCCTAACCCTAACCAATGAATCCAGAGAGTTGAGTTGTTTGACGGAAAAAATTCGATGAGTCCAGTTTAGCGGAGACGATTTCAATAGTTTAATTTTGACGGAGAGGATTTCTGTTTCGTGGAGAGGATTTCGATGGTTTTCAGTTGCATGGACAGGATTTTTCTGCTTCGCGGAGAGGATCTTGATAAATTTGGCATCTTCAATCAGTCAGAGAAGAGAGTAAAGAGAAGAATGGAAAGAGAAGAGAGATAAGATGATAGAAAACAGAGTAGAAATGAGTGGACAGATTAGACATGACAGATGGGAGAGAAGAGGGGAGTAAGACGGGAACGAAGGAGAGAGAAGAGAAGAGGAGAGAGGAGATGAGAGGGGAGATATGAGATAGCAGAGGAAGACAAGAGAGATGAGAGGGAGAGAGGAGAGAGAGAAGCGAGAAGAGAAGAGAGACAAGAGAGAGGAAAAAGATCAAAGATCAAAGATGAGAGAGTTAAGAGAGGAAAGTAGTGAGGAGAGAAGAGATAAGAGATGCGATGAGAAAAGAGATTAGTGAGAACATAAGAGAGAAGAGATTAGAGATTAGAGAAGAGAGGGGAGAAGATGAAAGGAGAAAGGACAGGAGAGAAGAGAGAATGGAGAGGATAGAAAAGAGAAAAGAGAAAAGACAGGGGATAGTGGTGAGGAGGAAAGAAAGATGGGAGACAAGAAAGTAGAGTGTGAGAGCGTATATGAGATATGAGAAATGAGAGCAGAGAGGAGAGAGAGGGTAAAGAGAGACGATAGATAAGTGAGTAGAGATGACATATGAGAGAGGAGAGAAGAGGGAGAGAAGATAAGAGTGAAGAGAGGAGACAGGAGACAGAAGTGAAGAGGAGAGATATGAGAGAAGAGAGGAGACAAGAGATAGGAGAGGGTACAGATGAAAGACGAGGGAGAAGAGATACATAAGGGAGTAGAGATGAGAGGAGAGAGAGGAAAGACTAGATATAAGATAGCAAAGAAGAGAGAGCAGAGATGAGAGACTAGAGATGGAAAGCAGATTAGAGAGAAGAGATAAGAGACTACACTGTAGAGATGAGAGGGCAAAGAGGAGAGCAAAAAGGCTTTACAGAGGATTTGGAGATGATTTGGAAGATGGGATTCAAGTCATGGAGTTTCAGCTGATGGATTTCAGGGAATGGAATTCCGGTGATGGGAGTTCTTCCCCTTTCTCCTCCGAAGGAGGAGTTCCTCTATCTATCTATCTATCTATCTTCTATCTATATACTAAAGCTGATCTATATACTAAAGCTGACGTCGTGGTCCGGTGGTAGGGTGGGCCGGTGGGCCGGGTTTGTCGACGATCTCCTCCTAGGATTCTTGCAACTCAACTTTCAAACCGGTACCAAAACATGTCAAATGTCCCCCGACGATGCTACAATTTAAAATTCATTTTCAAATTTCAATTTTAAGTGCTTCAAAAAAGCAGAAAACAGCACAAACCAGACAGCCAGATGTCTATATATCGCATTCCATGGACTTCCTTCCCACTTGACGCTATTTTGTATGGTTGCGCCACAACTTTTCTCCTATCTCTACAGTGTATTTCATTTCAGCTGGGGGAGGGTCGCCGGCACTTGAGAATTGGCGGCCTACTTGCTCAGTGTTAAAAAGGGGTGGAGGTGCACACTGCGCGAGAATGGATGGCTTGATTTTTTAACTCATCACAGAGTGTACATTGCGCTCTGCAAGTAAGAAACGGGAAAACTTGCACCTTAATTTCTGCTTTTAATTTTCAAGCTACAGAAAAGTGAATCACACCGTTGGAAAGAGTTTGAAAAACTGAACAGAATGGTATAATTTTCTGTTCCGAAATCTCAACTGCATCAGAGCAATTTGTCATAGAAAATTTCTTGATTTCAATTGTGAAAATGTTAAGTGGCTGGGGAGGGGTTTCATTAATTTCAATTCTGACTGTGCAATGCACAAGCCTAGACTCTCCCTGTGCATTTGGGGAGGTGCATGGGCTATAGACTGTACTGTAGATCTTTACTGTACGCTTGCAAGTAACAAGGCCGACATAAATGAATAAATTCGGCTAAATGCAGTGTACATTTGTGAGAACCGGGCTGCGACAGTGATGGCGCAATGCATATGCATCAACGGGGGCAGGCGATCGTTTCAGTAGCTCAATTTCGCTGGCCCAAGAGCTAGGGTTAGGGTTACGATATGGAGTTCTGCAGATTCAACATTCCAACCATGGGATTCCGGGGATTTCAATTCAGCGGATTTCTCCTCCAACGGAGGAGTTCCACTCGTATATACTAAAGTTGACGCGTTGTTTGTCTGTATGTCTGTGTGTCTGTCATTTCGACAACTCCTCCTTGAATAGTGCCAACTCAGCGTTGAAACTTATATGGGAAGATTGGAAATTATCCGAGGTCGGCTATAGGCTATTTTAATTCTGAAATTTTAATTTCTAAGATCCTCAAAAAAGCAGAAAACTCTAATCTTGACCTTTGATAATCTTATTTGTCTCCTCTTTCTGCTCAGAGCTGAAAAAATGCATGAATTTTTAGTGATTGCGCCACAACTTTTCCCTATCTCTGCAGTGTATTTTCTCTCCAGTGGGGGGATGGGGTGTCCTAAATGGCTGCATGTGTACAATCGGACCCTGGCTCACTGGCTGACTTTATAGATAATTGCACAAGGATTTGTGTTCTAATTTTCAATAGGCAGCCCTGTGATTTTGTTGAACCTTGAAATTCAATGCATCAACTTGCGGGCCTCTTTAGCAGGCAGTGAACGTACACTCGATATTTCAATGCTTTAGATCAGAAATTTTTAAATGCTAACTGTTGCTAGATTTTTGAACTTTGAGAGGAGAGACTTATATTGCTGGAAAGAGCTTGCAACGCTGAGTTCGGGGATATAAGTTTCTTGCTTTAAATATTAAAACTAAAAGCACAGCATTTAAAAAAACGATTTCATACTTTTAACTTTTTGCAAAGATTGTACTTATTTTTGCGATAGGTCAGAGATAAATTTGGGGGGGGGTCAATTGCCAATTCAATTGGGGGTCGGGCGCTGTGTATTGGACGGCTGTTTAGATTGCGCAATCTTTTTGTTAACTTTAACTTAGACTGATTCTGACTGACTGTGAAATCGGTTGCGCCATCAATTTGTTTTATTATTTGTGCCTTTCAATAGGCTGCCCTGTGTAGTAGCCGGCCTGTGTAATGAATGAATAAACTTGCGAGCCTCTTTGGTAGGCAGTGAACGTACACTCGATGTTTCAATGCTTTAAAACGGGAACTTTAAAACGCTAACTGCTCTTCGAGTTCTAAACTTTAAGAGAAGAGACTTATACTGCTGAAAAGATCTTGCAACACTGAGTTCGAGGATATAAGTTGTTTGCTTTAAATATGAAAAGAAAAAGCACAGCATTTAAAAAACTATTTCCATACTTTTACTTTCTGCAAAAATTGTACTCAGTTTTGCGAGACGTAATAGATAAAGTTGGGGGGAGGGTTCAACTTCTCACTGCTGCTGTGTATTGGAGGGTTGATTTAGATTGCGCAATCATTTTGTTAACTTTAACTGAAACTGATACTGTCTGACTGTGAAATCGGTTGCGCAATGAATTGATTCAATTAGTTCAATATTTTTATCAGTGCCATTTAACACGAAGCTGTGCGTAGTTCTAACCCTAACCCTAACCCTAACCAATGAATCCGGAGAGTTGAGTTGTTTGACGAAAAAAATTCGATTGAGTCCAGTATAGCGGAGACGATTTCAATGTTTTAATTTCAACAGAGAGGATTTCTGTTTCGTGGAGAGGATTTCGAAGGAGTCCAGTTTCACGGAGAGGATTTCGATGGTTTTCAGTTGTACGAACAGGATTTTTCTGCTTCGCGGAGAGGATCTTGATGGATTTGGCATCTTCAATCAATCAGAGAAGAGAGTAAAGAGAAGAATGAAAAGAGAAGAGAGATGAGATGAGATGATAGAAAACAGAGTAGAAATGAGACGAGAGATTAGACATGACAGATGGGAGAGAAGAGGGGAGTAAGGCGGGAACGAAGGAGAGAGAAGAGAAGAGGAGAGAGGAGACGAGAGGGGAGATATGAGATAGCAGAGGGAGACAAGAGAGATGATAGGAGAGAGAATAGAGATGAGGGATAAGAGCGTACAGAGGTAATAGAAAAGAGGGAGAGTAGAGGAGAAAGAAGGAGTGAGATGAGGGATGAGAGATAAGAGAGGAGGGGAGAGAGAAGAGAGGAGAAAAGAGGGGAGAAATGAGACAGGAGAGAGTAGAGACGAAAGACCAGGGAGAAGATATAAATAAGGTAGTATAGATGAGAGGAGAGAGAGGAGAGAGAGAAGCGAGAGGAGAAGAGAGAGAGGAGAGAGGAAAGAGATGAAAGATCAGAGATAAGAGAGTTAAGAGAAGGAAAGTAATGAGGAGAGGAGAGATGAGAGATGCGATAAAAAGAGATGAGTGAGAACATAAGAGAGAAGAGATTAGAGATTAGAGAAGAGAGGGGAGAAGATGAAAGGAGAAAGGAGAGGAGAGAAGAGAGAATGGAGAGGATAGAAAAGAGAGAAGGGAAAAGACAGGGGTTAGTGGTAAGGAGGAAAGAAAGATGGGAGACAAGAAAGTAGAGTGTGAGAGCGTATATGAGATATGAGAAATGAGAAGCAGATAGGAGAGAAAAGAGAAGAGAGAGAGGGTTAAGAGAGACGATAGATAAGTAAGGAGAGATGACATATGAGAGAGGAGAGAAGAGGGAGAGATAAGAGAGAAGAGAGGAGACAAGAGACAGGAGAGGGTACAAACGAAAGACGAGGGAGAAGAGATAAATAAGGGAGTAGGGGCAGAGATGAGATGAGAGAGAGGAGAGAGAAGAGAGTCACGATAATAGCGAATAGAGGAGAGAGGAGATATGAGAGACGTGAGAGTCTTTGAGCTATGGTCTTTGAAAGGTTTTGTAAAGAATTTGGAGACGATCTGGAAGATAGGGTTCAAGACATGGAATTTCAGTTGATGGATATTTCAGGGAATGGAATTCCGGTGATGGGAGTTCTTCCCCTTTCTCCTCCGAAGGAGGAGTTCCACTCGTCTTAATACTAAAAGTGGTGCGTTGTTTGTCTGTATGTATGTCAGTTCGATAACTCCTCCTAGAATACTTGCAACTCAGCGTTGAAACTTATATGGGAAAACTGCAAATTTTCCGAGGATGGCTTTAGGCTATTTTAATCTTTCATTTTTACATTTTAAGATCCCTAAAAAAGCAGAAAGCAGCAATTCTGACCTTTGATAATCTTATTTGTCCCTCTTTCTGCTCGGAGCTGAAAATTGGCATAAATTTTGAGTGATTACGCCACAACTTTTTCCTATGTCGCCAGTGCGTTTTCTCTCCTGTGGGGGAATGGGCGCGTTCTCATTGGCGGCGTGTGTACAATCGGACCCTGGCTCACTGGCTGACTTTATAGACAATTGCGCAACTATTTGTGTTCTGTTTTTTAACAGGCAGCCCTGTGTATTTTTTGCACAGTGAAATTCAGTGCATTTTTACGCATAAACTTGCGAGCATCTTTAGCAGGCAGTGAACGTACACTCGATATTTCAATGCTTAAAATCAGAAAGTTTCAAACACTAACTGTTGCTCGAGTTTTGAACTTAGAGAGGAGAGACTTATATTGCTGGAAAGATCTTGCTGCGATGAGTTCGGGGATATAAGTTTTTTGCTTTAAATATGAAAATTAAATTCACAGCATTCAAGAAAAGATTTTCATACTTTTAGCTTTCTGCAAAGATTTTGCTCATTTTGGAGTTCAATGGGGGTTCGACCGACCCCCCCCAATAGTTAGTAGGGGGGGTTCAATTTCTAGCTGCACTGCGTATTGGAAGGGGGTCGGTTGCTGTGTATTGGAGGGCTGATTTAGATTGCGCAATCTTTTTGTTAACTTTAACCGACGCTGATACTGACTGCCTGAGAAATAAGTTGCGCAATTTAATTGGTTCAATGTTTTTACGGCGCCTTTCAACACGCAGCTGTGTGTAGCTCTAACCTAACCCTAACCCTAACCAATGAATTCTGAGAGCTGGGCTGTTTGACGGAGAAATTTCGATTTAGTCCAGTTTCACGGAGAGGATTTCTATTTCGCGGAGAATATTTCGATGGTGTTCAGTTTCACGGAGAGGATTTCGATAGTGTTCAGTTTCACGGAGACGATTTCTGTTGCGCGGAGAGGTGTTGGAAAATGGGATTCCGCTGATGGAGTTCAGGGAATGGAATTCCGCTGATTGGAGTTCTTCCCCTTTCTTCTCCGAAGGAGGAGTTGGCCTCGTATATACTAAAGTTGACGCGTTGTTTGTCTGTCTGTATGTCTGTCTGTATGTCTGTCTGTATGTCTGTCTGTCATTTCGACAACTCCTCCTTGAATAGTGCCAACTCAGCGTTGAAACTTATATGGGAAGATTGGAAATTATCCGAGGTCGGCTATAGGCTATTTTAATTCTGAAATTTTAATTTCTAAGATCCTCAAAAAAGCAGAAAACTCTAATCTTGACCTTTGATAATCTTAATTGTCCCCTCTTTCTGCTTGGAGCTGAAAATTTGCATGAATTTCAAGTGATTGCGCCACAACTTTTCCCTATCTCTGCAGTGTATTTTCTCTCCAGTGGGGGATGGGGCGTTCTAAATGGCTGCCTGTGTACAATCGGACCCTGGCTCACTGGCTGACTGTATAGACAATTGCGCAAAGATTTGTGTTCTAATTTTCAATAGGCAGCCCTGTGATTTTGTTGAACCTTGAAATTCAATGCATAAACTTGCGGGCCTCTTTAGCAGGCAGTGAACGTACAATCGATATTTCAATGCTTTAAATCAGAAAGTTTCAAACGTAAACTGTTGCTCGAGTTTTTAACTTTGAGAGAAAAAATTTATATTGCTGGAAAGAACTTGCAACGCTGAGTTCGGGGATATAAGTTGTTTGCTTTAAATATGAAAAGAAAAAGCACAGCATTTGAAAAAGTATTTCCATACTTTTAACTTTCCGCAAAGATTGTACTCAGTTTTGCGAGACGTAATAGATAAATTTGGGGGGAGGGTTCAACTTCTCACTGCTGCTGTGTATTGGAGGGTTGATTTAGATTGACTGACTGACTGTGAAATCGGTTGCGCAATGAATTGATTCAATTAGTTCAATATTTTTATCTGTGCCTTTTAACACGAAGCTGTGCGTAGTTCTAACCCTAACCCTAACCCTAACCCTAACCCTAATGAATCTGGCGAGTTGAGTTGTTTGACGGAAAAAATTCGATTAAGTCCAGTTTAGCGGAGACGATTTCAATGTTTTAATTTTGACGGAGAGGATTTCTGTTTCGTGGAGAGGATTTCGATGGTGTTCAGTTTCACGGAGAGGATTTTGATGATGTTCAGCCTCACGGAGAGGATTTCTGTTTCGCGGAGATAATTAATGATTGATTTCTGCTTTATGGAGACGATTTTGATGGATTTAAGTTTCAAGGAGAGGATTTCGAAGGAGTCCAGTTTCACGGAGAGGATTTCGAAGGAGTCCAGTTTCACGGAGAGGATTTCGATGGTTTTCAGTTGCACGGACAGGATTTCTGCTTCGCGGAGAAGATCTTGATAGATTTGGCATCTTCAATCAGTCAGAGAAGAGAGTAAAGAGAAGAATGAAAAGAGAAGAGATATGAGATGGTAGAAAACAGAGTAGAAATGAGTGGAGAGATTAGACATGACAGATGGGAGAGAAGAGGGGAGTAAGGCGGGAACGAAGGAGAGAGAAGAGAAGAGGAGAGAGGAGATGAAGGGAGAGGATATGAGAGAGGAGACATGAGATAGCAGAGAGGAGACAGGAGAGAGAAGAAAGGAGGGATAAGAGCGTACAGAGGCAATAGGAGAGAGGAAAGAGAGGAGAGAGGTGAGAGGTGAGAGGAGAGAGATGAAAGATCAGAGATCAGAGATTTAAGAGAAGAAAGTAGTGAGGAGAAAGAAGAGGGTAAAGATGAGAGTGCAGAGAGGAGAGAAACGAGAGGAGACAGGTGGTAGAAAGGAGTGTAAAAACAGCAGATAAGAAAGGGGAGGGTGAGAGTGAGAGCATATAGGAAAGTGTAAAAGGGGAGCAGAGGAGAGAGAATAGATAAGTGAGTAGAGAAGAGATATGAGAGAGGAGAGATTAGAGATTAGAGAAGAGATGAGGGGAGATAAGAGGAGAGAAGAGAGAATGGAGAGGAGAGAAAAGAGAGGAGAGGAGACAGGTGATGCAGTAGAAAGGAGGGAAGAAAGATGGTAGATAAGAAAGGAGAGGGTGAGAGCCTATAAGAGATACGAGAAATGAGAGAAGAGAGAAGAGAGAAAAGGGAAGAGAGAAAGTAGAGCGGAGACGATAGATAAGTGAGTAGAGATGAGATATGAGAGAGGAGAGAAAAGGGGAGAGATAAGAGAGAAGATAGGAGAGTAGACAGGAGAGGGTACAGACGAAAGACAAGGGAGAAGAGATAAATAAGGGAGTAGAGATGAGAAAAGAGAGAGAAGAGATAAGCGAGAAGAGTAGGAATAGAGGAGAGAGAGAAGCGAGAGAAGGAAGAGAGGAGGGAGAGGAGGAGATGAAAGATCAGAGATGAGAGACATGAAAGTGTAAAGAGGAGTAATTAGTGAGGAGAAAGAAGAGAGTAAAAATAAAAATCAGAGCGCAGGGCGCAAGAGATGAGAGATGGGAGTTGATAGATTGTAGAGGATTTGGAGATGATTTGGAATATGGGATTTAATTCATGGAATTTCAGCTGATAGGAGTTCTTCCCCTTCAGAATTCCGGTGATGGGAGTTCTTCCCCTTTCTCCTCCGAAGGAGGAGTTCCACTCGTATATACTAAAGTTGACGTGTTGTTTGTCTGTATGTCTGTGTGTCTGTCTGTCATTTCGACAACTCCTCCTTGAATAGTGCCAACTCAGCGTTGAAACTTATATGGGAAGATTGGAAATTATCCGAGGTCGGCTATAGGCTATTTTAATTCTGAAATTTTAATTTCTAAGATCCTCAAAAAAGCAGAAAACTTGAATCTTGACCTTTGATAATCTTAATTGTCCCCTCTTTCTGCTTGGAGCTGAAAAATGCATGAATTTTTAGTGATTGCGCCACAACTTTTCCCTATCTCTGTAGTGTATTTTCTTTCCAGTGGGGGTGGGAGCGTTCTCAGTGGCTGCGTGTGTACACTTGGACCCTGGCTCACTGGCTGACTTTATAGATAATTGCGCAATGATATGGCTACTGATAAGTTTTCCTGCCTTTCAATGGGCAGTCCTGTGTATTTGTTGGACATTGAAATTCAATGCATCAACTTGCAAGCAGGCAGTGAACGTACACTCGATACTTCAATGCTATAAATCAGACAGTTTCAAACGCTAACTGTTCCTCGAGTTTTAAACTTTGAGAGGAGAAACTTATATTGCTGGCAAGATCTTGCAACGCTGAGTTCGGGATATAAGTTGTTTGCTTTAAATATGAAAAGAAAAAGCACAGCATTTGAAAAACTATTTTCATACTTTTAACTTTCTGCAAAGATTGTACTTTAATCTGCAAAGATTGTTGGGGGGAGGGTTCAACTTCTCACTGCTGCTGTGTATTGGAGGGTTGATTTAGATTGCGCAATGTTTTTGTTAACTTTACCTGAGGCTGATACTGACTGACTGTGAAATCGGTTGCGCAATGAATTGATTTAATTAGTTCAATATTTTTATCTGTGCCTTTTAACACGAAGCTGTGCGTAGTTCTAACCCTAACCCTAACCCTAACCCTAACCAATGAATCCGGAGAGTTGAGTTGTTTGACGGAAAAAATTCGATTGAGTCCAGTTTAGCGGAGACGATTTCAATGTTTTAATTTTGACGGAGAGGATTTCTGTTTCGTGGAGAGGATTTCGATGGTGTTCAGTTTCACGGAGAGGATTTTGATGATGTTCAGCCTCACGGAGAGGATTTCTGTTTCGCGGAGATAATTAATGATTGATTTCTGCTTTATGGAGACGATTTTGATAGATTTAAGTTTCAAGGAGAGGATTTCGAAGGAGTCCAGTTTCACGGAGAGGATTTCGAAGGAGTCCAGTTTCACGGAGAGGATTTCGAAGGAGTCCAGTTTCACGGAGAGGATTTCGAAGGAGTCCAGTTTCACGGAGAGGATTTCGAAGGAGTCCAGTTTCACGGAGAGGATTTCGATGGTTTTCAGTTGCACGGACAGGATTTCTGCTTCGCGGAGAAGATCTTGATAGATTTGGCATCTTCAATCAGTCAGAGAAGAGAGTAAAGAGAAGAATGAAAAGAGAAGAGAGATGAGATGAGATGATAGAAAACAGAGTAGAAATGAGACGAGAGATTAGACATGACAGATGGGAGAGAAGAGGTGAGTAAGGCGGGAACGAAGGAGAGAGAAGAGAAGAGAAGAGAGGAGACGAGAGGAGAGATATGAGATAGCAGAGGGAGACAAGAGAGATGATAGGAGAGAGAATAGAGATGAGGGATAAGAGCGTACAGAGGTAATAGAAAAGAGGGGAGAGTAGAGGAGAAAGAAGGAGTGAGATAAGGGATGAGAGATGAGAGAGGAGGGGAGAGAGAAGAGAGGAGAAAGAGGGGAGAAATGAGACAGGAGAGAGTAGAGACGAAAGACCAGGGAGAAAATATAAATAAGGTAGTATAGATGAGAGGCGAGAGAGAAGAGAGAGAAGCGAGAGGAGAAGAGAGAGAGAGAGGAGAGAGGAAAGAGATGAAAGATCAGAGATAAGAGAGTTAAGAGAAGGAAAGTAGTGAGGAGAGGGGAGAGAAGAGAATGGAGAGGATAGAAAAGAGAGAAGAGAAGAGACAGGGGATAGTGGTAAGGAGGAAAGAAAGATGGGAGACAAGAAAGTAGAGTGTGAGAGCGTATATGAGATATGAGAAATGAGAAGCAGATAGGAGAGAAAAGAGAAGAGAGAGAGGGTTAAGAGAGACGATAGATAAGTAAGGAGAGATGACATATGAGAGAGGAGAGAAGAGGGAGAGATAAGAGTGAAGAGAGGAGACAGAAGACAGGAGAAGGTACAGACGAAAGACGAGGGAGAAGAGATAAATAAGGGAGCAGGGGTAGAGATGAGATGAGAGAGAGGAGAGAGGAGATATGAGAGACTTGAGAGTCTTTGAGCTATGGTCTTTGAAAGATTTTGTAAAGAATTTGGAGACCATTTGGAAGATAGGGTTAAAGATATGGAATTTCAGTTGATGGATATTTCAGGGAATAGAATTCCGGTGATGGGAGTTCTTCCCCTTTCTCCTCCGAAGGAGGAGTTCCACTCGTCCTTATACTAAAACCGACGCGATGTTTGTCTGTCTGTATGTCTGTCTGTCTGTATGTAGCAAGTGAACTCCTACAATTCTGCCAAGTCAGCGTCGAAACTTATATGGGAAAACTGCAAATTTTCCGGAGCAGGCTTTAGGCTATTTTAATTTTTAATTTTCCAATTTTAACATCCCTAAAAAAGCAGAAAACTGCTTTTTAAACCCCCAATAACCTTCTTTGGCCACTCTGCCTGGGGCTGCAGCCAGTTTGTAAAAATAGCCACCCCAACCTCCGCCCGCGGCCGCTGTGTATTGAGGGGTGGTGGGTGCGCGTGTTCTGGGTTCAATGCAAATAAAACCCCCGCGTGTTGGGGGGTTGAGTTTAATTTAATGCTTCCCCCAGAACGGGGGTTGGGCTTGGGCTGAGTGTACATAGCAGTTGTACAGTGTAAGGAGATAGCTAGGACTGTGTCGAGATTTAATTGGTTTTATTATCGGCGGCATTCAATAGGCAGCCATGTGTATTTGCTGGGCAGTAAAATTTAATGAATAAACTTGCGAGCCTCTTTAGCAGGCTGTGAACGTACACTCGATACTTTAATGCTTTAAATCAGGAAATTTCAAGCGCTAACTGTTCCTCGAGTTTTAAACTTTCAGAGGAGAGACTTATATTACTGGAAAGATCTTGCAATACTGAGTTCGGGGATATAAGTTGTTTGCTTTAAATGTGAAAACAAAAAGCACAGCATTTAAAAAACGATTTCCATACTTTTAACTTTCGGCAGTGTACTCATTTTGGAGTTCAATGGGGGTTCGACCAACCCCCCAACAGTTGGTGGGAGGGGGGGTTCAACTTTTAATTGCCACTGCGTATTGGAAGGGGGTCAGTCGCTGTGTATTGGAGGGTTGATTTAGTTTGCGCAATCTTTTTGTTAACTTTTACCGAGACTGATACTGACTGACTGTGAAATCGGTTGCGCATTCAATGAATTCAATTGGTTCAACATGCTGCTGCGTTGTAGCTCTAACCCTAACCCTAACCCTAACCACTAAATCCTGAGAGTTGATTCTTTTTTACGGAGAAAATTTCGATTCAGTCCAGTTTAATGGAGAGAATTTCTGTTTCGCGGAGACGATTTTGATGGATGTCAGTTTCACGGAGAGGATTTCCATGGAGTCCAGTTTCACGGAGAGGTGTTTGATGGAGTTCTCTTTTACGGAGAAGATTTCGATGATGTTCAGTTTCGCGGAGAGGAGTTGGATGATGGGATTCAGGGAATGGCATTTCAGGGAATGGAGTACCGGTGATGGGAATTCTTCCCCTTTCTCCTCCAGAGGAGGAGTTGGCCTCGTCTTAATACTAAAGTTGGTGCGATGTTTGTTTGTATGTATGTTGTAAGTGAACTCCTACAACTCTGCCAAGTCAGCGTCGAAACTTATATGGGAAAACTGCAAATTTTCCGGATCAGGCTTTAGGCTATTTTAATTTTTAATTTTCACATTTTAACATCACTAAAAAAGCAGAAAACTGCTTTTTTAACCCCCAATAACTTTCTTTGGCCACTCTGCCTGGGCTTCAGCCAGTTTGTAAAAATAGCCACCCCAACCTCCGCCCGCGGGCCGCTGTGTATTGAGGGGTGGTGGGTGCGTGTGTTCTGCGTTCAATGCAAATAAAACCCCCCGCGTGTTGGGGGGTTAAGTTCAATTTAATGATTCCCCCAGACTGGGGGTTGGGCTTGGGCTGAGTGTACATAGCAGTTGTACAGTGTAAATAGATAGACTGTGTCGAGATTCATTTGGTTTTATTATTGGCAGCCCTGTGTATTAGTTTGGCAGTGAAATTCAATGAATAAACTTGCGAGCTTCTCTAGCAAGCAGTCGGGAATTTGGTAAATTTCAAACGCTAACTGTTCCTCGAGTTTTAAACTTTGAGAGGAGAGACTTATATTGCTGGAAAGATCTTGCAACGCTGAGTTCGGGGATATAAGTTGTATGCTTTAAATATGAAAAGAAAAAGCACAGCATTTAAAAAACTATTTCCATACTTTTAACTTTCTGCAAAAATTGTACTCAGTTTTGCGAGACGTAATAGATAAAGTTGGGCGTATTGGAAGGGGGTCTGCCGCTGCGTATTGGAGGGTTGATTTAGATTGCGCAACCGTTTATTTAACTTTAAATAAGACTGATACTGTCTGACTGAGAAATGGTTTGCGCAATTAATTGATTCAATTAATTCAACACGCAGCTCTGTGCAGCTCTAACCCTAACCCTAACCAATGAATTCTGAAAGTTAAGTTCTTTTTGACAGAGAAAATTTCGATTGAGTCCAGTTTCACGGAGTATTCTGATGGTTTTCGGTTTCACGGAGAGGATTTCTTTTTCGTGGAGAGAATCTAGATGTATTTCTGTTTTACGGAGACGATTTTGATGGATGTCAGTTTCACTCAGAGGATTTCCATGGAGCCCAGTTTCACGGAGAGGATTTCTGTTTCGCGGATTGGATTTCGAAAGGAGTCCAGTTTCACGGAGAGGGTTTCTGTTTCGCGGAGAGGATTTCTGTTTCGCGGAGAGGATTTCTGTTTCGCGGAGAGAATTTCTGTTTCACGGAGGGATTTTGATGGATTTGGTATCTTCAGTCAGTCAGTAAAGAGAGTAAAGAGAAGAGTGAAAAGAGAAGAGAGAAGAGATTATAGAAAAGAGAGTAGAGATGAGAGAGGACAGATTAGACATGACAGATGGGAGAGAAGAGGGGAGTAAGGCGGGAACGAAGAGGGAGAGAGAAGAAAAGAGGAGAGAGGAGATGAGAGGGAAGATATGAGATAGCAGAGGGAGACAGGAGAGATGAGAGGAGAGAGAAGAGAGGAGCTGAGAGTAGAGGAGAAAGAAATAGTGAGATGAGGCATGAGGGATGAGAGATGAGAGAGGAGAGAAGAGAAGAGAGAGGAGAAAACAGGGGATAAAGGAGACAGGAGAGAAAGACGAAAGACGAGGGAGAAGAGATAAATAAGGTAGTAGAGATGAGAGACGTGAGAGGAGAGAAAAGAGAAGAGAGGAGACAGAAGAATCTGAGTCTGGACAATGGCAGTCAGTTTTTGCGAACAGGGAAAACAAGATATGGTATTTGAAAGGCTTTACAGAGGATTTGGAGATGATTTGGAAGATGGGATTCAAGTCATGGAATTTCAGCTGATGGATTTCAGGGAATGGAATTCCGGTGATGGGAGTTCTTCCCCTTTCTCCTCCAGAGGAGGAGTTGGCCTCGTCTACCTATAAAAATCAAAACTCTGTGTGTGTGTGTGTGTGTGGACAATTTTGATCGCTATGGACTCCCAAACCGCTCAACCAAATTACACCAAACTTTACACCCACCCTAAACTTACTACGGAGAATGTCTTAGGCTACCTTTTAATTTCCTAAATTTGAGTCTTCCTACCTAAAAGTGCAAAAAACTGCTCAAAATGCGCAATTTTTTCACTAAATCCTCCATAGCGCCGCTCCACTTCTACCGATTCTCTTCAAATTTGACACAGGCAATTTTCAACTATTTTGGCAAAATCATGTAAAATTTCGAGTCTGAAAGTTAATCCTGAACGGCGCTGTGCACTTTTAAAGTTTGGCTGTTTTTTTCAGCGAGGCAGCCACCCCAACCTCCGCCCGCCTGCCTCTCTTTCCCAATCTGGGCAAAGGGTGTGAGTAGGTTTTAAAATGCCTAACTTTCGGCTGCCATAGTTTTGCTCCACGTGAAGCGATTGACTTCAAATTTGACACAATTCTTTATTGACTCATTCTCTGCCTACATGTAAAGTCTCAACTCTGTATCTCAATCAGGACAGAAACTGTAAGCATGTGAAGTTTGTCTGCTTTTTCTGTGGTTTGTGCCACTCACTCACTCATTCCCCCAGAGCCAGACGAAGGGTCAGGCGATAGGGCTGAATGTACATGGCAACGTACAGTGTTTTGGAATAACTTTTAATAGCCTTCTCTGCACCCCCGCGAGTGGAGAGGCGTGGAGAGGAGAGACAGTTTCAGCGAGAGATTCAATCCACTGTCCTCTGTATAGACAAGTCTGCAGCAGTTTAACAGTGGATGGCAAACAGGCAAATCAAGGCGATGCGGGATGGTTTGTAAAAATAGCGAAAAATTAATGAATAACTTATTACAATGCAAACCTACTAAATTAGTTACACCATGAAGCTTTTAACATAAAGTTTCGCATAGGGTAACTTTAAAATTTAAATGACTCCTAAGAAATGCGCATTTCCTTGGTTGTTAGACTGCTGCAGAGTGCAGACTGTGGTGGTGGAGCTGGAGATACACAAATTCCTCTCAGGGCTGCTAATTGGCCAGAAAGGTGACGTGATTAAAGCATGAGAATGATAACCATGATAGTACTACATCCCACAAACTGGCTTTCGAAGCAGGGATCGGTAGATTTTTAACTCAAAGGCCAGATAAAGAATCCAGCTCATGGAGTCATGGGCACATGGCTGCGGCCAGATGAGAGTGAAAAAGAAAAGGAATAGACTATTAGAAAGAGAGGAAGGGCGAGAGGGGGTAAGAGAAAAGATATAAGATAACAGGAGAGACGAGTGGGGTGAGGACGAGGAGAGAGCAGAGAATATGGGAGGAGGAAGCGAGAGGAGGGGAGACAGGAGGGAGAGGAAAGAGTAGAGGTGAGAAGAGGAAGAGAGAAGAGGGGAGAGATGAGACAGAGGATCGATGAGAGAGGAGAGTAGAGAAGAGTGAGAAGAGAATAGAGAATAGAGAACAGAGAGGAGATAGGAGGGGAGAGAGAGGGAGAGAGGAGTGAGAAGAGAGGAGATAAGAGATGAGAGAGAGAGAGAGAGAGAGAGAGAGAGAGAGAGAGAGAGAGAGAGAGAGAGAGAGAGAGAGAGAGAGAGAGAGAGAGAGAGAGAGTTGAGAAAGAAGAGAGGAGAAAGGAGAGATGATAAAGTAAAGGGAAGAAGAGGAGAGAGGAAAGAGATGAGATTGTGGAGATGAGAGATGAAGGAAGAGAGAGCAGAGTGCAAAGAGACAAGAGAAGAGAATAGAGGGGAGAGAGTATAGAAGAGGGAAGAGAAGAGGAGTAAGAAGAGAGGATTCAGTAGAGGGGAAAGAGAAGAGTACACAGGAGAGTGGAGAGTAAAGATGACAGAAGAGAGTGGGGGTAGAGAGCAAAGATGAGAGTGAACGCGATATATGAGAGGAGAGAGGAGAGTGAAGAGAGAAGAGAGAAGACAAGAGAGTATAGAGGAGAGAATAGAAGAGGGAAGAGAAGAGAAGGGAAAAAAGAGAAAGGAAAGAGAGGAGTCAAAAGAGGGGAAAGATCGAAGAGTACAGATGAGAGAGGTGAGAGAACATACGAGTATAAGAGAGTAAAGATGGCAGATGAGAGAGGGGAGATGAGAGACCAGAGACGAGAGTGAACAGATAAGAGATGGGAGAGTGGAGAGAAAAAAGGATAGAAATAAGAGATGAGAGGTGAGACAAAGGGAGAGAGAAGTGAGTGAGGAGAGAGGAGGGGAGGGGAGAGAACTGAGAGGACAGGGGAAAGAGGAGAAAGGACGAGAGAGGAGAGGAAACAGGGAGAGATTAGAGGAGAAAGAGATATGGGACAGGAGAGAGCAGAGAGATAAGTGGAGAGAGAGGGAGAGAGAGAGGAGAGAGAGAGAGGGAAAGAGAGAGGAGAAAACATGCAGAAAGAATGAGAAGAGAGAAGAGAGAAAAGATAAAAGAGGAGAAAGAAGAGATAGATAAGAGAGCAAAGACGAGAGAGAAGAGAGGTGAGGGAAGAGACGATAAAAGAGAGGAGAGAGGAGAGCGGAAAGAAGAGAAGAGATGAGAGGAGAGAGAGTAGAGAGTAGAGAGTAGAGAGTAGGGAGGAGAGGAGGGATAAAAGAATAGAAGGAAGAGAGAATAGACGAGAGAATAGGGGCTAGAGGAGAGAGAGAAGAGAGAGAGACGAGAGAGAGGAGAGGAAACAGAAGAGAAGGTCGAAGTTTTTAAGGATCTAAGGGACATAAGGAGAGGCAGAGGCCAGAGTTTGCCTGTTCGCAGCACCCCAGCCAACAATATAAATGTTTGCCTCAAATCCTAATTTTTCACGAATGTACTCTATTTTATGTTTAATTCTAACCTAACTATTAACAAGCTTTTGTTTGAGTTTGACCTCAGATTTTAGAATACGAGTACATGCAAAAATAGTTCGAGGGATTGAAATTCCCCGGGTTCAAAATCCGCGGGTTTCAACAGCTTGTAGCTAATAAAATTTAAGACCATTAAAACTGTGATCTGTTTCTAGAGACAGAAAGCGTTTGGCTGCTGACTAACGTGGCTTTTGTGGCTAATTATTTAAACTAACAACATTCATCCTGAATTTGGTTTTGATCAAAGCTTGATTACTAACATAAAAGTGTTATCGGTTTTCAAGGACTTTTATGAACAAGCACCATACATGCGTGCTTGGCCTTAGAATAAGAAACTCATTATCCTAAACAGACGAATTTACCTCTGTTGAATCACCGCATTAAATGTTTTTGGACACAACGAAATACGCTCAAATATCGCAAAATACCGATTCTTCAGAGACTGGTGGCTCAGCCATCCGAAGGACTCGCCGGCCGACTTTGTCATCGCAGACGATACCGGGTCTCAAATTCGGTATCGCTCCGAGACCAGAGAAGCCAACAGAAAGTTCTGGCACTTCTGCAAAGTGCAGCACAAAGAGCCCACAACCACCACCCCAATGCCGACTACAACTCTGCCTCCGTACCTCGGTCCGTGTCCAACTCGATACTGGACCGAGCAGGGCGACTCCTGCTACCTGCTGGTCAAGGGCGAGTCCGGTCGTAGCGTCGATGAGGCCGAAGCAGACTGCTCAGCTCGAAGCTCTAAGGCCGGACTCTTGTGGATCGAGACGGCAGACGAGGCCGCCTGGGTCATGAACAACTCAAAGTCGGCGTGGAACCTGAAGAGAGACTGGTCTCGGTGCAAGGACTGCCAGTCCGCTGCTACAGCTTGGATGTCGCTGAGAAGAACCGGAGACGTGTGGACTTGGGGAGCAAAGACCGGCATCGATCAGTCTGCAGTGTCAGTGTCTCTACAAACAGTGTCTCATTCCCTTGCTTCAATAGCAGCATAACTTACCTATCTGAAATCCTGACATTGTCCATTTCAGACGGTGGTTCACCGGTCACCCTAGAGCTACACCGAATGACTTTGCTTCGCTGTACGACACAGGAAACAGCAACGATCTTAGCGTGAGGAGCGAGACCGCCGGGTCAAAGATGTGGCACATTTGCAAGTTCCGGTTCAGAGAAAGCACAGCCACGACTGGCCTACCCACTACTCCAACGCCGCACCTTGGCGTTTGTCCCGGTCCCGAGTGGCGAGAGTTCTCAGCCTGGTGCTACTTGCTGGTCAAAGGCTCCAGCGGTCGAACATTCGAGCAGGCTAGGGAGGACTGCAGATCCAGGGGAACCGATGTGGACCTTCTGTGGATTGACGCAGATGAGGAGGAGACCTGGTGGGTGGACCACTCCGAGCGCTCCTGGAACATCAAAGCTGACTGGTCGCAGTGCACCGACTGCTCCGGTGCCGAAGGTGCTTGGGTCGGGATGTTCAGAGATTCGAATGGAATATTTCGATGGAGTCGCAATAATAAAGTGGTGGAAAGGCACATGTAAGTGTATTGTACGTGCGTGTAGACAAGCATATCTTATATGCTTGTCTGTCTGAGTGCGGGATATTACTAGTTTTCTAGTTTGATATCTGAAGTACAGTATACGTTCCTCTATTGATTGTGCGAACAAATATGCAATGATGACGCGATTTTAACTTCAAGCTGTCGGTTGTTTAGCAGATATGTCCTGGACTAATAGCCTGGACTAATAAATTCGATAAAGAAACTGTTCTTTGTAGCTGTTTTATAATACAGGCTTAAGCCTAACACTAACCACAGTTCATTAACTGTGGCTTTGTGGCTGTGGAGAATTTTGAAAGAATAAGCTTGCATAGAGAGACAGCATCGTCGCTAATACGATCCAGAAGATGCTGTATCTAGTATTCCTCTGTCTACAGCTATTGCGCGTTGCATCTGAAGGCTGCATACAGCTGTTCAGTCCAAGGACTGGAGGGTCGCCACACACCCTCAATTACGCCGCATAGGCACCCATTTTACAGCTGGGTGAACTGAAGCAATGCAGAGTTAAGTGTCTTGCTCCAGTACACAAATTGTTCCGAGTGGGTCGAATCGAACCCGCGACCTTTCAGTCGTGAGTTCGACGCTCTAACCACTAGGCTACAACCCCTTCTAATATATAAACTACAACTACATTTACTTGCTTTGTGCTATCTATAGATTGTATTATATTATTTTTCACGCAGAGATTGGTTCCTGGGCAGCCCAAAAGACCCACCAGCGGACTATGTGTTCTTGTACGACACGGGCTCGCAGCTGCGCTTTCGATCTGAGATCGTGTCCACCAGGCTGTGGCACTTCTGCAAGACTAACCACTCGGACTACACTGGACCATCCAACACTCCCAGGTTCACAACTAGTACTCCGCAGCCAAGTACCACAACTGCTACCAGAGTTACAACTCCAACAACAACTCCATACCTTGGAAACTGTCCATCAAGCCAATGGAAGGAGTTTGAGCACTCGTGCTACCTACTAGTGAAAGGCAGCAGTGGAAGGATCTACTCGGACGCTAGAGCTGATTGTCTCAGTCGCAGTGCGGATTTGCTATGGGTCAGAAGCGACAGAGAGTTAGCCTGGATCCGGGACGGGGCCAGGAATTGGGGCATCAAGCAGGACTGGAGGCAGTGCACCAACTGCGATAGAATCGAGGCTGCCTGGTTTGGCATGTACAGAGATCTGCAAGACAACAAGCTGAAGTGGGCCCACGATCAAACAGAAGTTACTGTTGAGTTGTACGTTTTTGAAATGATTCATTTTAAGTTTTGTTGGGCAGATGTAGTTGCAGTGCATTTACGAGCTAGTAAATTGCCGAGTTAGTTAGTTAGTTAGTTAGTTAGTTAGTTAGTTAGTTAGTTAGTTAGTTAGTTAGTTAGTTAGTTAGTTAGTTAGTTAGTTAGTTAGTTAGTTAGTTAGTTAGTTAGTTAGTTAGTTAGTTAGTTAGTTAGTTAGTTAGTTAGTTAGTTAGTTAGTTAGTTAGTTAGTTAGTTAGTTAGTTAGTTAGTTAGTTAGTTAGTTAGTTAGTTAGTTAGTTAGTTAGTTAGTTAGTTAGTTAGTTAGTTAGTTAGTTAGTTAGTTAGTTAGTTAGTTAGTTAGTTAGTTAGTTAGTTAGTTAGTTAGTTAGTTAGTTAGTTAGTTAGTTAGTTAGTTAGTTAGTTAGTTAGTTAGTTAGTTAGTTAGTTAGTTAGTTAGTTAGTTAGTTAGTTAGTTAGTTAGTTAGTTAGTTAGTTTGTTTGTTTGTTTGTTTGTTTGTTTGTTCATCAGGACCTTTACAAAAGCAACAAAAAAACTTCCAGGAGCTGGTGGGGCAATGATCCTCTGCCAACGCCCAACGACTATGGGATAATTTACGACCCGGGATCTCAGTTAAGATTCCGCATGCAGACACTTGATAGGGTGTTGTGGCACTTCTGCAAAATAGACTACACAGAGAGTACCGCCACTACCGAAAGGCCGACCAGTTCAACCCCGGGACCAACTCGGTTCCCACCTGGCCCCTGCGTCAGCACAGACTGGACAGCATACGGTGACTACTGCTACACACTGGCTAAGGGCCCGTCAGGTGTCACTTGGTCAGGTGCATTGACGGCTTGTAAAGCGCAAGACCATCGAGCTGAACTACTATGGTTGAACAGTCAGGACGAACTGAATTGGCTACTTAACAACTCTCGCAACTGGAGACTGAGGGCCGACTATCAGCAGTGCCTCAACTGCACCAGCGTCGCCGGCGCTTGGATTGGCCTGTTCCGCGACTCCACAGGAAACTTTACGTGGAAGAGGGACTTTTCAAAAAATCAGCTTGATTTGTAAGACCTCACATGATCTCTATGCGACGTTTACTTACAAAAAATAGTGTACAATAGCTGTGTCTATGAGACTATCTCACATTCCTTACCCACAGGTCATCCTGGTGGTACTTCGGTCACCCGAAGAGTTCGCCTAACAACTTCGTAATGATACACGAGACAATCTCGCGCTTTTACTTGCGAACAGAAGTACTAAGCGACAGTTACTGGTACTTTTGCAAGTATAATTATCGCTACATCTCGACGTCGTCAACGCAGCCTTCGACCAGCACGGAGACCAATCCGACAAGCATAACGAGGGCGCCAATCGGACCCTGCCCAGAGTCCGGCGATCGGTGGATTGAGTACGACGGTAATTGTTATACGCTGCGCAAGCCGATACAAGGCCACACCTGGTCGTCGGCGCGAGATGCCTGCCGCTCCGTGTCCGAAAGCAGCGATCTAGTCTGGCTTGAGACCCAGTCCGAGCTCGAGTGGCTAGTGGACTACTCAGCTCGAAACTGGGGCATCAAAGCCGACTGGAATGCTTGCCAATACTGCTCCAACGTGGAGGCCGCCTGGATTGGCCTGTTCCGCGACGAAGGACACGATGGTCTTTTGAAATGGGCTTTCCATAGATTAACAATAAACATTGTACCGTGAGTAAAGCATATCTGTGAAAAATTTTGAATGAATCCTCGAATTCAACTTTAAACCGATTCGGAACTCGCAGGAACTGGTGGCCGGACCATCCGAAGCAGAGTCCCAACAACTACGGTCTGCTATTCGACACTGGCTCGGCGCTGCGAATGCGCACAGAGGTTGGCACGGGCAGGTATTGGTATTTCTGCAAAGCCATTGGAAACTATCCTGCCACAGAGCCGACAGAGGGCGCCAACTTCTGGAACAGCGGCGCGGTGCACGTGTTGTGGATAATTCCAGTGCTGCTGGTCCTGGCTGGCGTCACATTCTACGTAGTTCGTGTGCACCGCAGGCGCAGCGTGCCGTCTCACTTGGAGTCCGCTGAGCAGCCGGTCATGACGCTGGAGAATCCGGCTTTCAGTAACTACCTTGCTATGGACAATGCGAACGGCTCGACACCGGTGAACGGCGACTCGGTGTCCGTGACGCTCAAAGACAGGCTAAATGACCATGATTCCGCTTAAATAATATGTATAAATTGAACGGAACAGGTTGGACAAAGTTCTCGGTAAATTACCTAATCAATTCATGTTGCATATCTCTGACTTGAAAGCTTTATTCAAATTTAATTTACTGAACACATACATTTTGTACCCCGTGTTGTACATTTTCTGAAACGAATCAATAAGGAATAAAAACTTGAAACGGGTATAGTTGGGGGTCCTAATGGTTTCAAAAAACAGGGCTTCTGCGAATTAACGAACCTGCGTGTATACAAAGTTTCAAAAAAACCATGGCACTTTCATTGTCGTCATTTTAGTGTTTTGTGATTGGGCGTTTAAATTAAAATACACTCCAAGCAAAGCAAATCTTTGTGATATCTTCGTTGAAAGGCTCTTTTTTAATGTATGTGCGCAACTTTAATTAATTTAATGTGTTTTAATGGCAGTGGTTCATGCTTCTTTCTAGATTGCAGACGCTAATGGTCACTGTTGCCGGCTAGAATATAAGTTGCTGGTTGAACTTTCACTTACCGACTTGGCAACTGCCTGTCTACCTGAAATACAGTGCTTAGTAATTCGAATCACGCCATATTTTTTTGAAATTTTCTGTCCTAACCGTTGAGCTGTTATCAGCAGTCTTAACTGTTTTAGATTAAACAGAGTGAGAGATTAAAAATGAAATGAATGAGCATTTCTATAGCACCGTACATATAGATAGATAACTTGAAAAATCCCGCGTCTTAGATATTTTACCTTACATGACATCGGCTTTTGATGACTGGGTGTTGCTATAGTATAGAACTCCGTTTTTATAAAAGTTTTCTCTGTTTAATTTGGCGTGAAGTGTCGTGAAGATGACGAGCGAAATGCGCTGGCGAAGTGATTTTTCTTAGCACATTTCGAACAAAGCTTGCCAAACGCTGGGCATTTTTTTCGAAAAGTATTTTACTCTTACCGCATTAACGATAGTCGTTGACACTCCGGTGCCCATTATGCACGGTGGGCTTAGTGTGCTAGGGTCGAGGGAGCCCGGCTGAGGGGCTTGACTTTGTAGAGACTGAAGCTGCCACCTGCTCCAGGTCGCGAATACCCTCTTACAGTCCAGGATTTCGGGAGCCGACTGAAGGAAGTGACTTAATTAATGACTTAATTGATTTGATTGGTCTCCAGAGTTATTGTTAGTTTGCATCTGAGTCCAGAAATTAGAACCATTTCAAGCAATTCCACGAGAGAACTGGTGGACTTCTTCAACTCGTCATCAAACTTATACAGTCCTTGGCGGCATGACGAAGTCAGAGATTGGTTCATTTGGTGCTAGCCGCACGGCAAATAATTTTCTTTGGCTTAAGGTACGCTTGCACGGCGGTATTGATTTCATCAAAAGTCAGGTCGGTCATGGGTGTAGGGGCGATTATGCTTTGCATCTTGTGAGCTTGGTGAGCTGCGTTAATACTCTGCGTTAAGTCGAAGACCGTTATTAGCTGAGCATAGGTAATTTTATTTAACGAGATAAGTCAAGGTGATATAGGATAAAATTATGATCCCAAAAATCGTATGTACGTATCGTTCAAGCTTTCACAAAAATATTAATTCTTCACGAATATTACTACTTGATGAGGACGCACTTTTTCCAACCTCACGCTCGCACATGGGCTCCAAACTCACTAGCCTACTAACAACAGGCTATGGGGATCTTTTCTTCTCTTTATGTAATTTTCCTAGAATTCATACTAGTTAAATGATTTGCCATACTTGTAGTTATAATAACATAGGTGCGGCTTTTGGGTCATAAATCATTGCTTTTGAGCTAGCCTGACAGCCTCCTGCGCCTCACTCAATGCTGAGACTGGCGCCAGATGGTCTGAGAGGATGCGGGCGGTAGCTTTTTTCTCATCATTTTGACAAGCCATCAAGATTTATGAGGTCAGGGCCTATTGTTCGTGTTCACTCAAGCGTGTGACAGCTTTGACAGCTATGCGTTTTACCCCTAAAAGTACGTTGGGATTAGCGATTAGCGATTTCTCTTCATTATCTTCACTTTCTACTTAATAAGAGCTTTTGTATATTTATTTATATTTTTTCATTAATTTTTTTCATTCCTACGCGAAAGGTCATAAATCATTATGTAGCGATTTTGAGTGATTTATGACCGCACCTGTCGTATTTATGGCCCGAGGGAACTGATAGGATCTTCTGGTTACGTGAGTTTGGGTGGCAACACGCTCAGCCAATCAGAAAATTGGACGTGCGTTATAACAAATCGGCTCAGCCAATCAGCGTCGAGGTGTTCCATTATAACAAATTGCGGTCCAGTTGGCGGCTATTTAAACTGGTGTTTTTGGCCCGCTCGGACTCAACCTCCTGGGACTTTGGCCTAACTTAGACCTCCCGGAGCTCGACCGTCGTCTCTTGATCCCCGGATCGCGACTCCCCGCATCATCATCAAGGACGAATCCCCCCGGTCGTCAGCAGCGAACATCAAGATTAAGAACGTCACCTGCTAGCTATCTGCGAAGATTGTGACATTAGCATCATCCCGGCCTACTGCTGCGAAGCACTAAGCTGATTCGGTCACTGTGGATTACCTGGTCTCCGGCTGTTGAGTTTCTGATTGTTTGGGTGAGAGGCTACCTAGACTTGCTTGATTGGGTGATTCCTTACCTGTCCCCTATTTCAGTAGCTGGATTAGGCGCACACTTTTGCTCATTTTGTTCAGCAGTGCTGTTATTGAGGAAGAAATCATTCAATAATACTGTTAGTAATCCGAAACTCCAATTCAATCTGAAGTGTGAAGCGATTTAAGGAGAAGGTTAAATCTGACAGCTATTTTTATCGGTTTTATTTCTTTGTTCGCCGATGGCTCAGATGAGTAGCTAAGCTAGTAGGCGCCCGTCACAGTGGACCAATGGCAAGGCAGTCCTCAGTCGATAAATCTATCAAATCAGTTAGAAAAATTGCCAATAGTGCAAAATCGGCGCTAGAGATGTACTCTGTGCACTCTAGATGCGCCAAGCGGCTCGGGTAATGAATCATGCGGCCTCAGAAGTTCGAGTTAGTCTATCATCAGCGCTACGAGAGGCTGGTTGGCGCGTTGAAGGCCAAAAGTACAATTCCTCGTATTTAGCAATGTAATAGTACATGTAGCTACCCCAGTCTCGCCACTGCAAGAATCCCCTGCACAAGTCCCCTCTGTACCTGCATGGCCAATGTGATCGAGTCCCAGCAGTGTCCCTTAACATCGGCTATGACTTCGAGATTGACAGCAAAAAGACACTAGTTGGCAGGTAAGTGCTAAGCCCCCTCTAGTCGGAAGCCCGATTTCGAAAGTTCCGGTGTGGTGAGCCAGGACGCACGGGCTGGTGGCAGCGGGTTAGTTTTGCGGATTAGCTGATCTCTACCTTCAAAATTATCCCTGCTTGTCTCTCGCTGTCCCTCTCATAGCTATAGGACCTAGACTGCTCGCCACAAGATCAAGCTACCATCATGGGGCTGACCATCTGACAGGAGTGGGGGGCCAGGACTCTAATTGATTTATTTCTGAGAACTGAGCCCGAAGGCTTCCAGAAAGGGGCCGAAAAGGCCGAAACCCATCATACTCAAAAGAGAATGAGAAAAGAACTATCACACAGCCGTGAGCCATAGACTATTTACAAACCTTAAGCCAAGGTTAACCTAGGCTCTAATAAGTTTACTCAAGTCCAAGTTTGCGCAGTTTTAGTTGAGTGAGAATTTCTGACATAAAAGAATCGACAATTTAAGAAGTTCTAATATAAGGGATTGAAGTTATTTCACTAACAGGTTGGTAAGCTAATGGTTATTTAATAATATTAATGTTAATCATTTAAGCTTTTAGATTAAAAATTGTTTAGATATAACTTACAATTTTTTTATTTCTTACAGCCAGCTGCAGCAATTTGACAATGCTGGACGAACTCGAAGAGGAGTTCTTCATCTTGGAAGTGGAGGCTGGCTATGTTGGCTACTTGCGCGAGACCACCCTGTTAAACAACATGATCGCCCTACCTTTTGCTCTGTTCACCGCCGCATTGATTTGCCTAATTATCACCTTTGCTATGGTGTCCAAGGTTACGTGGGAAAAGAAGATGCAGCCTACTGATAAACAGCAATTATAAGCAAATTAATTCAACTTCAATCTTGCGAGAAAATATTACAAAGTTATTATAGCTTTGGAGTGTAGTCTTACCAATGACTTTTGATTTGTAGTACAGTGTATATTTGACGCATGCCCTGTGCTTTTAGACTTTTAGGGCAGCTGGGACCACGGCGCCCCGATCGCCCACAAATATTTCGCTCATCCAAAAACTAGATGAAATGGGTAAGCAATTTCTATCGACACATGACAGCAGCTCAACTTTTTCCAACCCTTAGTCATGGCTAAGAGACAGGGACAGGGACGTCCACCAAGAGACAGGAACGCCCACCAAGAGACGGGGACGCTCGCCAAGAGACAGGGACGCCCACCAAGAGACAGGGACTCCACCAAGAGACAGGAACGCCCACCAAGAGACAGGGGCGCCAACCAAGAGACAGGGGCGCCCACCAAGAGACAGGGACGTCCACCAAGAGACAGGAACGCCCACCAAGAGACGGGGACGCTCGCCAAGAGACAGGGACGCCCACCAAGAGACAGGGACGTCCACCAAGAGACAGGAACGCCCACCAAGAGGCAGAGACGCCCACCAAGAGACAGGGGCGACCACCTAAGAGACAGGGACGCCCACCAAGAGACAGGGACGTCCACCAAGAGACAGGAACGCCCACCAAGAGACGGGGACGCCCACCAAGAGACAGGAGCCACCCACCAAGAGACAGGAGCCACCCACCAAGAGACAGGGGCGCCCACCAAGAGACAGGGGCGCCCACCAAAAGACGGGGACGCCCACCAAGAGGCAGAGACGCCCACCAAGAGACGGGGACGCCCACCAAGAGACAGGAGCCACCCACCAAGAGACAGGGACGTCCACCAAGAGACAGGGGCGCCCACCAAGAGACAGGGGCGCCCACCAAGAGACAGGGGCGCCCACCAAGAGACAGGGGCGCCCACCAAGAGACAGGGACGTCCACCAAGAGACAGGAACGCCCACCAAGAGGCAGAGACGCCCACCAAGTGACAGGGACGCCCACCAAGAGACAGGGGCGCCCACCAAGAGACAGGAGCCACCCACCAAGAGACAGGGACGTCCACCAAGAGACAGGAACGCCCACCAAGAGGCAGAGACGCCCACCAAGAGACAGGGGCGCCTACCAAGAGACAGGAGCGCCCACCAAGAGACAGGGGCGCCCACCAAGAGACAGAGGCGCTACCATGTCTACATTTGGCGGCTTCAGTCACTCTTATAATCTAACAAGAGATCTTTTCAGATCAAGCTCAACGTCGTCCGTCATGACAGTGGAGTTGTGCTACAAATCGTGCGTCGCAGGCAACTTTACCTGCTTTGGAGTGCGGAACAGTAACCAATGCTACTGCAACAACGGCTATAGTGCAATTGAAGTGGCACAATCTTTATGCTACCTGACATGCGCCGGGAATTCCAATCCAATTTGTGGTGAACAGCATCTGTAGGATTCGTGAGTCGCTTACATGTAACTCCTCTGCATCAGAAGTCGGCAAACTCAAGCTCATGGCTGCGGGCCAGATATGAGGAGAGAGGATAGGAGAGAGAGAAGATGAAAGAATAGATTTTGTTATAGAGGCAGGGTGGCTGTGTGCACCCTAGTGCACTTTAAGCGACATTGTCACACAACCGGCGAGAGGCATAACTGCCCGTTCCGCCGACTCCCCTGAGCAGGCACACAAGCGCGCGGATACGTACGCAGTCATACGCACAGGCACACACTCACACAGGAGTGTACAGCGGCCCTAACTTTATTTATCATTATTCATGTACACTTCACTGTGCCTTGGGGGTTGGCCCTCAAGCTGGGCGTTAATTGCACGAGCAGAGCCAAGCCGAGATTCCAATTTAGCCCCAAATTAATGTGACTGCACTTGGAATCGAAGAGAGGGAGAGAAAAGAGGTTAGAGAAGAGAATTACAGAGCTGAGAAGAGACACAAATCTTGAGCAGGCCGGATTGCTATTATGAAATTTTCAAGGACCCGAGGGCCGGATAGAGAGGCTCTGTGGGTCTACGAGAATTGACTGCCACAATTCGACTGTGGTCAATTTGACTGCGGACAATTTGACTGCCGACAAAGGGACTGCCATGTAAAAGGCTCATGTAAAAGCCTTGCTAGCCTTGCATAAATACGATCATGAATAAAGAGCTTGGAGTGTTTTTGGCAGTGATTTTTGGCAGTCAAATTGTGGCAGTCAAATTGTGGCAGTCAAATTGTGGCAGTCAAATTGTGGCAGTCAAATTGTCGCAGTCAAATTGTCGCAGTCAAATTGTCGCAGTCAAATTGCTCGGCAGTCAATTGTCGTGCACCCTTGTGGGCCGCATGTGGACTGCAGGTCGGAGTTTGCCAACACCTGCTTCACATATTTTTCTAATCGGATTTAATCATAAAAAAACAAGAAGAATGGAGGCAAGGAATGCAGGTAAATCTATTTTTTACCGTTAAAGACGGTTATTTTTTCTTTGTATAATTTGTTTTTTGTAATTCAATACTTGATAATAACTTTATGAATCATTACTCTAAATATGAGTTCACTGCTTTACCAAAGTCCAAATATAGATACTGCCTATCTACATGTTCAGTTTAAATATCGTTAAGTTGAATCAGCAAGTCAAGTTGCAGAGATCAGGAAACTGGTCATGGGACTGGCGTTCTAAAAGCTATTCAGCGTAAGCCATGTCTTTCAGATATTTGAGTCTGTGAGGGGTAAGTTTATTAATAGCTGTGTTTTAGTTCCTTTTGCTGAAGTCGTGTGACCAATTAGTGATTGATTAGTGTACAGTATGCAGATTAGCAGGCTCAAAAAAGTACAATGGTTTGACATCTGCACGAGTTCGAATCCTCAGTAGCTTTGTGTTTGTAAGCGATCCCCACATTCCTGACATTCCTGACATTCCTGACATTCCTGACATTCCTGACATTCCTGACATTCCTTACATTCCTTACATTCCTGACATTCCTTACATTCCTGACATTCCTGACATTCCTGACATTCCTGACATTCCTTAAATTCCTTACATTCCTGACATTCCTTACATTACTTACATTCCTGACGTTCCTGACACTCCTGACATTCCTGACATTCCTTAAATTCCTTACATTCCTGACATTCCTGACATTCCTGACATTCCTTAAATTCCTTACATTCCTGACATTCCTTACATTACTTACATTCCTGACGTTCCTGACATTCCTGACATTCCTGACATTCCTGACATTCCTGATATTCCTGTCATTCCACACATTCCTAACATTCCTGACATTCCTTAAATTCCTGACATCCTTACATTACTTACATTCCACACATTCCTAACATTCCTGACGCTCCTGACACTCCTGACACTCTTAAAACTCCTGACATTCCTGACACTCCTGATAATCCTAACACTTCTGACATTCCTGACATTCTGGACAATATTGACATTCCTCACATTCCTGACACTCCTGACATTCCTGACACTCCTGACATTCCTGACACTCCTGACATTCCTGACACTCCTGACATTTCTGACACTCCTGACATTCCTGACACTCCTGACATTCCTGACATTCTTGACATTCCTCACATTTCTCACATTTCTGATATCTTTGCAATCCTGACGTTCCTGATATATTCCTGACACTCCTGATAATCCTGACATTTCTGACATTCCTGCAAGCACGCGGTCGACTGGCTTCTAGAAAAAGCGGAGTTTAATATTTAGCTTGCCCAGAATTGTTTTAGTCTGCTTTCGTATTATAAATGTCTCTTTCGTGGTTTAACTAAGTACTCAAAGTTCAAGTCCTTAGGCATTACCGAGATTACAGAGGTCGCGCGGCCTCCTCAATGCTGCATACGAGTGTGTGCAAATGTATTATTCTTAATATGTACTTATTTCTCGATTATGTATTTCTGGGATCTCCTTCGTTTCACTATCAGATACAATTTCCTTCTCAGTAGTCTACTCATCAGTAGTATGCATGAAATGTTTTCATTTCTACTTAACTGTTCGAAAAAAATTGACCAAGTCTTGAACATCATTCTCAATATATACTTGAAAACACTTACTTGCCAGTATTTATTTTCTTATTAGTTTCTCAAATCGAATTAAGCTTCAAGAGTTGCCCTGACTGGTGGAATTCGTGAAATGGTTGTTTTATAACAAATATACTCGAATTATGGCTCAAACAATTTATTTATCCGGGGTTTGTTTCATGGGAATTTAAATTGTGCAAATCTATTATTTTTTATCACGTCAAGATAAACAACGCCTTTTGCAACAATGTTAGAACAAGTGAATGAATTTACCTTGATTTTTACCTTTTTCCTTTGGCTTTTATACTTTTTTCAATTTGCAGAATAGCTAGATGGGTTGATTAGAGAGTAGAATAGGTTGGACTTACCAATTTGGTAGACGCTGTTCTTGCTTAAGTCGCCGCAGATGAATTTTGAATCTCCACTACAGGCCATGCTGCACTCAGCCTCAGGCAATGGTCCGCCATGTTTGCCGTAGCTGTTTCCGCAGTAGCACTCCCGGCCGTACTGCAGGCCGAAGTACTTGCTTCCGGAAGAATTACTACAGAAATTATAACAGTAGTCAGCTGTCATGGCATTTCTGTCAGTCAATCTTGGGCCAGAAAAATCTCTGTCGAAGACTCTATCTTTAAAGCAGCCAATGTAGCTGAACTGGTTGCTTGCAACATTTTTGAGCGCTCCTCTGCAACCATTTGCGAGCGACAGACAAAATAAGATTGCTGGTAAAAGTTTCCAAAGCAACATGGCTTGGTGGCTTTCTCTCCCTATAACAGGCAATTCTGACCGCTTTGCTCTGTTCAATTCAGACAGCCTGCTTAACTTATTGAAAGGCAAGTTTTTCTAGCTGAAAGACTGCTTTCTGGTGTGACTAAAATGCTTCCTGTTTGATTAACTTTCGCTGAAAGCCAGTCACATTCGACAAACTTACTGGCGGTTGCATTTCATCCTTCATCAATTAGCAAATAAAACCATGTCTTCTAAATGTATTCAACTCCAGGACTGGCTGAGCAAAGCAAATACGAGTTGGCAAAATGAAAAATAGGAAATCGAAAAATAAGCCGTTACATAATTTGATGCATAGTTTGCATCATGCATGGATGCATAGATTTTATCGGGTAGTCGCTAGACCAGTGATTTAGCATTTTTTACACTAGCGCTGCAAGTTAAGCAGAGATGGCTTAGGTTAGTACGCAGCTGAATAGGAGTCACCCAGGAAAATTCAGCAGAGTTCTAAAGTTCACCTTGTCGTGATAGGTTCAGAGCATGTGTACTCTAATAAATAAAATAAATAAAAATAAAATAAATGAAAAATAAAACCGCTCAAAAAATTACAAATTCCAGTAACAACTGCTTAGCAATCAAGTTATATTTTCTTTCATTCGATTTTTTATTACAGACAAAATCGACAAAAGTAGAACAAGTTTGTTTTCGCGATAAAAATCAATTAAACATACTTACCAGACTTACCACTCTTATGCATGATACTCTTAATTATTTGATGAGACACCTGGCTAAATGTGCTCGGTCCAACAATCCGAAGTGAGGGGCGCAGGGGGTTTCTTGGCGGTCTGAGGGAGATGGGGCTTTATCGTCTCAATTGGGGCTGACTCAAAAACAGACTCCACACCACTTGGCCCCAAACTCTCTCTCTGGATCTGCGGTACTCACGAATCCTGTAGACGCTGTTGGCTAACGAGCCACCGCAGATTAAATTGGAATCTCCGGTGCAGGTTCTGGAGCAGCTAGATGGGGATTTTCCCCCGTACTTTCCATAGCTGTCACCGCAGTAGCATTCTTCGCTATACTGCAGCCCGAAGTAGCTGTAGCCGCTTGTGACCCACGATTTGTAGCACAGTTCCGCTGTCATGCTTGAGGACTCAGTTTGTCGAGCGTAACTCGCTTTCAGACAAACAGGAAGCGTTTTAGTCACCAGAAGACAGTGTTTAAGCTAGAAAAACATAAAAAAGACAAAGTTTTTACCAGCAATCTTACTTTGTCTGTCGCTTGCAAATGGTTGCAGAGGAGCGCTCAAAAATTTTGTAAGCAACCACTTCAGCTACATTGGCTGCTATGAAGATAGAGTCTTCGACAGAGATTTTTCTGGCCCAAGCTTGACTGACAGAAATGCCATGACAATGACAGCTGACTACTGTTATAATTTCTGTAGTAGCTCGTAATTCTTCTGGTACAGATGATAGAAGCATGACTGTCTTACATACAGGTAGTTCATTCATGTGGTAATGTCTCAACTATCTAGAGTAAAATTGATTAGAAAATTATTTTCAGCCTCAGCCATCTTCTAATTAGGAAGCACTGTACTACTGCCTCGTTAGACACGCAATTTTGGCTCAGAACCTCAGTAGAAGCCATTCAGTCAAGACAAAGGTGCGCAACTTCAAACAAGTTCTGGCAAAACAATAGCCGTGTAAGCAACTGTCTAAGAAATGCAGACAAGGCTAAAATTAACGGCAATAAATAATTTATTAAGGTACCAGCCAACTAGACCCTTGCTAGTTCTTCAATGCAGCATGTTAATAAGGAGCAGAAAACTTCCAAATGACATCCATTCTCAACGAGAGCAATGGGACCAGATATGCATCGGCTGCTACTTTTCAAGAGGATTTCTGCTCTGCTTCTTCTGCTGTGCTGCAGCACATTGGAAGCCAGTCCAAGCAACGCTGTGAGCGACCACTATGTCTACATTGGCTGCTTCGAAGACTCGCATCCAAGGGATCTTTCTGGCTCGAATTGGCAGTCCTCAAGCATGACAGCGGAATTGTGCTACAAATCGTGCGTCGCAGGCGGCTACAGCTACTTCGGGCTGCAGTATAGCGAAGAATGCTTCTGCGGTGACAGCTATGGAAAGTACGGGGGAAAATCCCCATACAGCTGCTCCAGAACCTGTGCGGGAGATTCCAATTTAATCTGCGGTGGCTCATATGCCAACAGCGTCTACAGGATTCGTGAGTACCATTGACCAGAGAGTGGTCTGGAATCTGTTTTTGAGTCAGCCCCAATTGAGACCCCGCGGATGAACCCCCCATCACCCTCGGACCGGTCCGAGGACCCCCCTCTGCTCCCTGAGTTCGAATTTTTGGACCGAGCACATTTAGCCAGATGTCTCCACCAAATAAGTGAGAGAATCGAGCATCACAGTGGTAAGTCTTGTAAATACATGTATTTTTGTACTTGATTTTTCATCCTAAATGATAAAATTATTTTATTGCATTATTCCATCGATTCGGTCTCTCTGTAATAAAGTACCAGCATGTATGAAGTATAATTTGACTGTCAAGCAGTTATCATTGAAATTTGTCATTTTTTGAGCAAACTGATGTTTCTATTCATTTACGAGCTAATTTACCTGTAATTTATTACAATTACATTAGAATTGTTTGCATCTATCTGTAATCGTGCAAGTAGTTCTGAATTCAGTCCGTCACAGTTCATCTACTACCCGAAATAAATGGAAAGTATGGAGAGTGGCGCGGATAGCTTGTATGACGAGATTGTAAATTCAGAGTACGCATTTAAGTAGAAGTTCTGTTCCCTGGCTATTGACTGGAGTCCAGCACATGGTTTCCATCCCCCGTTTACACGATTGAATGTACAAACATCTACTGAACTTGACTGCAGGTAGGTCGATTCAAGAAAAACTAAAACAAGACCAAAACAGTTTTGGTTTGCAGCAACAATACAATACAGAAAGTACATTACATCGACTGAATATATTTAGTCTCTTAATCAGGCAGTCAGCCACGAAGGCTAGAAAATTATTTATCGTAACACCAAGTAACGTTCACGTATGTCATATATGAAGAAGAGAGTTAAATCGTGACAAGAATCTTACCTGTAGTACTTACTGCTTCTGTTTCAGCTTCTGCGTGCCTTTAAAGTGATTTTACTAGTTAATTTTTTGTTTTAGAAAGCTCAAACAAATCCCTGATCACTTACCGATCTTGTAGACGCTGATCCTATGTGCGTTTCCACAAGCTGTCATTGAGTCTCCCGTGCAGGACTTGTTGCAGTCAGACTCGGCATTTACGGCACCATGTCTGTCGTAGCTGTTGCCGCAGAAGCACTGCTTGCTAAATTGCAAGCCGAAATAAGAGTAACTGTCGTGGACACACCTGTCGTAGCAGTATTGAGCTGTCATGTCTATTTCTGACTCGTACCAATGTTCAGAAAGAGCCCTAGAATTTGAATCGTCAACGTAGCAACCAACATAAGTGAAATGATTGCTAGCAGCGTTGATCAGTGCGGCTACAAGCATTGTACCGCTTTGATGTAGCAATAGCAAAGCAAAAATTAAGGAAAACCTTGTCATTGCCATGATTTGAGTATAACCTTAAAAACTGAAAAAGAGAGTGAAACAGGTAAGCTACAAACAGCTGCCCTTATATCTCAGAAGCTATTTGATGAGATTCTCAGCAATCAATCTTAAGAAGAAAATTCACCTTTTAACCTAAGAAACTCTGATGGCGGTGCAATTGTCAGCAAAACCAGCTTGTGACGTGACCCTCCTGAAAGACGTACAGAAATTACAAACGACAAAAGAAAACTGATGGATGAGCTCATGCGCTATGATAAGCTGCTGGATATTTTACTGCTCGAGGAATGCATGAAAATGCTTTTAGATAGTTTTCTCTTTGCTAAAAAACCTCTAGGAGATAGGAATACGGGTTACCTGTAGGGAAAAACGGTTGAAATATTGAAAAGAATAAGAAGCCCAGGTTTATTAGCCTATCAAAGCAGAAGCGTTTCTGGTTCCACTATTAGAATTTTTAAAAAGATAGAACGGGTTTAGAATAGTGACCATCGTAGTATACTACTACACGATCAAATTTCAGTAGTAAAACTAAGCTTTGCAAAAATTTGGCTAACCTACTCTTTCTATCTCCTTGCTGAAATGAATGATGGACAAGACTGCATGGTGAAGAAATTGAGTATCGGTAGGAATTTGGGATTTTTTGAGAACCGTTGCAGATTCTGTGATGTGTTCCTTATTACTCGACTTTCGATAATCAAGGAACAATCACTTCTAGCTCAGTAGCTAGGCAACCCAGTAATCAACTAAGGTATTCAATTACCTTTAATCCGGATTTGAATTTCTTGAGTAGTTCTCGCTAGGAACTCGTCAGTAGATCTCGTGTAGATCTGGTCACTGTCTTGGATCCGCTTCTCTGGTCCTGATTCTTCTTGTACTTCCGATGAAGTTGTTCCGGCCGGTAGTCAGGACCAATCAGAGGCCTCGTATCAACAATGGGTACCCTGCGCCGAACTGCGGTTTGAAGTAAGCCTCCTTCTTCTAGCAGTGCCTCTATGCACTCTAGGTATAGCTCCGGAAACCACTGATAGTCTTCTAAGATCTATCAGGGGCAGTCCTTTTGGAGACTGCAACCAGTGGAGTCTAAACAGACTCAAGAGTCTCAACAGACTCAAATAAACTCAAGTCTCAATAGACTTGAGCGAGACGTCTCTAACACAACGGGCGCAAATAAGGAAGGCTTACCGCAACAACTCGACCGAGTCTCGATTGACTTGGTTGATCAGGAAGTCCTCCTAAGGCTTCCTCTTCGGAGCTTCTCCTCTCGTCGGGAGTTGGCTCCTGGTCCGCTTCGGACCACTTGTATTTATAGGCGATTTTTTTTATCCAAAATAGCAATATTACAATTCACGTGTAGCGCTAAAAGGGGAAAATGGCTCATGGCGTATTTTTCTGGTAACATCTTTTCCTGGTAGCGTGATTCATTAAAATATCCGGTGCGCATGCGTGTACTTACTTACTTATAGTAGAATTCTACGATTGGCTTCTCTTTACCTTTTTAACGGGAGGTAGAACACTCTACATCTGTAGCAATTGCATGACAGCTGTCTTTCCCTATTTTTGAGTCGCCACTTTCCCAAGCCATATCCATTCACTCCACTGTGTTGGGATAATTCCGTGGGAATTGCAAGCCAGTTTGTCAGCTTGTCACGGTAATTGTTATCTTGCTTCGTGGATAAAACATCTTGGCATGGCTGTCGCCTTTGGTTGCTGTAAAATTCCGTTCGAAAAATTTCTCTGATACAACATGAAACTGCGCTTCGTGTTAGCAAGCTTAATTCTCTTGCAAATGCTCCTTGGCAGCGCGGTGCTTTTGGCAGAAGCAAAGAGCAACGCCGTTAGCAAGCATTTCACCTATATTGGCTGCTATAAAGACAACTTTTTCAGTAGGGACTTTTCGACAAAAAAGTTTTCATCGACTGATATGACGGCCGAGAACTGCTACAGGTTCTGTGTCAAAGGACGCTACTCTTACTTCGGTCTGCAGTTCGGCTACGAATGCTATTGCGGCAACAGCTACGGCAAACATGGCGCTGCGAAGCGCTGGTGCAGCTATTCCTGCTCTGGAGACGCCAAGATAATCTGCTGAGGCTGGAGTAGGAACAGCGTTTATCGGATTATTGGCAAGTGGGCTCAAACATTTTTATTCAATTCAGCTTTCCTAGAAAGATTAACATTTGAATGCTGGTAAGTTTCCAGGTAAGTTTATTATGCAGTTTGTAAACTTACCAATGTCTCAAATGTTTCGTATTTTTTTCAAAATACATTGATTCAAGATTCTTGTTTTCTGAGAACAAAACTGCCCCATTGTGCTTTGGCATTAAATTTGAAAGTAGAAAAAAAAAGTTTAAATACTTCTTTTGACGTGAAATGATGAAACAATGATAGATTTGTTTGGTATTTGTATGGTACTATAGAGTGCACCTCTCTCGAGTTTTTATGCTTATTGTTTACCGATAGTATCCTATGAATGAGATTATTGTTACTATCGTTTAGCATACATGACTAGAAACATTGTTTAACGCCAAAGCGTTGTTTAATGCGACTGTTTAACGATGCCCCAGCGAATCAGAAACGTTCTAGACTGCGCAGACTTTGGCCATAGACATAAATCAGACCGCTACAGCTGTGCCATAGCCTATGGAGTGAAAAAACAGAGGAATTCAAAGTGCTTTGGTTTAATTTTTATAAGCTTGGGTTGGTTTCATTGTTTACTCTTCTCTAGAATGCATCAAATAAATTGGAAAAACTTGACAAACAAACTCCCTTTAACGGAGTGTCTGCCAAAGAAATGTATTTTCTTTCTATGTTGAGTGCAAAGGACCACGCTGATGACGCTGATCTAATGAATTTTATTCACTACCTAAAAGATTCTACCAATGATGACCAGTTGCCACTGAACACTCATCAACCGGATCTACCAGAGGACGCTGCTCTGTCGGTTATTGATCTAGATCGCGTTGAAATCGACTGGCTGGTATATGTTCCAGCATGGTAAGGCATTCGCGGAGTTTCTAGAAAGGCAAATTGGAATGTCCCTGTGACAATATCGCAGCCCATCCTAAATGAGTTTCTACGTTTCTGTTTGAAGAAAGTAGACGGTGGAGTTTACTCACCTGCTTCCTTGGTTTGCATGCGTGACGACGATGCGTGGAGCGATTCAGAGATTCAGGCATTCAGAGATATTTCTGCCTGGTTCTCAAGCGCTCTGTCAACATATTTTCTGGAGACGAATTTGCTGCTGCTAATCGAATGCTGCGCGTCAAAGTACGCGAGTACATTGGATCTGGCTCTGTCAGAAGACAATATCCACCAATCGAGGAAGGTGACCTGGTGCGACTGTGCAAATACTTTGACAGAAGTACAGCAAGAGCGCCTTCAGGATGAAGTGATATTCATGCTACTGAAGTGTTTGCCTTTTCTCGGGGTGGCCTGGTAGGTCTGTGAATCCCACCGCTGCCACCAGTGTAGTGTTTATTATTTACTTCCCGACTTACAGGCACTTAAAAACCGTGTGCAGATTTGCGGCTCAACGTGCAGGGCGTCTCGTCAGCAGATCCTGCGGGGCTTAATGGGCGGTTGGGACGGCTGTGTTAGCCTCTTGTTGACTGGGCTTTTGGATTTTTGGTCAGGCGAACAAAGAGAGGGTTAAGTTGTACGCACACAGAGAAGCAACAGAGAGGCTAGGAAATCGGAAACGTCTAGACCGGAAACTAGACAGGAAAAAGGACTGAAAAGGAAAATGAAAAGGAAACGGATCCTGAACCATGGATGGGTGAGGAGGTTCCGTATTTATAGCCTGGGATTCACCACTGCCCCAATGCGCACAAGACCTCGTGACTTTGTTCTATTTTTAGAACTGACGTCACTTGGGGTCTCTGGGCAGAATGCACTAGGCGGTGACTCAGTGTCTATTTTTAGAAATATGAGTCACTACTTTCCTTAGAGAAGGGAAGGGCTTTAGGCACGTGATTTCCCGTAAACACGGACTAGCGAGTGCAGTAAACATGTTTACTGTACTTTTAGGACTGCAAAGCAAGGCTTGCCATGTGACTTGCTCACATGACAAAGGAAACAGGCCACCACCGTGACCTTGGGACAAGAGCAGCTGCCACGGCAGAGAAGCTCATGGCTGCAAAAGGGAGCAGAAACAGACAGAAAAGGCGCGGGAACAGCAGGCAGACGGCCAGACAAAGGGGAGTGGGAAGCTGACCAGCGACAGACAGTAACCCAGGGCAAGGGCGAGGACGAGGGAAACTGCTGACAAAAGGGGACGCCTAACACCAACTAGCGAATCACTACACTACTCTCTACGTTAGGTAAACCGTTAGGTGAACGCAACCAAGAACAAATGAAGTATCTGAAGAAGAAGGATACTTTGGTAGAAGGAGTAGACGCTGATGGCCAAGCAAAAAATCAATCGACTGATCCGACGCGTGCTAAGAACAACATAGCAAAGCTCGTCTCTATGGGCAGCAGCGAGAGCTTCTCGTGTACTACTGCAATCTCCTCTACCTGAGAGCACAAAGGATTCATCATTTTTGCCAACAATGGAAGCGGTAACCTGCGTTTCTCAGTCAACCAAGTTCGAGGCATTAACAGTAGGAATACCAAGCCATTTTCCGCCCCTGACAATGGAATCTCTCCCTGACAGTTTTTTTGCTGCGCCGTATTGGAGCAACGCAGGCACACGAAATTCAAGAACACGGGTTAACTTTTTGTTGCGCACCTTCTCAAACAAGAATCAAGTCGCCAGCCCTCCGGACCGTCCAGATATTCGACGATTCTGCCAGAAGGTCGGATTTTTCCCATAAGCGCTAGTGTATTCAGTACACCCCTGTGCACCAATTAGCACTGCGCCTCAGTGCAGCCTTGCCAAGTCTCCAAATTTCATCAGCACGTCGACCACATGTGTCTGCATCAGCTCTGACTTCGTTGGTCACTAGCCTTCACCCAGGCGGAGCTTCTGGACCTTCAACAGATGACACCAGGTGACTAAGAACACCCTGATGCGAATTTCTCTAGTTTCGCTGATCAAGCCTCGACAGTGGGCAAACCTCAACTGCTGGACATCCTCAGCTAGTCTCTCAAGCTGAGGAGATAGTCACATCGGCTTTCGCGTGATGTTCGGAAATTAATATGCAAACAAAATACTTTTGTGGTGAAGCGGAGCAGTAGTTATGAAAATTCGATCTGCATACATATCGCGAGAGGGCTGATCGGGCATTCTGTCTATATTCTGTCGTTTTGTCTGTCTTTGATTAAATTACCGCATGAGAAAAATTAAATTTGAATGCCAAGCAGTTGTTATTGGAATTTTCCTTTTTTGAGTGAATGTATTTTTTAATTATTAAATTTACCTGTAATTTATTACAATTGAATTACAATAATTTGCAACTATTCTGTAATCGTACAATTAAATCTGAATTCGATCCGTAAGAGTCGTGAAATGTGAAAGTCGCGAAATGATGACGTGACACTATTTTCAGTGAACTCACCGGCTTCTAAAAAGTTTTGAGCAAGGAATTTTGCACCAGCTAGATCTTCCCGCCTGTCCCCGCCGGTAGGGTGCCTGCAGAAGCTCTGGCACCGTCTGTGGGCAGTACGACTTGAGCAATGATAATGATCTATTGACCAGCAGCTGTAGCTATTCCTCTGTTGGAGCCATTCAATGCGATCATCAGAGACAGGCCTGACAGTTGTCCTTGAGGCCTGATCGCAGAAAAAGGGAGAAAAAATGTCACCTGATCAGCTGTATGAATAAATGAAAGGAAAAAAAACAATGAAACATATCTGAGCAGTCACTCAAACGCTGCTAATTAATCCTTTCGCCTCTTAGACAAATCCGTACCGTTCGGTAAGCCTTCTGTGACGCCTTTGTTATTTGATTTTCGAGAGCTGAGTTGTTATCGGCGGTTGTTGATCAATTGATTTCTGTTGAATTATGAATTAAAGGCCTCCTAAGCCCTAAGCGATTAGATAGGAGCCTTTGGATCGATTCCGATACTCTTAATTAGACGATTAGTTGATTTCTGATTGACGGCCGCCTTCAGAATCGAAGAGACGAACCCCCACGCTACGAAGAACCTGCGCTACAAGAAGGAGCCCACAGCAGTAAATGATTACTAAATTTAGTTCCAAGACTGGTTTGGAAGTGGGAGTTCGTGCGTTTAGACACCAGACCCAACTCTCTCTCTCTCTCTCTCTCTCTCTCTCTCTCTCTCTCTCTCTCTCTCTCTCTCTCTCTCTCTCTCTCTCTCTCCCTCTCTCTCTCCTCTCATTCTCTAGTGTGTTAAAGTCGAACTCTTCATTGCCACAGATTTTAACCCAGTCGACTACTTCAGTGACTGTTTGTAGCCAAGCCAAGCTTCCTTTGTTTTGCTGCCCTATAGACGTCTCAACTCTCTAGGCGGTTCTGGTTGGCTGGCGGCGAGCCGTACATGACTGAGGCTTTGTGAATCCCCTGTCCAATGTGCTCAGTGTCGCCAGCCGATTCTTAAAGAATTCTCTCCGTAAGCCTTAATACGTCAGCAATTCCTCACTCCCAAGAGCATTTCAGAAATTACCCCGTGAGCGTTGACATCTTAGCAATTCCCGAATAAAGCTTTTATATGGTTGATATGACGCTACTTTCATACTGGGCATTAGGCTTCTTTCACGTTTGATGTGACGCTTCACTAACTCTTTATTTTTGCTCGTCTGTCTAAAAAATAAAAATTTATTGACAAACTCCAGCCAAGGACAAGCTTCGCCGAGTATGAGGTCCATACCTCAGTCGTCATCGCTCAAGCCTATCCTGACACTATAGAAATGCTATAATTTAGTTCCACCAGTTGCCAGTTGCTCACCAGTTGCCAGCAGGAGGAGTTATCAAGCACTGGGGCATTAAGCGAAAGTCGTCAGAATTTCCCTGGGTTGGTTCGTTGCTACCAGACATGCAAAACAACTACAATCCAATACTAGAAAATAGACCTTGCATACTTACAGGCTGAAAAATAGTGCCCAAATCCCCCCTTGGGTCCTGCAGTCGCGGATGACTGACAGACATAAGCAACACTCTATCGCAAATTTTGCAACAGGGGCAGTTTTATTTTCATCCATGCACCTGACAGTTTAAAAGTAACAACAGCCTTATATAAAGTGTCAATTCTCATCTTTCCAATCGCTATAAAAACTAAAGATTATGACGTAATCATTACGTACTTTGACGTAAAAGGCAAACTACTAACTACATATACCATTAGCCGAACGAGTTCTGAAGCTGCAAATTCTTTGTGTGACTTTTAGTTTGTGCATGCCACTTTATTAATGTTCGAAGAAGACAAACTTTTACGTAGCCGTGGAAGTGGAACAAAAAAGAGCGATTGAAGTTGGTTGGGCGCATTTTTCATTGTTTATTTATATCAAAATAATCGTTCTGACGCCTCGTAGCAAGACAGATATACAGTAGATGAGTCCACTTACCGTTGAAACTTACCTTGTCAAGTAGAAAATTTCTTATTCCTGAGACAAACCAATCATAAATAATTATAAGTAGAAAGACCATTGCACGCATGAATTGTGCGTTTTTCAATTGCGACCGTTGTCGTTGTCATTTCAACCACAAATTAATCAAACTTCCCATTGTTAACCTTCGAATAACAGATGAATTCGCTATGCTTCCGGCTTTCTTCAAATTCTTCAAATTTTGTTTTAACAAAATTAAGAAAACTTTAATTACATCTAGTGCAATTTGTTTGAAAATTGCAAAGCGTCTTTCTACTTCAGTTTTACATGCACAAGCATTGCCAATAGCCCTTAACCTCACCAAAAAGCCGGTTAGCATAGACACTGTTAGTCCATGAGCCTCCGCAGGTCACGAGTGCATCTCCAGAGCAGGCCATGTCGCACATCCGCTTTACCCCATCAGCCAAGCCGTATTTCCCATACGCAGCGCCGCAGAAGCAATGCGAAGCATATTGCAGTCCAAAATAGGCATAATTACGGCAGAAGGCGTAGCAAGTATCGGGTGTTTGATTTTTGCCGTCAAAGGTCGGCCCAGTCAGGTCCCTGCTGCTCTCGTCCATGTAGCAGTCAATGTAGTTAAAATTCGGGCTGGTTCTTTAGGGCAGCAAGGTGCAGTTGGCCGAGCTGATTGAGACTGCAATTGCAACGCTTAGCAGCAGGATGCAGCTCAGAGGCTTCTTAGACCGACTCATTTTGCTCAGAGATACCTCGAAAAAGATGTGCGCAATTAGACTTTTATTGCTAGTTGTTTCTGTCTCAATATTCATTCTCTATCCAATAGCAAATAGGAAATTTGCAAGTCTCTCCTAATTGGTCCAGGTGCATAAGTAGCTCTCGTTTTATCAGAAATATGAGTTGTTTAAGATATTTTCATGTACAAGGGGTTTACCGATGAGAGCAGGTAAAAAATAGATTGTACCAGCTGAATGAAAAATCAAAATTTTATGCACCTTGCATCACTGATTAGAGAAAACGTATCACGCTTGTACCGTTGCTTAAATTGTTTCAAAATCTTTATTCCATCAAGTCAAGGTAATTGCTAAAAATGTAAAGAGGGGTACAAGGTAGAGTTACACCATCGACTGATGACTTTTCACTGAATTCACTGAGAGCATTAGCTAAGGTAATTGAGCATTAGCTAAGATAATTGAGAATTTGCTTAGGTAATTGAGCAGTAGCTAAGATAGTTGAGCATTAGCGAAGGTACTCATAATTGAGCATTAGCTAAGATAGTTGAGCATTAGCTGGGATAATTGAGCGTTAACTAAGGTAATTGAGCATTAGCTAAGATAGTTGAGCATTAGCTGGGATAATTGAGCATTAGCTGAGGTAATTGAGGGTGTGTCGCAACCCCCCCCCCAGTCATTGGACTCAACAGCCGTACATAGCCTTCAGATGCTTCAGATTGCTGAGCTGTCTGTTGCACATCTGGTTATTTAGGGATGGCCTGAATCCGCAATTCTCTGCAGTTACCATGGAAACACCATTCCTTGTAATTGATTTCGTTTGCAGTGGACTCTCCCAGCTCCATTTTCACGGGCGGCATGACTTCTTTGGGAGTCTTAATTAATGCTTTTTAGTTAAAAAAAACTGCCCTAAAAGCAAGAAATTCCTACATTGCTAATGCGTTTTGGCAAAATATTGGCCATAAGCAACCCAGTCCGGACTCTCCCAGAAATCCCTTATTTACCACCATCCATAAAAATTCCATGAGATATTGAGCAGTGTAAGGAAGAATAATCGATATTCCCGAGTAATTCTAGACCCAGACACACTGCACACACGGGCGATACGCGTTAGTGCTTAAGGTACTCAAATAAAAATCTTGCTAAGAATTCACCCGATACCACAGTGCCCCAAGGACAAGACAAATATTGGCCAATGGGATGAATCCAGCTCTGGATGAACCATGTGAGGCTATAATAGAAAGTGCCTTGAATCTCCCATGGCTATACCAGTGAGTTTCTGCGGTAAACTAACTAATGAAAAGTTGTCAAGTCATGTTTGCGACTAACCAATGTCTCCTTATTACTTTATTTATAGCTTTCCATTGCTCGAGCGCACTGCTTGAGTACCGAAACGGAGTTGGCTTTGATTACGTCGGCTGCTTCGTTGACGGCACGCGAAGAGATTTAAGCGGGACATCAGCCTCTAGCTCCGACAGCCAGACTCCCGCTGCTTGCTACGCGCACTGCTCTGGACAGAACTACGCCTACTTTGGAGTCCAGTACGCGAGTCAGTGCTTCTGCGGCAATACTTACGGCAGTCACGGGCGGGCGGGAGCGAGTAGCGAGTGCGGGTCGCCCTGCTCCGGTGACAGTTCAGTCGCCTGCGGAGGCACCTGGAGAAACAGCGTCTATCAAGTCAGTGACTTCGCTCGGCTGCATCGTACTACAGGTAATGTGATAATCTTTAATTTCACTGTTTCGAAATAACAAATATAGTTTGAGCTGACGTAAGACTTCGAAGTAGTGGTAAATCCTTGACCCTCCAGGACTCTCAAGGCTCACTCCCCGTGAACCTCACTCTCCCCATGACCCTCTCTCCCCGTGACCCTCTCTCCCCGTGACCCTCTCTCCCCGTGACCCTCTCTCCCCGTGACCCTCTCTCCCCGTGACCCTCTCTCCCCATGACCCTCTCTCCCCGTGACCCTTTCTCCCCATGACCCTCTCTTCACGTGACCCTCTCTCCCTATGAACTTCTCTCCCCGTGATCCGCTCTCCCCGTGATCTGCTCTCCCCGAGCCCCTCTCTTCACGTGACCCTCTCTCCCTGTGACCCTCTCTTCACGTGACCCTCTCTCTCCGTGATCCGCTCTCCCCGTGACCCTCTCTCCTCGTGACCCTCTCTCCCCGTGACCCTCTCTCCCCGTGACCCTCTCTCCCCATGACCCTCTCTCCGCGTGACCCTCTTTCCCCGTGACCCTCTCTCCCTGTGACCTTCTCTCCCCGTGATCCGCTCTCCCCATGCCCCTCTCTTCACGTGACCCTTTCTCCCCATGCCCCTCTCTTCACGTGACCCTCTCTCCCCGTGACCCTCTCTCCCCGTGACCCTCTCTCCCCATGACCCTCTCTCCCCGTGACCCTCTTTCCCCGTGACCCTCTCTCCCCATGACTCTCTCTCGCTCAATGACCCTCTCTCTCATGTGACACCCTCTTCCCTCTCTCCCCGTGACCCTCTCTCCCCATGACTCTCTCTCGCTCAATGACCCTCTCTCTCATGTGACACCCTCTTCCCTCTCTCCCCGTGACCCTCTCTCCCCATGACCCTCTCTCCCCGTGACCCTCTTTCCCCGTGACCCTCTCTCCCCATGACTCTCTCTCGCTCAATGACCCTCTCTCTCATGTGACACCCTCTTCCCTCTCTCCCCGTGACCCTCTCTACCCTCTCTGCCCTCCATGACCTTGACTGCGTGATTTTATGGCTTTCTCGTATTAAGTAACTTGATTGGAAAAATATTCGTATTGCGAAATTCCACTTTTTCGAAGTGTTCCCATCAATGGTCTTGAATGCAGAATTAAGCAAAGGATCAATGACCAGTACAAGAAAGGTAAAAACCCAGGTAAGGATATTCTTCGTTAACCTCAACGTGTTATTCCATGTCTAAAAGTAGATGCAAGGCACGAACCACGTGATTTAATTAGATTCTTTGTGCTCAGAGCCGGATTTCTGGTTTTCCGGTCCGGTTATTATTGACTGTGTGGCGTAAATTCTCCGTTAAACTTTTTGTACGTGATATTTCTCAGACTTATGTCGGACTAATTGTTCATGCATGATCAGCAATAACTTGTCAGCAATTCATGATTATTTTTAGCATTATAAGAAGAATATTGATGAATAAAATTGAGCAATTGTTGCGACTTCTGACTTTTCCTGTAGAGCTATAGGAATGAGGACAGATAAAGATGATTGATTGTTTTCATTTTTGTCTGTTGCATCGATTTTTCAAGCTGTGTTAACAAATAAATGCAAGGCGTTCATATAGAGTTTTACAGAATTTCACTAAACGAGTTACTTATCTTTGCCGGGCGTCAAAAACTTTATTAAAAAGCAAAAATTTCTGCCATAATTTTCCTGAGTTGACTGTAGTATGTTTGAATAAATAGGTATGAATAAAATCGATGAGTTGTTGGATGAAGCTCACATATTTCAGGAAAGTATCCAGTTAAGTATTGACAAACGTTGCAACGAAATTTTCCAACAAGGACTGTCATTTCATTCACAAAAGGTCTCAAATGACACAGAATTAACAGAAACTCAACTCTATATTGTGCAAATACTTCGCTATTGGAAGTACTGCAGCTGGTTAAAATAATTGATATACGAAATAATGCTTCTGTCAACTTCCTATACACTTTAATGATGATGGTTAGTTGTTTTTGTTGCGATGAGCAGATCCAAAGACAGGGAAAATGTAAGCCGATAAAGGCATCCTCTACAGATGAGGAAGGATACTGAAGTATTTTAAACTATTGATATTCATAAAGCTTTTCGTTCAGAAAATTAGAATTCTATGTCAATTTTTTATTTTACGTACATTTCCTGTACCTAAAAATCATAAAAATGCATGGCACAGCTAGACTCTGGTTTTATTGATCTATTTTATAATCCCTGTTACACACATTGTTACACAGTCAGTTAAGAACGACAGAATAGATTTATAAAACCAATGAGCTGAGCTGTGCCACTGTAATGGTTTGTAGGCACGACACATTTAATAAATTGTACTTCGTACGTAGATATGTCATGCAAAAAATAATATAAAATCCTAATTTTCTGAACGGAAAGCTTTATAAATATCAATAGAGCTATAAGAAAGGCACAAAAGATTAACATTGGGTCTGCCTCCCTTCGAAAGCAATAAAAATTTTGTGCTTTAAAAATTAAAACTTTCTATCTCCGTAGTGTATTTTTCTGCGAAAAGTGGCCTTCAAAACTTTTCCCCCATACATTTTGTTTTGAATGTTGCGTCCTTCTACTTTGGTAGTCCTTAGGTCCGACCATTGCAGAAACTTTGTTTGGTTACCGCTCTCTGCCTCTGTGAGCAGGCAGCAACAGCAAAACAACGGGTTCGCGCTTGGCCTCGCCCGAGAGGACCCTGCAAGGTGAGCAGCAGGACGTCCTGCAGAGGCCGGGTGCAGCAGTCTTAGACTCAGACCACGTAGCCCGCCAGTTGAAACATTCTCTGCGCCCTCCTCTCCATGTGGAGCACCAGACTGTCGAGGTTGGTGAGCCGCTGGCATGGTTATGGCAAAGTAAACTGTTGGCACCCTGCCGCAGGCATGTAGCGCTGTGGCAATTCTGCTCATTCCTGAGCACACAACACGCACACAGGGTGTACAGTGGCACTGACTTTCTAATTTTCATGCATGCACACTCTGTGCCTTGCGGGTTTGGCCATCATGATTGCAAATCGCATGACAACACCCCCGGGAATTTTCGTGTCCAAGCTCCAAATGAATCTGGCCGCGCACGAAAGCGAAACATCGCTCGTGGCGCGTTGAGCTGCTCTGCCCCCTGGCAAGCTGAGTAGGTCTGCCAACGACTCTGAGTAGTTGCTCCGTGGATTATGGATTATAAAGCGCCTTTTACTTCAGTACTCGTATTTCTGAGCATATAGAGGACCAGCAGTTCGTGCGATATATTTACCAGACAAATCAGATAATGTTGATTTTGATTACAGAACCGGTGCTCCGATATCATTTCCTTTCTTGGCTATTTGCTTTTCTATGAGCATACTATGGATTTAACCGGCCCGATCGAGTAAACAGAAACTTTCTTTGCAGTTGTAGCGAATGTACTACGCAGTGTGCTGCATGGCTGGTTACACAACCCAGGTTCCTAATTTTCTCTAAGCCGTCCGCTAACGGGCTACGTGATCAGCCAGTGCTGACGGCAACTCTACCGACTCCGCTGACTCCTGACATACTGAACGCAGGCACTCGTACACATGCTCACACGGAGTGTACAGCAGCCCTAAATATCGTCATGCATGTGCGCAATTTCTGTCTTCGTGGTTTGCCCACGACCTCGACCCAGTCGGAACAATTTGTGTCCTTGAGAGCAAGACACTTAACTCTGCATTGCTTCAGTTCACCCAGCTGTAAAATGTGGTGTGTGTGGTGACCCCCCAGTCCGACTGAACAGCCGTACAGTCCAAGTGCAATAGCTGCGGCTGAGCTGTCGGTTGCACATCTGCCCATTAGTACAGGTGTAATCAATTATTATTATTGTTATTGTTATTATTATTATTATTATCATTATTATTACGAGGGGTGTCCCAAAAATAGTGGGAAAAATTGATCCACAGACTGAATGTGAAATCAGAATTTTATGTAACATGCATCACTGAACTCTCAAAAGAGCCAATCGAAGCACGATGAAAAAGTGTGGAATAATGACCGCAAAATTGTGGAATAATGACATCAGTGCCGGGCATAAGTGTATATACAATGGGCTAACTTGGCATGTAACTTCGTTAAATAATGACCAGAACACTCGCGCGACAGAGACAATCGCGGAAATCGACGTGGTGTTCTCGTGGAAGACGATACTGTTGAGTTCGGCATTTTCTTTTTCCTCATTCTGTTGTTCAGTGTTTCGTCGAAAGAAGGTCAACGCCAGTTCGTGTACTCCCAGTGGAAATTGGGGAAGCGAATTAGCGAAATTGTTAGCCAGCTGAGTGAAATTCACGGAGTGAGCGCGATCTCAAAGAGTGCTGTGTATCGCTGGCTTGAAGAGTTCAGTCAAGGACGAACAGACGTTGCTGACGACACAGCAAACCGTGGCCGTCCGGTTTCTCCTTCAACGAAGACACTGGAAATGTAACAGAAATGTGACAGAGATCATTCGGGAAAATCCCCGTGTGACTGCAAGAGAGTTGGGGGATCGACTGGGCAGACCAAAAACCTCAATTCATCAAATTTTTCCTCTGCTGAAGAAGCACCTGTGTGGGCGCATCTTTGACCACGGCGACAACTTGGAGGGAGAGAAGTCCGGCGAGTTCTGATGCACGAGATTCCGCGTCGAGCTTATGCAGATGCCATCAATGTACTCTTCACGCGATGGACCAAGTGCTGCAAGCTGAGGGGTGACTTCGTCAAAAATTGTTCAATCGATGGCGATGCTGAGTAGCCGACCTTGCTGGGCTTGACTTGGTGTAACTCTGCTCCTTAACCCTTGTTCTACTTTTAGCCATATTTTTGAAGGAAATAACATTTTGTCAAAATTAAAAAAGCAATAAAACTGTAGAATAGTTATCAATTCAGTGACGCATGTTACACTAAATTCTGATTTCGCATTCAGTCTGTGGATCAATTTTTCCCACTATTTTTGGGACACCCCTCGTATGATTATTGAGCCAGTTCATTGATTCTATAACGTTGCGTGAAATCAGCGTCAGCGTCGAAATGAACTGTCTCATTGAACACTCTCAGTCGACACTCGCCTTGATAATTTGCCAGTTGTAGAGCGTCGAAAAGATCCATGTCGGCCAGTGCTTGGGATGCTAAACTTTATCAGTAAACTCGAATATTTATCGATACTTATCCGACCACCCAGGATGGTATTGACGTGGCTTATCGAAGCAGCTACTCGCTGGAAAGCGTGGATAGCAGCTAAGAAATTCGCATTAAGTTTGAAATAGACTACTATAATTGATATAACAGTATCGCTTTTGACAGCCAAACTGAGAATCCTCCATACGCTTCCTGCGAAAAGCCTTGGCTCCGTCTTGCTTTAGTCTATGGGCCAAAGACTGCAAAAGCCAAGCAAAGTGATAAAAAGCAAAATTTATTCATTGGAAACTTAGACTAAGGCCAGGGAGACCAGGGAGGGTGAGAAGCAAGCGGGCTGCGGCCAAAAACTATATGTATAGCGCCTTCTTGCCAATTGATGGGCGCCCCAAACTGCAGCAACCGTGGTGCTGGCGCCCCTGGCGCTCATACGATGGCACCCCGAGGTGGCACTCTTTGTACTGGCCACATCAATGTTGCCCCCCCCCCAAAAAAAAAGATGCGCTCCTCTAAATAATGATACCTTCGGGATGGAGTCAAGATGAGCATCACGTAGGAGCTTCTCTAAAGGTTTTTCTAAAGCTCTAAAAAATTCACGATGCAGTTGACGCGAACGTGGCAGATGAGTTTCAGTTGGCCCTTGTTTCTAACAAAAGGCCAGAATGACTGACAGACGTAAGTGCCTCTTCTGAAGTTTTGCATCAGACAGTATAATAATTTGTACGAATGCATGCATCCTTGACAGCTGAACAAGACTAGCAATCAACATCTCGTCAGGCCTAATTCTATCGTAAGTGAAGAAGTTAGAATTCTTTTTTCATTGAGAATGGCTCTCAAAACCCAGTCTGGATAAAAATTGCTCTGCCGTAGCAGCATAGGTAGAAATGTCTAGAAAACTTTTTGTACGAGGCAAGCGGTACTCGGAACGGAATTGAGCAAAAAAACAAGCCAACTTATCCCTTCTGAGCGTAAAACCGATGCAAACGCCATGCTTCATCAAGAACAAGCTCTTAAAATAATTTATTTTCCTGTATTACAGATCTTTAAGTGGCGTGTATGAGGGATACATATAAGCGTTAGAGATTAAACAGGGACGTATTACAACAGCTAGTAGCAGTGTAGCACAACAGTACAGTAGCTGGTGAATTACCGCATCGGAGCTGTTTTGTGATGATCGCCAGAAGCAAGTCAATCGAAAGTCAACAACACACGTTTTACTTACTGTTAGAACTTACCTGAATAAGCTGGATGAACAATGAACTGCATGAGAGGCAATTAAAGGCGTGTTACTCACCGAGTCGCTCATAGATACTGTTGGACAGGTATCCTCGGCAAGCAATTGAAGCATCTCTTAAGCAACTCTGATCGCACACTCGAGTCCTGCCATCTGCAGTGCCATATCTGCCGAAAGAATTGCCGCAGAAGCATCTACTACGAAACTGCAATCCGAAGTAAGAAAATCCGGCACAGAAAGTGTTGCAATGCTCAGGGGCTGTACCAAAGGACCAAGAGCGTTTTCCATTTAAATCGCTATTTAATAAATAATCAACGTAGCAACCAATATACTTGAAGTTCGAGCTGACTTTATAGGTTAGAAGTTCGCAAGGTGCCGCAAAGATCAAAATGCTCACCGCTGCTACAGCCAGCATTTGACTAGAGCTATTATGATGAATTAACTGCATGGTTGAGCATGGTATGCGTCTGAAGGGCGCATGCATGTATTTTTACTGGGAAATTTATTTATTCAGAAGATCTATGCAACGACCAATCAGAAAGATTCCTCTCTCTCTCTAGCTTTTATTTGTGACACCTCTCCCCCCTTTGCCCCAGCCAATGAGCACTGCTCTCTGGCTAAGCCATGCTGCTGTTTCTGCCGTAGGTTAACTTTTATTTTGGAATCTTAGCCGTGCCCAGTTCCGGTCCCGATAGCACTAGCTCGGTAAGATACAAACGATAGATTAGATTTTAGCATTAAAGTCCAGCATTTGTGTCAATTCATTGACAATTTGTCGTGAGAATTAACTACTTAACTTAACGTCTTAGCGATTTCCCTAAAAGCCACAAATTTATTAGGGCCACAAAGCCCTAATATCCCCATTAGTCTTGACATCTTAAAGAATTCTCTCCGTAAGCCTTAATACGTCAGCAATTCCTCACTCCCAAGAGCATTTCAGAAATTACCCCGTGAGCCATCTTAGCGATTCCCCAATAAAGCTTTTATATGGTTGATATGACGCTACTTTTATACTGGGCATTAGGCTTCTTTCACGTTGGATGTGACGCTTCACTAACTCTTTATTTTTGCGCGTCTGTCTAAAAAATAAATATTTATTGACAAACTCCAGCCAAGGACAAGCTTCGCCGAGTATGAGGTCCATACTTCAGTCGTCATCGCTCAAGCTTATCCTCATCCTCACACTATAGAAATGCTATAATTTAGTTCCACCAGTTGCTCACTCAATAAAAGTTGTGCTATACAGCCAGCAGGAGGAGTTATCAAGAATATTTCTACTTCAGTTTTTCATGCACAAGCATGGCCCAGATGCCCCTAACCTCACCAAAAAGCCGGTTAGCAAAGACGCTGTTAGTCCATAAGCCTCCGCAGGTCACGAGGGCATCTCCAGAGCAGGCCATGTCGCACATCCAAGTCATTCCATCAGCCAAGCCGTATTTCCCATACGCATCGCCGCAGAAGCAATGCGAAGCATATTGCAGTCCAAAATAGGCATAATTACGGCAGAAGGCGTAGCAAGTATCGGGTGTTTGATTTTTGCCGTCATTGGTCGGCCCAGTCAGGTCCCTTTTGCTCCTATTAGGGTCCACGTAGCAGCCAATGTAGTTAAAATTCGGACTGGTTCTGTAAGGCAGGAAGGTGCAGTTGGCCGAGTTGATTGAGACCGAGGATGCAGCTCAGCGGCTCTGAAGACCGACTCATCTTGCTCAGGGATACCACAAAAAACATGTGCGTAGTCGGAATTTATTGTATTATACTCCGAAATAACATTTTTACGCCTCAATACTCATTCTTTAGCCCATAAAAAATTGAAACTTGCAAGCCCAGAGAGCAAGTCTCGATCCTAATTGGTCCAGGTGCATCAGATAACTCGCGTTTTTTCACAACTCTAATGAAGATACTTGAGATATTTTCATGTACAAGAGGGGTGTCCCAATGATAGCAGGAAAAATATTGATGTGAAAAATGAACATGAAATGTCTTGTCTTGCTCAGGCGAGCTTCTTCTGCCTCTGCGACCTGTTTTTTTTTACAGTTTCTGGCGCTCACGTTTCTTCTGTCTTTTATGTTTCTTCTTCTGTTTATGCCTCTGTTCCTAGTGGTGTACATGTAATTCTACCATTGCTATACATGTATTTTGGTGATAACTTCTGAAGCAATTAACAGTTTAGAAAAATGTCTAAACGCAATTTAAATGTGGAGTTCTGACTGCTTTTATGTATTGATTCTTTTATTTTATTTAGGAAGTAGGAACATTCGATTTACAATACGGCCAATCATACTAAACCTACGGACAAGCATTGAATGGGGTTATATACTGTCCGTCAAAAATTCCGGAACCCTTGCTACGATGTCTTCTAGCGGACATAATTTCAGTCCGTTTCAATTGTAACTTGATTCAAATGAAAGCTGCGGATCTCAGCTCCATGATGTGGTCAATAAAAAGTTTATTCGAAGGAGCGCGTGTGAACAGGCCAGTGTTATGTACATAAAGGTTAGAGAAAAAAAAGTGAGGAAAAGACAAACAAGCAATTGTCTATGGTTGCTGAGTCTATGGAGCAAACACACATGGGAAGGAATCGGTTTGCGCGCAGTGTTCAGCCTGGCTAACATTAGTCTATGGCCAAAACTTGTGTTGAAATCAACAGGCTCTTATGGATTCTTGTGCAGTCAGCTTTCCTGCATTGTGTGCCCTTGAGCAAGACACTTAACTCTGCATTGCTTCAGTTCACCCAGCTGTAAAATGGGTGCCAGCATTAGCTGGGGTAATTGAGGGTGTGTGCAGGGCAACCCCTTTCCACAGTCCTTGGACTGAACAGCCGTACGCAGCCTTCGGATTCGCGGCGCAATAGCTGCGGCTGAGCTGTCGGTTGCACATCTGGCCCAATTAGGGCAGATTATTATCATTTTTGAGCTTAAAACATCTAGCAGTTAAATTCAGACTCTAAATTCAGACCAGTAGACAAAAATGTTGTTTGTGACGCAGCTTAAACGGGTGATAAATTGAATTAGCATTTTTTGATGCGTATAGCCAACAAGTCAATACTGCAACTATCCTAACTGTCAGACCATCATGTGTTGCTCCAACAGATGTCTTCACGAGCCAAGCACTGGGGGGGGGGGGCAGAAAGTGTAGTGTGTGACCAGACCAGGCCGCAATCTTGGCAACCGTATAATTACATTCTCGCTGAACTTCGCCATTCTCTGCACTATCATGGAACGCCAATCCTATAAATTGATTTCGTCTGGTGGATTCTCGCAGCTCGATGCATTTAAGTAATAAAGATTCATTTTAATGTAACTACATGTAAGTATACGCCTACACTTTGTAGCGACAAAACACATCATTAGCATGTATGCATATGCATGTAGGGCCACTATACGCATACATACCGGTACATAGACTCCCGGGAGATCCCAGGGGATCCCAGGTATTCTTATCTAGCCTCTCAAGAACTCTATTCAAGGAGGGACGAAGGACAAAGGAATGATGTTCAAGGCACAGGGAGGGACGCAAGAGAAACAGGGGACGCAAGAGAAACAGGGGAGGGACTGAGAGAAACAGGGGAGGGACTGAGAGAAACAGGGGAGGGACTGAGAGAAACAGGGGAGGGACTGAGAGAAACAGGGGAGGGACTGAGAGACACAGGAGAGGGACTGAGAGACACAGGGGAGGGACGTGAGACAACGGGAGGGACGTGAGAGACACAGGGGAGGGACGTGAGACAACGGGAGGGACGTGAGAGACACAGGGGAGGGACGTGAGACAACGGGAGGGACGTGAGAGACACAGGGGAGGGAGTGAGACAACGGGAGGGACGTGAGAGACACAGGGGAGGGACGTGAGACAACGGGAGGGACGTGAGAGACACAGGGGAGGGAGTGAGACAACGGGAGGGACGTGAGAGACACAGGGGAGGGACGTGAGACAACGGGAGGGACGGGAGAGACACAGGGAGGGACGTGAGACAACGGGAGGGACGTGAGAGACACAGGGGAGGGAGTGAGACAACGGGAGGGACGTGAGAGACACAGGGGAGGGACGTGAGACAACGGGAGGGACGTGAGACAACGGGAGGGACGTGAGAGACACAGGGGAGGGACGTGAGACAACGGGAGGGACGTGAGAGACACAGGGGAGGGAGTGAGACAACGGGAGGGACGTGAGAGACACAGGGGAGGGACGTGAGACAACGGGAGGGACGGGAGAGACACAGGGGAGGGAAATGCCGGAAATGTACATGCCGGACGATTAGAAAGTCAGGACTGCTGTACACCCTGTGTGTGACCGTGTGCAAGAGACATGCCTACAGCATTAGGGCGTCTGCATGTGCTTAGGAGTCAGTGGCCGCTAAAGTGAAGAACTCAAACGAACGATACAATAACGCAATATTTAACTGAGTGTTAACCCAGCTCCAAGCAAAACTTGATCCGAGAGAAGCAGCACAGCGCAGATTTTGCGCTCCGATCCTGTTTTTATATTAATTCCAGAGTTCCTCTCGTTTGAGGCGGAGAGTGCCTTCACAACAGATGTTTTAAGTGGGGACGCAGCCCTTGTTCAAGTTCAGCCAAAAGCACCAAAATAGCTAGTTGCTGGGGAAGTCCGCTCTGCCCTCGCAGGGGTGGCGGAGTGGTGGATTTGACGCATTGGCTGAGTTAGACGGCTCTGGCTCTTAAGTCCCTTCTCCATCGGCGGAATGTTCGCCTGGTCGTCTCCGGGCGTACGAGACCAGACTATTCTATATATAGTCCGGTTTCCTGTAGCTCCGTACAAGTTGTCTCGATCCCAGACGGCTCAATCTCGTCCTGTCGCCAGGGACAGCGAGATCCTCTTCGGTCTCCATTGCTTGGTCCTTTTGTCGATTTTACTTTACATTACTTAGTTACAACAACAACAACAACAACAATACTACTACTACTAAGTACTAACGAGCTTTATTTAGCTGCATGCCACTGTGTTATGTTATATGAAAGTCCAAACCTCAAGATAGTAACAAGTTTCAACGCGTTCGACATGCCAAAAAATCAGCGCCAATGTTCATTTTTTCTTCAGTGATTCTGTGTGCTCAATCCGTAAGGTGGGCGATTAGGGTAGCCCAAAGCCAAGCTCTTCCACTCTTCTTATGGTGGCCAAGGCAGCGTGAGGGCGAGCGTTGTCCCACAAGATTAAGGGCTTGGCACACATGATGCGGCGCTTCTTGATAAGGACACTTTTTTGTAGACAAGCAACTTAATCTTGCGTGGCAATGCTTGACCTTCCTTCGATCCAACTTCTGACCGACTTCAGAAACGATTTCAAGTTAAAGATTTTCAGCCAAATCTCTCAACCAGTAGCGTTATGCAGCTCAAAACTGCAAAATTATTCCCAGACAACTTTGCTGGGAAAGTAGCCGAATGTGGCAGCAAGTTCTAAACTTTCTCGGGTCTTTTGCCATAGACAGAAGTCGCAGTTTTTCATCTTGAGGTCTGTACTTTCATATAATATAACAAAGTTTCATGCAGGTAGATAAAGAAAGCCAAAATAAAGTTGTTTGCTGCCCATATGTGCAAAATTGTTGGGTAAAAATTACAAGTTCATATGTTTATCCAGTCAACAGTTATAACAACTATAAAACCGTACTTATTCAACTATGACAACGCAAATTGCACAAGGAGTAAACTAGCTATGCTAATTGGTTAACAACAACAATTAAGGATTGTTGAATTTATATTGCTAAGAGAGGCCATGCGTTAGGGCCCAGATTAAAGGTAGAACAGCTGGTCGCAGATCTGCGGATTCGGCTCCTTCCCGAGGCTCTGACCAACCAGGTAAGCCAATCGGTGGGCGTACTGGCAAGGCGCTGGGACTCGAATAGTGCCAGGCCAATTAGCGTACAGGTGAGTCAGTTTGTAGGTAAAAACTTGAACCGAATCAGCGTTTAATCGGGTTTCGTTTTCGTCAATGATGACATTGTAGTGCGTTGGCGTGACAGTGCCCTGCGTGGCAAGTTTTTAAGACAGTTTACACAAACTTATTTTACAGAACTAACCTCAGCTAACTTTGCTTAACTAATAGCTAATTTGATAATCAGAGACAAAATCGCACCTGTTGGGTGAACTGTGACACCAGATAGAAGTCATAATAACCCGGCATGGTTACTGTTGAGTCCACCACGGTACCTGGCAGCGGGTTGCTCAATTCCCGATTTTGCTGCTGCTGCTGCTGTTGCAGGAAAAACCGCGCGCTGATTCGCTTCTTCACGATGATCACCTTCAGGCCGGGCGGCGGCCGTCTAGCGGCGCTGTACAGCTCGCGCAGAAATACCGACACCTGCGGTGGTGCGGGTGGGACAGGTGCTAAGACATGTAGCCCAGTGGTCTAGCGAGACTCTGATGTGCCAGCGGTCCAGGCTCGATTCCAAGTGCAGTCACATTAATTTGGGGCTAATCTGGAATCTCGGCTTGGCTCTGCTCGTGCAATTAACGCCCAGCTTGAGGGCCAACCCCCAAGACACAGTGAAGTGTACATGCCTAACGATAAATAAAGTTAGGGCCGCTGTACACTCCTGTGTGAGTGTGTGCCTGTGCGTATGACTGCGTACGTATCCGCGCGCTTGTGTGCCTGCTCAGGGGAGTCAGCGGAATGGGCAGTAATGCCTCTCGCCGGTTGTGTGACAATTTCGACTAAAGTGCGCCGGGGTGCACGCAGCCCCCCGTCTTTAATAAAAAAGAGACAGGTGCTGAGACAGGTGCTGCAACACGTGCTGAGACAGACACTATTAGACATGGCACGAATCGCACCTGAGCAAACTCGATATCCTTGACCTGCTCCAGCATGGAGTCGCTGACACCGTCTCTGTAGATGACAATGGAGGCGGGTAGGCTGCCGCCATTGCTTAGCCTGTACCTCTCCAGTGCAGCACTGAAGCCCTGTACCAGACGCTGGTGCAGCTCGGCTCTGCCACACTGGTGCAACTCGGCTCTGCCATGCTGCATCATTGCTGCGTAGGAGTAGTACTGCGTCATCAGGGCTGGAGTTGTTGATGGGGCGTCAGAGGTTGAAGTCACTGATCGTTAGCCTACGCTCGTATCTTTGCTAAAGATCTACCTATCTTGCAACATCCGCAATTTTCAATTATCCTTAATCTCCCATCCTCACAACATTCCAACATCCTTAATCTTCCAACATCCTCGATCTTCAAACATCCATTATCCTCAATCCCCAACATCCCCAATCTTCAAACATCCATTATCCTCAATCCCCAACATCCTCAATCTTTAACATCCTCAATCTTCAAACATCCTCAATCTTCAAACATCCATTATCCTCAATCCCCAACATCCTCAATCTTTAACATCCTCAATCTTCAAACATCCATTATCCTCAATCCCCAACATCCTCAATCTTTAACATCCTCAATCTTTAACATCCTCAATCTTCCAATTTCCTCAATCTTCCAATTTCCTCAATCTTCCAACATCCCTAATATTCCAACATACATTATCCTCAATCTTCCAATGTCACAAATCTTCCAACATCCTCATTCTTCCAACATCCTTCATCTTCAAACATCCTCATTCTTCTAACATTCTCCATCTTCAAACATCCTCAATCTTCCAACATCCTCATTCTTCAAACATCCTCAATCTTTCAACATCCTCATTCTTCCAACATCCTCAATCTTCCAACATCCTCATTCTTCCAACATCCTTCATCTTCAAACATCCTCATTCTTCTAACATCCTCATTCTTCCAACATCCTCAATCTTCCAACATCCTCAATCTTTCAACATCCTCATTCTTCCAACATCCTCAATCTTCCAACATCCTCATTCTTCCAACATCCTTCATCTTCAAACATCCTCATTCTTCTAACATCCTCATTCTTCCAACATCCTCAATCTTCCAACATCCTCAATCTTCCAACATCCTCAATCTTCCAATTTCCTCAATCTTCCAACATCCCTAATCTTCCAATATTCCCAATCTTCCCAACGCATCAACCATTGAAACCAAAGTCGCTCACGATTCAGAGAGAAGACAATGCCCAGAACCGACTGGTTATGCCGTCTGTCATGATAGGAGTCCATGCCGACCACCATGCAACCCTCGTACGGCATGCTCAGGCCCCAGGGTATGCCGCCCAGCTTGCAGCTCATCTGCAGGGCCACCCTGCTGGCCACCGTAGTCGATCTTTCGTCTGAGCTGCTCACGTTTCTGAGTGGCGAGTGACGGATTGTTGATTGTTGACGGAATGGAAGGTGTGACTTGCTTGTTTCGAGTCGATTTGAATATTGCAGAATGTGCATGAATTCGCAGAATCGATCCAACTAGTAATTTAATCGCTGAGTTGCTACTGAGCTGCAGTTTTCTGCCCTAGGACCAGTGAAAATGAGGATCTGATCCCACTGCACTCACCGACAATCGGTCCACCCTCGGAGAGGACATTAAAACCTGCTCAGGAGGCAGCCGCCTGCCGTTGACGTGCACCAACTCCGGTCGAATCTCCACACCGTATCGGGCCGAGCGCTGCTGCGAGGCTTGATTGCCAGCCATGTCATTCGCGAACTGCATCAGCCGATGTACCGAGCCCTCGGCCTCTGCCTGACGATGCTGTTTTTGTCCGTAATCAACTGGCGGTCCCCGAGCATCTCGACGGTCAATCCGGTCATGATGCACAATTCCGGCGGTATCAGACTTCTTGGGGCCTGTTGAAATAAAACTGTTAATATAAATAAATATTCACAATACGGTGACATGTCCCACAACCGGGGTCCACGAGAATTAACCCGCAGACGAATTGCCCATCCGAGGTTTGACCGCAATGCTTAGTACGTCTTAATACAGAGACTTACCCGATCAAACCGTTTCGATGGAAACTGTATACTAAATGCTGATTTTCTTGTAGGTTTCCATTTCTATGCGCATAATAAAGGGGTACGTATCAGATACACCAGTGGGCTATTAATTCATGCGTATGCCATGTCGCTTTGTCCCATACAGGGGCGTCGCCATGGATTTTATGGTGGGGGGACAAAGCCAAGAGTTCAACATGTACTAAATTTGTACTACATGACTAAATTTTGGCACTTATTTTGGCACCGCAGGCACTCCTTTTAGCGCCGCAGGCACTCATTTTGGCGCCGAAGGCGCTATATTTTGCCGCCTTAAAGAAAAATTATTGATTACCACAACGCTAAATGCGCCAAAAGCGCCAATACCGTACGCGGGCCCGCACTCGTACACCCGCTCACACAAACAAATATAGCGCATGACAAAAAACAAGCGTGCAGTGGTTGTACCTGGCCGCGACCTTCCTGACCCCGACGACGCGGAACTGACACGAGCATCGGCTGGCTAGCATCCTGGATCTGATATCCGTACCTTGTTCTATAGTACTCGCCAATAGTGATGCTGTGTAGTTCATTCGTAGCCGGATCTCTGTATTCAAATTCGGTGAAGACATTTGCCTCCCAATCAATATCGTTGATGCGGAATTTACGGTTATTGTTCAAGCGCATCATGACGCTTTGGCCAAATAATGCGTCATTGAAGTATTGGATCAAATGGTCTTTGTTCACCTGCGCCTGCTCGTACATATAATCCAGAACAGTGTATTGGTGAACCACTTCGAACAGCAAGTCAACATGCAGCAGAGGGAATTCGGGCTCCTCGGAGGGCACCACGGCGGCATAGAAACCGGGCCACATCTGCAATGGTAAAATGATTGCAGCTTCCTACAGTTCAAATTGAAATATTCAGTTAGGAAGCCAGATAAAAGTGAAGTAACGTAGTCTGCAATAGATACAATATTTTAGCACTTGATTAGCAAATAGCTATCAACGCCCACCCCCCGTTGTGGTGGCAACAAAGAAAGGAATACAAATTTTTGAATAAACTACATTGTTTGTTATTCCTTTTTGCGGCCTAGTTGGCACTGAAAGCTTTCAATTTAATCATAGATACGGAAATCAGGCTTGCGAGACTGAAATGTTTCTGTCTATGGTCGACACTCGCTGGCATAGCGGAGTTCAATTTAATCCTGGGGGCATCAATTTGATCATTCTAATCATATAACGTTAGATATCCAGTGCTATAACACAAGTTGTTTACTTATCGTTAAGAAACACTGAAACCGGACCTACACAACAAAAAATAGACACTTCAGCGCTGGATGTCGTTGAGTCAAAAAACTGTTTAGATGACTGGCTGTACGGCGATGCTGGCTGGAATAAACCTCAACATAAACTTCCCTGGAATAAACTTCATCGGCTGATCGCCGCACACTCCTAAGCGGTGACAATCAGACTGTACTTCTCATTGCTAATCTTGTCGTACTGACCGCGGTGTACCTGGACTGGCTGGTCGATGTCGTCATTTGCCTGGTCGATGTCGTTATTTGTAGTTTAAAAACTCCACTCACTGCCATCCTCTTTAAGTAGCTCGTCTAGATTACTCATTAAAACAACCCAGCTAAAAACAAGTTGCGATGACAGTAAAAATGTGCATTGAGAACATAGAACGATCAAATTGATGCCCCCAGGATTAAATTGAACTCCGCTATGCCAATGAGTGTCGACCATAGACAGAAAATTTTCTGTCTCGCAAGTCTGATTTCCGTATCTATGATTAAATTGAAGCTTCCAGTACCAACTAGGCCGAAAAAAGGAATATTTGTGACGATTGTTTGTTATCTTAAAGAAAATGATGTTTAAAGCAAAAAAATTATCCTTTTAAGCCATGACTTGACCCTAACTCTACCCTTTGATTCTTGGCCTACCAAAAACGCTCCCAATTGACCATTGGTATCTCAGAAACTCGTCCGCAATGAGTCTTAACAACTCAGCAATCCTCTGCTCTCAATGTACACTTTGTGCCTTGGGGGTTGGCCCTCATGAGTTGTAAATCACACAACAACACCGAGTCCATAAACATGAGAATGCTCACCGCCAGGCGAAAATTAGCGAGTGTAATCTCTCTGTCCGGATAAAAATAGTTTCGCTGCACCTGCTGCATGCCGAGATCCGGCTGCGCACTAGCAATGAGCACATTCAGCAGGTGCAAATACTCCGGGCTGTTGTGCAGCACCGGGCCAATCTGTACGATAGTCACTTCGCCGTGCCATCGACCAGCTGTAGCTTCGAAATGCACGCCCTCCGGTGGCGCCTCCAGCGGCTGAGGCGTGTACAGGATGCCACCGTCATAGATAAATGCGTCTGGCAGGCGGCCGGAATCTTGGAGGACCTGCAACGATTAAAACAAAATAATGGAATAATATTAATTTCCTTAGATTTCTTTTGTTAAAGTTCAATTAAAAGAGTGACTCAAAGAGCCACCTCTTACATATGATGCCATTGATATAGGGCGCCCACCAAGGAGATCTAGGGTGCCCACCAAGGAGATCTAGGGCGCCCACCAAGGAGATCTAGGGCGCCCACCAAGGAGATATAGGGTGCCCACCAAGGAGATCTAGGGTGCCCACCAAGGAGATCTAGGGTGCCCACAAAGGAGATATAAGGCGCCCACCAAAGAGATATAGGGCGCCCGCCCACCAAAGAGATATAGGGCGCCCGCCCACCAAAGAGATATAGGGCGCCCGCCCACCAAAGAGATATAGGGCGCCCACCCACCAAAGAGATATAGGGCGCCCGCCCACCAAAGAGATATAAGGCGCCCGCCCACCAAGGAGATATAAGGCGCCCACCAAAGAGATATAGGGCGCCCGCCCACCAAGGAGATAAAGGGCGCCCGCCCACCAAAGAGATATAGGGCGCCCGCCCACCAAGGAGATAAAGGGCGCCCACCAAGAGACAGAAAATTAATTTGAAAGACTGAGCCAGCCTAAGACTAAACATCCAAATTCGCTATGTAGATTTTTAACGAGTGAATTAACATTAGTGCTACAAGTCTGATAAGTGACGACTGAAAAGTCGTTTTCTTGAGTAATGCTCTGTTCCAATGGCCAAATATTGTAAGTTAAACAGCCAAGGCTTACTTGTTTAACGAATGATTTAAACTGCCAACACTCACCTGCAGCCGAAGCTGCTTGGACTCGAGCCCCGGTCTGAATAACACCTTATTTTGCATTGCCTGGAAATTTTTAGATACTCTCAGGCGAATGTTGTTGCTAATCAGAGCGACCGGTTCACCGCTGACTCCGCGAGTCAGCTCCACGCCCGGCGGTCGGACGTCGGCGATGCGATAGCGAAGCAGCTTCCTGGACAGGCCGCCGCGCTCGTTGTCGTGGCCACCGAGACAGGCGAGCTCCATTCCTTGGGCCAGGCGATCAACTTCTTAACTGCCACCTTCGGTGCCTTGAACGGCTGGAGCTGCGGCGGCGGCTGCTGCTCCTGGCTGAGCCTCATCTGCCGGAGGCTGAAGCTGCATAGGCGGTTGCGGCTGCGGCTGTTCGTCTTGCCGAGACACAGGTGGCGCTTGTGTGGGCGGCGCCGCCCTGCCTCGAGCCCGGCCACGACCGCAAGTGGCTACTGCTGGCTGCTGCTGCTGCTGTTGTTGTTGTTGTTGTTGTTGTTGTTCTTCTTCTTCTTCTTCGTGTTTCATGCTGGAGGTGTTTTTGCTGAAATTTGCATAGAGACAACTTCAATGACTTGAATTAAGATTTTTTGGGCAAATGTTTACTCTGACTTCTATTGATTCTAGTGACTACTGGCCTACCCCTGAGATGAACTGTACAAAGCAAAGGTTTGTAACAGACTTGACCACTTTTATTTTGTTCCTTCTTGAATGAAATATATTTGATAAATAATCTAATCTAAATAAATAATAATTAAAAAAAAAATGATAAATATCAAAAATAATATGAAATATGATAATATTGGATATTCTACCTTGCGCCCTTAACTGTTTATAATGTACATCAAACTAATGTACATACAAAATACTCAAGGGCACGTTGTTCTCTAAGCGAACCCTCAGACTTCCAATATATAAATCGCATTCAATGCCCAAGTGGGGGCAAACTTCTTTTCAGCAAATTCTACTGGCCTCGCGTCAATTAATACATTGGCGTGGCAAGCAAAGCAATGGCTGTCCAACTGTAACTGCCCTCACCTGAGCCATTTGATGTCAGCTGTGAACCTCACACTCTCGCTTTGCGCAGGGAAGACTGGTCATCGCAATTCTTGTGCTTCATTCAGGCCACAGGAGTCAAGGACCCCGCGCAACAGAGGCAAGTTCTGCTCTACACTGGCGGCAAAGAGCTGGCCAAACTATACAAACAGCTGAGCAACACCAAAGACACCATTGAGTCACTCCACAAGTCATTCAAGGACCACTTCACTAATTGCAACAGTATTGTATTCTCTAGGCATGAATTCCAAAACTGCAAGCAGCAGCCCGACCAGAGCATTGACAAGTGGGTCAGCCGACTGTACAGGACAGCAGAGAGCTGCGACTTCAAGGATCTGCAGGATTCCCTCATTTGCAATCAGATCGTCGCCGGGTGCAACTCAGAACAACTTACAGATAACGGCTGCTCCAGACTGCCAACATCGGCCTTCAGGAGGCACTGCAACTGTGCCAGGTGACCAGAACAGTCCAGTGGTGTTAGCCTGGCGCGAATTTTGTGCTCAATGGCACGAATGCGCGATTTTCGAGGTATGGCGCGAATTTCGTTTAAGCCCATAGAGCGAAAAATTAGACGTTGATTCTGCTCTTACTAAAGCTTATCTATGTATTATTTTATGAATTTAGTTCATGCCATTTTGTTTTTGGATTGATGTCATCATATCTTGCCTTGTGTTTCGTGTTCTTTTTGCTACAGTTATTAGTTAAGCCACTTTTAAAGTTCTGCGTTGATTGAAATTTAGTCGACTTACGTGTAGGCATTTTTCAATGTAAAGTACATGTAAAGCAGCACGATAAATTGTGTTTGGGGTATGATATGGTATCAGGCTATAGTTAAATTATATTAACTAGGGTTAGCTATTTTCAGGATAAGTTTGTCTTATTAAACAGTAAATTAGTCATCAAAACTTTCTTAATTAACAATCAATTAAACAATGCAAATTATTAATTTCAGCCTGATTGCCTGAAGTAAATGGCTAAAAAACGCACTGGAATGACGATTGGTTAAAGCAAACTAACAAGAATGGCGATAGCATTGGCCTGTGGGCTCGAAAGGCCAAGGACGGTGATTCCACTTCCAGCTATGAAGCATACTGCACCTGGTGCAATCAACCATTTTCATTCCGGAGTGGTCTAACTAATTTTAAGAGCCACTTGCGCTGCCAAGCACCAAACAGTATCGAGAGCGCTAAAGAGCAGCAGTTCGCTGAAGCTGCTTATGAATCCCACTAGCAGTGCTAGCACTGGACCAGGATCAGGCAACAGCAAGGAAAATGCTCATGAGCACGAATCTGCTACTGCGATTGCAAGAGTCAGCGAAATTCGATGCTGTGCAAGAATTGTTCTTAAGAATCGAAGCTTCGAGTCCGAAGATGATCTGGTTGACGATCTTCACGCCATCTGCCCCGATTCGAAAATTCCACCGGCAATAAATCTTCACCGAACTAAGATCACCTATTTGGTGACCCATGGGTTGTTCCCTTACCTCAAGGAGGTTGTTCTAAAAGATTTCAAGGCATCGGAATATTTTTCAATGCAGATTGATGAAGCAAATAAGAAGCGCAAGTATATTGGCATCGTACTACGCTACCTGAAAAAGTACAAGCAGCAACTGAAAGTGGAAGTAGTGTGCATCGATTTACCGTTGCTAGACTCGACAAACGCAGAAGGCATCGCTTCTGCTTTGATGGCCACACTTTCGGAATGTGACCTTGTAGCCTCCAACTGCGTTGGTGTAATGACGGATAACTGCAATGTTATGCGTGGTGCCAAAAGCGGTGTGGTTGTGCGTCTGCAGAAAAACTGGATGTTGGAGGATGCAGTCTGCACCATGTGCATAATGCCACTAAGTACGCCTGTGATGCGTCTGACTTAAGTGTTTGCATCGAAACTCTCGTCCGGAACATCTACTCTCACTTCAAATTCGCACTGTCTGAACGTGACAGCTTCGACGCCATTGCTAATGAGCTTGAAGAAGTCAAGAACTTAGCTTTTCTCCAGCCAGTTGAAACCCGCTGGCTGCAGCTTCTTCCGGTCGTTGAACGTATTCTGCAGCTTCTTCAGCCACTGATGAAGTATTTCTCGGAGACGACAGACACCGGTGCAAAGTTTGCCATCATGAAAACAAATGTATTAGACGCGAAGGTGCACTTTTTCCTGAATTTTCATTCAGAAGTTCTGAAGCCGTTGCAGAAATTTGAGTTGCTATTTCAGCAGAGTGGGTGCCAGATCCTCCAACTGCATGATCAACTGACGGATCTCATGCGCCTCTGGCTGCTGCGATTCGCGAAGCCTGACAAAGTCGCAGAAAAATTGTAGAAATTCGACGTCAAATATGAATCTATCTGGCTTTCTCCATTCTGAATCGCAATAGGCGAGCCAGCTAGACAACTCTTTGTCGAAATGTCAGCTGCGGACCAGCAAGAATGCCTTTTTTCAATGAAGGCATTTTTTAAGAAAGGAACAGAAAAACTAATAGAGTACCTACCACTCGAAAGCTCAATTCTCAGGGCGTGTAAGCTTCTGGACCCCAAAAATCAGAGCAACGATCGCTTTGTTCACTGGGTCATCACTTTAGCAAAGCATCTTCCAGCAATTGTGTCCGAGACTGAGCTAGACAGTCTCCGAGTCGAGGCTCGTCTACACCAGCACGATCTGCGAGATGTCAATGTCGAGAACATTGGATTGCTTGAATTCTGGAGCAAAGTCTCTGAAGCAGACAACCGACCTCTGCTGCTGCGCATTGTGCAAGTGTTGTTAGTCCTTCCACATGGCAACACAGAGGTTGAGCGCGTATTCAGCAATGTCAGCGATGTCGTCACAAAGAAACGCTCGAGCCTGGCACCACTGACGGTGAAAGCGTTAGTAGTCTCCCGATCCTGTCTCCAGACAAAGTGCTGGTCAGCAGCTACACTTCCTGTCTCTCTGAGGCTAAAGAACATGTGTGCCAGCGTTTACGCTGCCTTCCGACAGCACCTGCAGCAGGAGAAGGCGGAAGAGGAGCAGAAGAAGCAGAAGGAGTTGGAGAAGCAGATTATTGCGGAAGTTCAAATGGAGAAGAAGGCGAGCAAGCCCTACACCAGCCTAGAGAAGTCGATGACGACCACCAAGGAGCTAATCAGGCAGAAGCAGACGGAGAAGGAAAATGCTGTAACGACTTCTGCTGGAAATGACTAGGTCAAAAGAAGACAGAGACACAGAGTTGGCGAAATTGCAGCAGCAGCAGCAGCCGAAGCTTCACGAAAAGAAGATGAAGGAAGCCGAGAAGATTGCCGAGAACGTTCTAAAGCAAAAGGCTATTAAAAAGGGGGCTTTTGAAACCTCTGCTAAAAACTGTCACCGACAAAAGGTTCCGTCGAAATTGACCACTTAAAAGCTTCCTAGCTCATGCTTAGTGTTTCCTAGCTCGCTCCTGTTGAATTGTGCCAGTTTCTCATACATTTTTCTTCTAAGTTAGTGTCTTCAAGCTCTTAAATTACGTTGCTTGCTGCTAGAACTTTTATTTATTTTTTTAGCTACTTCTCACAACTCATGTGCCAGTTAGACTATCAATGTAGTTTATACGCTCCTATGCAGTTCAATTGTCAAAATCAAACATATTTTTACTATTGCCATTAACATTGCTATACATTTTCGAATTCGCTCAATTGAAAATCTCTAGAAAATGTTTTTAAGAACTCGTTTTGCCTTACATTATTTTTAATGCTAAATGTGCTTGCTGTGTTTTCAAGCTCGTAAATAATGTAAATCACAGCATTATTTGCTACTGGAATTTTCATTTATTTTTCAAGTGACTTCTTACAAACTCAAGTGCCAGTTAGACTGTTAATGTAGTTTATTTTAATATGCAGTTCAAGTTCAAAATCAAATATATGTTTACTATTATGTTTACATTGCTATACATTTTCAAATTTGGTCAATTATTGAACATTTCTGGAAAATATTTTTAAGAACTTGTATTGCCTAATGATATTTTTATGCTATACTAACTGCAAGTGCAAAAAAGTATGCAGGTGCAAAAAAATGGGCACCCCCACTAACACCACTGGCTAGGTCCGTAAAGCTGAAAAATACCAATCAGCCACTATGGAATTGCACCGCAAAGAGGCTGTCAATCTTGTGGGGCGCTCAAGAGGTGAGCAAATTGACAGGCCAGCCTTCAAGTCCAACAATCGGCAAACGTGCTAACAATTTGGCAAATTTGGGCACCATTGCGAAGTTGCGATGCGGACATATGAAAACCTATAGCATCTGTGACAAACTGGGACACCTTGCCAAGGCCTGCATGTTGAAGCGAACTCAAGAGACTGCATGCACATCCTCGATGATCAAAGGTGGCAGGACCCAGAGAGCTTTCAGCAGTCAACTGAGCAATGTTGAGGTGTTCTGTCTGGCTATAGACAAACTGCCGCTACTAACAATCTCAATCAATGGCAAGCAACTGGAAGCCCTTGTTGACAGTGGCGCCAGTTGCAATGTGATTGACAACCTTTCAGGAGATCAAGACTGCTAAAACGCCACTTTGGCTGTCAACAAGGCGGCTTTATCCTTTCAGCTCTCGGTTGTCCCTGGAAACTGTTGGCCAGGCTAAGCTCATGGTCAGCGTCTGCAGTTCAAAGAACATGGTTGACTTCACAGTGGTGCGCAACCCAAGGTGTCACCATTGTGGGAAGGGCCATGAGTGAGAAATTTGGGGTACTGCGAGTTAGGCAGAAAAGAAAGATACGTACAAATCAACAGAATTGGCAGCACCAACAAAATGGAAGCAGCTGAACTTGAGTGTCCAGAGAGCTATTCCACAAATTTCCCAGCTGACTAACTCTTCCATTCTCTTTGGAAGAATTCATCCAATTTGTCATTAGACTGGCTAACTGGTAGTGGTAGCTGCCACTGTTGCAGCAAGGTCAGCAAATCTCAAGGCCACTCACCAATTTTTACTGTCTTTATTCTATATCTGACTATAAAATAAAGAGACCTAGACAGTTTAAATTTGTTTCTACACTAAATGAACTAATCACAAACTTTAAATTTAATTTATACAAATATGAGCCTATCTAAAATGCCACATTTATTCTTTTCTAATTTCCTTTCAAAATTTATATAAGGCAAAGATATAGTTTATTCTACCTTATACCATTATTTGTTTATAATGTCAAACTATGCATATCCATAATACTCAAGTGCACAATGTTGCTCTTTGAATAAACTAATAGGGCATAGACTTTATATAAATTTCATTTAATGCTCAAATATGGCCTAACTTCCTATTCAGCAAATTCTACTAACCTTGTATCAACTATCAATTACAATAATAAGCATTGTCTATTATCAGCATTCAAAATGCTCATATGCTATTACAAACTTATCAAGATATTTAATGTTAGACCTACCCATTTGCCTGCACTAAAACTGCAGCCACGCAGACCATGCATGCTCTCTCTGTGTTAATTCATCTAATCTAACTAGATAACTATGCAAAAAAGCAAATAAGATGGGTGGGGTGGAAGAATATCACACCACCATACCAATACTGCCGCCGAGCACAATGCCAAGCGTTATAAATACAATGCAATTAAAAAAGCCAAGGTTCTCCACTGCCAAGTTTAGTAAAGTTTGAGCTCAAACCTAAGAAAGGACTTGTCTTAGTTCTTCAAAGTTTCTGCCTGTCGTGGCAGAGGGGTAGCAGATGTATAAATTAGTTAGCATGAGAGGCCTTCAGATACTCCCGATAAACAACTTGTTACATCTACAAGAAAAATAAGATTTAGTATAGTTGGATTTAGAAAAGTCTAGGAATTAGGATAGCTACTAACATGTCTTAAAATGGGACTATGCCTATAATGATAACTTAAGAGTAACTTATATGCAATATTTTTATTTAAAAAATTAGCCCTTTTGATTTTAACAAAAGAATAATTAATTACACTTGCTCTAAGTCTAATTCAAACAGATTTAAGCAGGAAGGAATAAAACAAAAAAGTTTAGCTAATGCCAATGGCACTTTTAAATAAGTTTGTTTTTTACCTTTTAATAGGCAAGTTTATAATTATAGGTAAACATAAAAAAACAATCCTATATACTAAAAATGAGTTGTCTGTATCTATCTAGCTATGCGATAGATTTTAGAAAAAACGGCTCAACCGATTTTCTTCAAACTTGCACCATTCGATCAGAAATTTTCCTGGGACGGTACATGCATCTTGGCTAAGAAATTGCTCAATATTAAAGGGATTAAATATTCAAAAAACATGCTTTTTTGCAAAGGTCAAGCAAAATTTTCGACTTGAAATGCATTGTAAGAATGCTAGAGAAAACATTGACTGACTGAATTTCAATTCTGATAAAGATTGCATCACAACAAATTGAAAACAGTGCCGAAGAAATGCACACACAACTTGATTGAAATTGCGTAACAATATTGCTAACTTAAATTGACACTGATACTGGCTGACTGAGAAATTGATTATGTCATAACATTTTACTCTAACCGACTTGCTGTAAGTACTGAATTATAAGGGCCACAATTCATGTTCTCCAATTGACAAGAGATAGCATAGATGCGAACAGACTGGACTGCTAATGTAGCAACCTGGGTTCGAATCTTAGTAGTGCCAAAAATTTTTTTTAAAACACCTTAAAAACACGAAAAGCTAAAAATAAAAGAAGCGCAATGTCAAACATAAAAGTGGCACTATTTCAAAAATAAAATTGGCACCATGTCAAACATAAAACTGGCACTATGTCAAACATTATAGAGCCACCATGTCAAATATAAAAGAGCCACCATGTCAGACATGAAAGAGCCACCATGTCAAATATAAAAGAGCCACCATGTCAAACATAAAAGAGCCACCAAATAAATCATAAAAGAGCTACCATGTCAAACAAAAGAGCCACCCTGCCAAACATTAAAGAGCCACCATGTCGAACATAAAAGAGCCATCATGTCAAACATATACGTGACTCCATGTCGAACATTAAAGAGCCACCATGTCAGACATAAAAGAGCCACCATGTCAAACATTAAAGGGCCATCATGTAAAACATAAAAAAGCCACCATGTCGAACATAGATGAGCCACCACATCAAACATAAAAGAGCTACCATGTCAAACTTAAAAGAGCCATCATGCCAAACATAAAAGAGCCACCATGTCGAATGTCAAAGAGCCACCATGTCAAACATAAAAGAGCCACCACAGCAAACATAAAAGAGCTACCATGTCAAACTTAAAAGAGCCATCATGCCAAACATAAAAGAGCCACCATGTCGAACATAAAGGAGCCACCATGCCAAACATAAAAGAGCCACCATGTCGAATGTCAAAGAGCCACCATGTCAAACATAAAAGAGCCACCATGTCGAACGTCAGTAAGCCACCATGTCAAACATAAAAAAGCCACTTTGTCGAACATTAAAGAGCCACCATGTCGAATGTCAGAAAGCCACCATGTCAAACATAAAAGAGCCACTTTGTCGAACATTAAAGAGCCACCATGTCAATCATAAAAGAGCCGCCCTGTCAAACATATACGTGACTCCATGTCAAACATTAAAGAGCCACCATGTCAAACATTAAAGAGCCACCATGTCAAACACAAAAGAGCTGCTATGTCAAACAAATACATGACTCCATGTCAAACATATACGTGACTCCATGTTAAACATAAAAGAGCCACCATTTCAAATATTAAAAAGCCACCCTGTCGAACATTAAAGAGCCACCATGTCAAACATTAAAGAGACACCATGTCAAACATAAAAGAGCCATCATATCAAACATATACGGGACTCCATGTCAAACATTAAAGAGACACCATGTCAAACAAAAAAGAACCACCATGTCAAACATTAAAGAGCCACCATGTCAAACATAAAAGAGCCACCATGTCAAACATAAAAAAACCACCATGTCAAACATATACGTGACTCCATATCGAACATATACATGACTCCATGTCAAACAAAAAGAGCCACCATGTCAAACATTAAAGAGCCACCATGTCAAATATATTTTTGACTCCATGTCAAACATTAAAGAGCCACCATGTCACAGAATTAAGCCACCATGTCAAACATAACAGAGACAACATTTCAAACATAAAAGGGCCGCCGTGGCGAACATAGAAGAGCCACCATGTCAAAGATTAAAGAGCTACCATGTCAAACATAGAAGAGCCACCATGTCAAGCATTAAAGAGCTATCATGTCAAACATTAAAGAGCTATCATGTCAAACATTAAAGAGATATCATGTCAAACACAAAAGAGCCACCATGTCAAACATAGAAGAGACACCATTTCAAACACAAAGAGCCACCATGTCAACATTAAAGAGCTACCATGTCAAACATAGAAGAGCCACCATGTCAAACATTAAAGAGCTATCATGTCAAACACAAAAGAGCCACCATGTCAAACATAGAAGAGACACCATGTCAAACATAGAAGAGACACCATTTCAAACACAAAAGAGCCACCATGTCAAACATAGAAGAGACACCATGTCAAACATAGAAGAGCCACCATGTCAACATTAAAGAGCCACCATGTCAAACATTAAAGAGCCACCATTTTAAACATAAAAGAGAGACCATTTTAAATATAAAAGAGGTGTCATGCCAAACAAATGGAGCCACTATAAAGCTAAGGAAATTGTTGCACTAGCTACTTTTTCTCTGGTGGATGCTTGCTATTTAAGGATGTATACTTGCCATCAGGGGGATGCTTGCTATTGGAAGGATGCTTGCTACTGGGGTAACTTGCTATTGGGAGATGCTCGCTCTTGAGGGGTGGAGGGTACTTGCTATCTGAGAGGGGGTTGCTAGATATCTATAAGGTCTCTTTGTATCCAGGTTATGCTTGCTATCAGGGATTGCTTGCGGTCTGGGGGATGCTTGCGATCTGGGGATGCTTGCTATCTGGGGGATGCTTGCTATCTGGGGGACGCTTGCTATCTTGGGGATGCTTGCTATCTGGGGTTTCTTGCTATCGGGGGGATGCTTGCTATCTGGGGGATGCTTGCAGTCTGGGGGATGCTTGCTATTTGGGGATCGATGCTTGAATGCTGTCTGAGGATGCTTGCTATCTACAAGCAAGCAAGATTTTCATTTTTAGTATATGGATGTCTGTTGTTTTATGAAGGCTTTATTTCGCTGTCTATTTGTTATTTGTAAAGAACAAGGATTCTATCCAGATGTCCCCCATCGGGGGGCGAAGATTGCTAGTAATAATACTAATAGGCATAGAACTGGAAGAATTTGCAAGTAAAATATCCAACAAGTTAAAAATGAATTAAATGGTACAACTTTAAATATATATATATTGGGGTTCAGTATATGGAAATATATAGAGTAACATGCTTTAAGTGCTAAATTAAATAGATAGTAGGCCTAATCTTTATTGCACTAGATCCAAATGCAATAATTGATTTTGGTATGAAAAAGGGCCTCGGCCTAAACTTTTGCCTATCTCCACAGTGCATTTTTCAGGAAATTGGCCTCTAAAGTTTTATAAACTTTCTATAGCTTGAATAAAACACCCGTCCGTAACTCCGCATATAGACACAAACCTAAACACAACTCACAAGTCGGTCGTATGGATATTATTCATTAGGCTTGAGGGCGCTAAGTAAATAGTGCCCGGAAAATAGCGTACTCTATCTCATATAGAGCATGTATATATGTCCTATAGACAAATGTTTGAAAAAAACCCCGCAACTTGACTAACTGCTTGGAAAAGCGGGCAATTTAAGGCTGACACCCCACCATGCTCTATTCAAAAATAATCTGTTGTTGAATTTAAAAATATGCAGTATAAACAGTTGTAGGTTAAAACAAAATGAACAATATATGTAAGCAATTTAAGTTTCTAACTCAATCGTGTTTCTTTTTTAGAAAGCATTGTAAAATGTTAAAGCTTAATTTGGGATAAATTAAGGAATAAGTAGATGCAATAATATGTCATTGGTTATTTTAAAAACTAGGAAATTACACCCTTCCAGGAAGCCGAGGACTGGGCTCCAGGCTACTTTCAAAATAGTGTTGAAGCTGAAGCCTTATGTTGCGTCTATTTCCACTGAATTCCATTTGACAACTAGGCCTAAACTGTTACAATTAATTGTGATCTACTATGCTTTTGTCATAATATTTAATTTTAAAATAGAAATAGAATTCTGACATCTATTTTTGTCATTTTCGACACAGGCTTGTCTCTAATTTTAGTATTTAGAACTTTGTTAGAACTTTATTAGAACTTAATTTGTTATGTACTTACAATTTTTTGGGCTATATTGTTAGATATTAGTCTTAGCGCTATATTTTTATAACTTAATGATAATAACTAATAGTTTTTATTCAACAAAATGAATAAGTTATTTAATCGTATTGGATAAAACAGTAAATTCTTGCAGTTTGTGAAGATAAGACTATAGAATTTCTGGAAGTCATGTGTGCAGAGGTATAAAAAGACCATTCACTCACGTAGAGCAAACTGAATTCAAGTTTCTGTTACAGGGCTATAATACTATTATATATACTTTTCAAGTAAGAAGTAATTTATTTCATAAAGGTCTTCAAAAACTGCTTGCAAAAACTTTCTATTTTACCTATATTTAGGCCTATATACAATACGAGGCCAACTCCTCCATTGGCGGAGTAAGGGGAAGAACTCCCATCGCCAGAATTTCATTTTCTGAAATCCATCAGCTGAATCCAATGACACGAATCCCATCGTCCAAATCCTCTCCAAATCCTCTATTAACCCCCCAAAAATCATGTTGTTTTACCTGTTTGCAAAAATTGACTGCCTGCCATTGTCCAGATTGAGACTCTCGTCTGTCCCTCTCTCCTCTTTGCTCTCTCATCTCTAATCTCTCCCATCTCCTCTCTGCTCTCATCTGCTCGTTTATCAATCATTTCTCATCTCATCTCTTATCTCTCATCTCTACTCTCTTATCTCTCCTTTCTGCACTCTCATATCTAGACTCTCTTCTTTCTCCTCACTACTTTCTCCTCTACTGTTTCCTCTCTTCTCTTTTATCTCTTCACTCTCCTTTCCTTTATCTCCTCTCTGCTCTCTCATCTTTCTACTTTCTCCCTCTCCTCTCTCCCTTATCCTCTCGCTTCTCTCTCCTCTCTCTCCCCTCATCTTTACTCATTTATCTCTTCTCTCTCGTCTTTTGGCTCTACTCCCTCCTGTCTCCTCTTTCTCCTCTCTTACCCCCTCTCCTCTCTCCTCTCAATTCCCCCATCTCTTCTCTTGCCTTTATTCTCTTTTTCTTTTCTCTAATCTGCCCTTTTGATTCTCTCTTTTCATGTTCTCTTTCCTCTAATATTTTATTCACTCTTTCCTTTCTCTTTTCTCTATTCCCTTTCATTTAGCCATTTCATCCTCTCTATGAAACAGATATCATCAAAATCATCTCCGTTAAATGCAATCCAGCGTGTATCATCTCCTTCAAGCTACAATCCATCATTTAAAAAAATATTATCTCTATCAAATTTCAGTCACTCAAGACTATGAAACTGAAGTCTATAAAATATGCTTTTTACTTGTCTGGATATACGTCAAAAAATTTAAAAAAATCCTCCATAAAACCTCTGAAATATCATAGCATGTTTTCCCTGTTTGCAAAAATTGACTGCCAGGTCCAGACTGAGACTCTCTCCTGTCTCCTCTCTCCTCTTTGCTCCTTTATCTAATCTCTTCTCTCTGCTCTCATCTCCTCTCTCCTCTCTACTCTTACTTTCTTATCAATCACCTCCCATCTCTCATCTCTCCTCTCTGCGCTCTTATCTCTTTTTTCTTATCTCTATTCTCTCATCTTTTCCCTTTGCTCTCTCATTTCTTTTCTCATCTCTCTCCTGAGTCCTCTCTCTCTTCTCTTCTCGCTTCTCTCTCTCCCGTCTTCTCTCCTGTCTTCTCTCAATTCTCTCTTATCTCTCTTCTTCTCTCCCATCTCTCATCTCTACTCACTTATCTATCGCCTCTCCTCTACCCTGCCCTCTCTCTCTCTTCTCTTTTCTCTCTCGTCTCTTCTCTCTGCTCTCATTTCTCATACTCCTATTTTCTCTCTTACCCTCTCCTTTTTCATCTCTCATCTTTCCCCTCTCCTCTCTACCGTCTCCTGTCTCATCTCTCTTCTCTCTTCTCTCTTCTCTCTCCTCTGTACTCTCTTATCCCTCTCTCCTCCCATCTTTCCTCCCTCCTTTGCTCTCTCATTTTTCCTCTCTCCCCTCCTTTCTTCCCTCTACATTCTCTTCTCTTCGCTCTCCCTCTTCATCATTCCTGCCTCACTCCCCTCTTCTCTCCCCTCTGTCGTCGACTCGTCTTTAATCTCACAGCTCTCATATCTACTGTCTTTTCCATCATCTTTCTATCCTCTCTTCTCCTTGAAATCTCTTCTCTCTACTCTCTACAGTCTTGAAAGACGCCGATAATAAAACCAATTGAATATCGACACAGTCCTTATCTATCTGTTTACACAGTACATTGCTATGTACACTCAGCCCAAACCAACCCCCCTATTCCGGGGGAATCATTAAATTTTACTTCACCCCAACACGCGGGGGTTTTATTAGCATTGAACCCAGAACACGCGTCACCCACCCCTCCAATACACAGCGACCCGCGGGAGGAGGTTGGGGTGGTTGTTTTTACAATTATGCCACTACCCCTCCACTGGAGAGGCAAAGTGGCCAAAGAAGGTTAAGAAAACAGTTTTCTGCTTTTTTAACTGACTTAATTTTGGAAATTTCAACATTAAAATAGCCTATTTGTTGCGTAGGAAAATTCTGCATTGATATATGTAAGTCCCGCATTTGAGTTGCCAGCCGTCTAGGAGGAGATACGCGTTAAACCCGGCCGGTCGATCGATCCACTCAGCTTTAGATATAAGACGGTCGATCGATCCACTCAGCTTTAGATATAAGATATAAGATGTTGCGTAGGAAAATTCTGCATTGATATATGTAAGTCCCGCATTTGAGTTGCCAGCCGTCTAGGAGGAGATACGCGTTAAACCCGGCCGGTCGATCGATCCACTCAGCTTTAGATATAAGACTAGGAGGAGATACGCGTTGAACCCGGCCGGTCGATCGATCCACTCAGCTTTAGATATAAGACTAGGAGGAGATACGCGTTGAACCCGGCCGGTCGATCGATCCACTCAGCTTTAGATATAAGATGATATTTGCCACATGTCCACAGTTCAAACTATGTTATCTACAACAATACGCATATGCTAGGAATTTTTAGACCTTTGCAAAAATTTAGGTTTGACAATAGTAATTTAGTGTATAATTAGTATGATATCTCAGCTAGTGCAATGTCTAAAGTATAATGAAATAGGAAATTTAGGGGCAAATATTACATGTATTAATAGTTTTTGTCTCATTAAGTTTAAGCTATAATTTTTATATAAAGTACTTTACTAAAACTTGATATGATATTATTTGCTTTTTAAATCATTGCCTAATTATATTCATATAAATACAATGTATCTTTCTATGTGTATTTCTATTTTAGAAGTTCTTAGAATTAAAAACTAATATTGTAGTATAAAGTTGGAAGTTTGTTATGACTGTATGAATAAAGGCATTGTTCTTTGATTGTGCTATTTAAAAAAATAAGTTATACTAATCTATCTAGTTAAAGTTTTATTGTTTTTAAAGTTGCTTCTAAGTTATTTGGTTAATTGTAGTTTCTCCCTCAGATGCCAGTTTATTTGCATAAACTTTACACAAACCAATGGCTCATTCAATTCATGATTAACCCAACCCAAAGTCTAACAACTAAAATTACCTTAGAGATTTAATACTCTAAAAGCAACAAACTTCAAATGGCAAGCTCCATGGTTGAGCCAGAAATTGGTGCCCACTCAGATGAGGTCCGTCGCGCCAAGAAGAAGTCCTCTCGCAGGCATCATCGCGCCGACGAAGGCGAAGAGGAGGCCAGCGAGCGTCGTCGTTCCTCGTCTCGACGCAAGAAATCCGCAGATGGAGGAGTTGACTCGCCTTCAGTGGACGCATCCGAGAATGGCGAGAGAAAGAAGAAGTCCAAAAAATCGAAGCATCACACTAATAGAGAGGACGAAACGCCGGAGGAACGCGAGGAGCGTCGAAGACGTCGACGCGAGAAGAAGGCGGCCAAAGAGGCCGCAGCAGCAGCCGCAGCTGCAGCTGTTCCAGCTATCGACGATATTCCAGACGATCGACTGCCGCAGCGGGTGATCGAGAATCCGCCAGTTCCGCTGTCCGACTCCGAGCACGAGGACGTCGTTGAAATTGTTGAACGTCACGTTGTCAGGCAGCCGCAGCCTCCGCCGCCGCCGCCGCCGAAGCCGGCGACTAAGCCGAAGCCACCGCCTCCCGCTGTGAAGCCGAAGCCGCCGAAGCCCGTCAGCCAGCCGCAGCAGCCGCAGCCGCCACCTCCGCCACAGAGGCCGCAGCCTCCAGTGCGTCACGATTTCTCCGACAACGAGGACGAGCAATCTTCTGGCGACGATTATCGCGGTAGACAGCAGCAGCAGCAGCAGCCGTTGAAACGCTGGGACGTAGCCGAGGACATGCGCCATCCAGCTGAGCAGCGTCCAGCTGAACCGGACAACTATGACGACGAAGATGATGAAGACGTACCAGACGAGGCTGTTCCGCAAAACCACAGTTTAAATCGTTGGAATCATCAGCCTCTTTATCAGCAGCAGCAGCAACCGCGCGAGGAGCCGCAACAACAACCTTATGGTACGCATGCACATTCGTCACGAAATTATGTGTATTTTTTAGTTTAACAAAAGTTGCTTGGGTTGCAGAGCAACTCAGACGTCTGAGGGCTTGTGCAATTCGCGCCCATAAGAGCCAACCCACAAGGCACAGAGCTAGACGTTCTTGACCGTTCATTTCCACTCCCATTATTACTAAAAATCGTTTGTGTCTATCCCTTTATCCCTTTCTATATCCTATAGGTCGTAGAGGCGTGCCACCACCACAGCCGCCGCAGCAGCAGCAGCAACAGCAGCAGCAGCAGCAGCCAGTTCAACCAGATCCCGCCGATCCAATGTCTTTGCATCGTTATATCGCCGACACTCTGGAAGATAGCGAAGATGAAGATAGACAGCTTCAGAAGCAGCAGCAGCAGCAGCAGCATAATGCTGATGAGCCTGGAGTTGCTAATAACGACTATCCATACTACCAAGTAAGTTTAGCATCGGTTTTGCTGCTCCAGTGATCTACTGTAAGGTTTATGTCTACTGCAGTGGCACTGTGTGAGTCACTGAAGGTACTGGATATCAATGATTTCATTCAATACCTTTCACAGGATCGTTACAACCAGCAGCAGCAACAGTATCCAGACGACCAGCAGCAGTACCCAGGAAATTATCAGCAGTACCCAGATGAGAATCAGCAGTACCCGGAGCATCAACAATACCCAGACGACCAGCAGCAATACCCAGCCGATCCGGAGCAGCGCTTCTCTGAATTAGTGGAAGCCGAAGCCGAACAGCCGCCAATTCCGGAGGGTCGCAAAGGCGGCGGCGGCCTACTTGGTCGCCTATTCTCGTCGTTTCGCAATTCAAAGCGTAAGACTTCGCAGAGGCAGCAACAGCGGCCGCAACAGCAACAGCCGCAGGGAGTTCCTAGCGACTCCGCTGAGCAACAGCCGGGCCTAGCTGAGCAGGGCAAGTGGCGCTCAAATCCGAGCATGTTCAATGCTAACGAGAATGCCACGCCTGGTAATACGCTGGATCCTAGATTGCCGCCAGGATCTATGCAACAGCAGCAGCAGCTTCAGCCGCCGCAACCGCAACAGCAGCGTCTGATGCAGGCTGGTGTTAGAACAGTGCCGGACACTGAGGTTCGCGTCATTCTACTGGATGGTGAAGAGATTGGCGTACCGCTGCCTAGAAAAGCCACGGGAGCGGAGCTAATGGCGCGAGTTTGCGAACACATCGACGTTCAAGAGACTGATTATTTTGGTTTGACTTATGTTGACGCCAAGGAACGCATGTGGTTTTGGTTGGATAACGAGAAGAAAGTTCTTAAACAGCTTAAACATTGCGATAACAGGCTGTTGAATTTCCAGGTTTGTGTTGAATTTCCTGCATGAAAAAAGTGAAAATATTCTTGACTGGCCTACTTATTGCAGTAGTCTAGTATGCGCGTATGCATCCATTTCTTCGAAACTCCAACTCCTCTTGAGGTTCTCTACGTTCGGCAAACGTTGTAAACAACGATTTAAAATCGTGCTTTTGTCGACTGTTGAGGCTCTCGAGGAGTTTTGTTCTTAGTTTCACACATGATAAACCATGAATCGTCTTCTTTACGTATGACCCACTATTATAGAGTTTTATCTTTATAATTTAAGGCTTCAGATCGCAATTAAGTTTCTTCTAACGTTGAGACTATCCGCATTCGACCTCTAAATCACCGAGATGCACGATAAAAACACTCCTGGCAGGCGTAGATGGATTCTATTTGGGAGCAGAAATCTTGAAAAATACATGCTGGTGTACATTTAAGGATTAGGGTATATTTTTGTTATTATTAGTGCTATTGGACTATGAAATTTATCATAATTTTTTCACCATTATTAGTAATAAAATTACACTACTAATCACAGAGTTAAATATTTTACTGTATTATAATAGAATGTTAGTTGAGACATTTTCTTGCTGACTTGGACTTTGATTCAGGTCGAGAGCCCCAAAGGGGCTTGCTTATCCAGTTTGGATTTTTTGCTCTAAGCTGACGTATTCGCTTGCATTGTCCGACTGCTCCCTGGGCTGCCCTTCGCTTACTAAACTTGTTTTCAAATATGGATTAATATGCTGATGTTTATCATAAATAATCAAAATCTATGTCAAAACAATTCATTCCTTTGACAGGTGAAGTTCTATCCGCCTGAGCCGAACATGCTATTCGCTGATGTGACTCGCTACCAGCTGTGCCTGCAGGTTAGGCAGGACATTTACACCGGCAAGCTGCCTTGCACCTGGGTTACCCAAGCTCTGTTAGGCTCATTTCAAGTACAGTCTGAACTAGGCGACTACGATCTAGCTGAACACGGCGAACTTGACAATATCGATTATTTGCAAAATTTCGAATTCGTGCACAATCAAACGCCCGAGTTGGTTCGCAAGATAGCGGAGCTGCACCGCGGTCACAAGGGCGTCACGCCTGAGGTTGCCGACCTGCGCTATTTGGAAACTGCTCGCCGATTAGAATTCTACGGCGTTGACTTGCATCCGGCTCGCGATCTGGATGACGTTGACATTACTATTGGCGTCTGCTTTGGCGGCGTCCTGGTGTACAAAGATCGCATGAGAATATCCCGATTCGCTTGGCCGAAAATATTGCGCATCTCCTATAGGAAGAATCTGTTCTATTTGAAGATTCGCTCCGATCTGTACGACAACGTTGAAGCTGTGGTCGGATTCAAGATGATGAATCACAAGTGAGACTGGTCAATAATTGTGTCATAAATTATTAGTTATAAGAATTCAGAATCCCAAGAGCTGTTTGGTATCCCAAGAACTGAGAATTCCTTTAGTTGACTCATTGTTGCTTCTAGTCTAGACCATGGCGTCCCGCAGAGCCTCTCTATCCGGCCCTCGGGTCTTTTGGAACTTCAAAATAGCAATCTGGCCCGCTCAATGTTTATATCTCTTCTCAGCCCTCTTCTCTCTAATCTCCTCTCTACTCTCTTCCTATCTCCTCTTCTCTCCTCTCCTCTCTTCCCTTCTTTCCTCTCTTCGCTTCTCTATCATCTCTCTCCTCTCTTCTCTTCTCTCTTCTCTTCTCTCTTATCTTCTCTCTTCTCTTCTCTCTTCTCTTCTCTCTTATCTTCTCTCTTCTCTTCTCTCTTCTCTTCTCTCTTCTCTTCTCTCCTCTCTTCTCTTCTCTCCTCTCTTCTCTCCTCTCTTCTCTCCTCTCTTCTCTTCTCTCCTCTCTTCTCTCCTCTCTTCTCTTCTCTCCTCTCTTCTCTCCTCTCTTCTCTTCTCTCCTCTCTTCTCTCCTCTCTTATCTTCTCTCTTCTCTTCTCTCTTCTCTTCTCTCTTCTCTTCTCTCCTCTCTTCTCTTCTCTCCTCTCTTCTCTCTCTCTTCTCTCTCTCTCTTCTCTTCTCTCTCTCTCTCTCTCCTCTCTCTCTCTTCTCTCCTCTCTTCTCTCCTCTCTCTCTCTCTCTCTCTCTCTCTCTCTCTCTCTCTCTCCTCTCCTCTCTCACTCTCCTCTTATCTCCTCTCTCTCTCTCTCTCTTCTCTCTTTATCTCTCTCTCTCTCTCTCTCTCCTTCTCTTCATTCCTTCTCCTCTCTTCCCTCATACGGCCCGCAGTCATTCTCTACGTTCTCTATCCGTCCCTTGAGGTAAAAAAGTTTGCCGACTCCTGCTCTAGACACAATATCGTGCGACAAACCTGTACATATCTAAGCTACTTTGGCTCTTAATCTGATGCGTTTGAAATATTAAGATATCCCCTCATTCAACAATTGATAATCCAAGGTGGGCCAAACGTTTGTGGAAGATCGCCATCGAGAATCACGCATTCTTCCGTCTGAAAGAGGCCCAACTAGAGAAATCGGGCAGTCGCAGTTCGCTAAATTTCATTCGCGGCAATAGTAGCCACCGATTCTCTGGCCGTACGATGCATCAGTACCGAACTGAGGGCGGCACCCTGCGCCATTCTGGCACATTCGATCGTTCCTTGACTAAACGCATGTCGGCCAGCCTTCCAAGTCTGAAAGGCTCCCAGTACGGCTCGTTTCATAGTTTAAATCGGCTGCATCCGCGAGATATGCGACCGCAGGCTAATAGTGGCCGGGGTCGCGGCGGAGTTATCGGCGGTAGTAGTCGGGCTCTCGCTTCAAGTGGCGGCGGCGGTGGCGGCAGCGGTGGCCAGCCAATGATGATGATGGCGCGCACTGGTAGCGTTAGTATTCTGCCTACTAGCGCGTTTAATAGGCCGTCGGTGAGTCTATATATTGATCTGTGAACTTCGATGTTCTTAGGTTGTGCTACACAAGCCCTGTAGCAGTGATTTGGTGACAGGCACTGGTAGCGGACCTAGTGGAGTGACAGACGCTAGGAGCAGTCTTAGTGGAGTGACAGACGCTAGGAGCAGTCTTAGTGGAGTGACAGACGCTAGGAGCAGTCTTAGTGGAGTGACAGACGCTAGGAGCGGGAGTGACAGTCGCTAGGACGGTCTTAGTGGAGTGACAGGCGCTAGGAGCGGGAGTGACAGTCGCTAGGAGCAGTCTTAGTGGAGCGACAGTGATGAATTAATAATTTATATCTATAATAGTTATCCTAAATCTAAAATCTCTTACTTGCAGAGCCGCGCAACGTCAAACGCAAGCGATGATCTGCTGTAGATTTTCAGGTCTGTTTTGGCGTATTTCACACTGCTTTGATGACATTCGGTAAAACAATTTAACTTAGTGTTCATACGAGCTAGCTCAACTTATGCCACATTTATATGCTGTTTCTAATGTTATCATTTAGCTCATAGTGAGAGCGTTTCTATATAGAATTCTTTTGTTGCAAATTTTCGCAATTTTTTCTAGCTTAAATTGACTTGATTATTTCGAATCACACGGGCTGTGCAACGCAACATCAATTGGCATTCCATTTTGACAAGTTTTTAATTTCGATGCAAAGATTTTCGAAGAATAAAGTGTAATTTTTCTATGGTGGTGTTGTTGCTTTTTGTCTTCTTCCTGGGGAAGACATTTCCTGAAAATTTGTAGTCCCTGCAACTTACATTCCATTTTGTGTCATATTTGCATTATTTTATTCATTTTTTCTGTGACTTTTTGGCAATAACATTGTTTATAAAAATTATTTACAGTAATTATAGTAGGATCATGTGATTTCACGCAATTACGATTAATTTTTTTTCAATCCTTGTACAGTATTTTGACTTGTTGCAATATGTCCTATATAATTGCGGATCCAGTAGCCACCGTTCAGTGTTGTTGTTGTTGTTAAACGGGGGTGGGAAGCCGGGAGCTACCCGCGGATCAGCCCGAAAGGCGGCTCTGCCGCTGAGGGGCACTACCAGGGGCATATGGCCCGAGATACCCCGGGTTGGACCCTGACGTCTGGGCCAGGGGACCCAAGCCTATGGACTAAGACACCGCCAACCCAAGCCTATGGACTAAGACACCGCCAACCCAAGCCTATGGACTAAGACACCGCCAACCCAAACCTATGGACTAAGACACCGCCAACCCAAGCCTATGGACTAAGACACCGCCAACCCAAACCTATGGACTAAGACACCGCCAACCCAAGCCTATGGACTAAGACACCGCCAACCCAAACCTATGGACTAAGACACCGCCAACCCAAACCTATGGACTAAGACACCGGCAACCCAAACCTATGGACTAAGACACCGCCAACCCAAGCCTATGGACTAAGACACCGCCAACCCAAACCTATGGACTAAGACACCGCCAACCCAAACCTATGGACTAAGACACCGCCAACCCAAAAGTGGAATCAGGGACGGTGCTAAGACCGAGTCCACCCAGGCCACCACCCAGCGGACAAGTCCCGGGAGTGCGCGAAAAAAAGAATTGGAAAAATGTTTGGGATACTACTGAAAAGCGGTCCGAGAGCGGGGAGACCCAGAAGTCTCGGAAATGGCTTAATTTTGGAGCGAGTCTGGAAGGCTTGTTTCCGAGGGCGAGACTCTTATCAGGCCACCAGAAAACGTATAGGGCTGCAAGCCACGAGGGTGTCACCTATCCAGCTCTATATTGGAGGCCAGGCCAAGGGGTCGGGAAGGGGCACAAGGAGCAAGAGGACCCGGACTCAGCCGGTATCCCCGATTCGGGACGAACTCATTCCCCAGGACTCCAGTCCACTGTCAGGATGAGAGCCGAGACACAAGGGCAGGGAGAATGGGACCAACAAGAATTGTAGGACCAAGTACTCTGTTTCTTGGAAAGTTTTTTTTTAAAAAACACGTACTTTTGCTTTTTTGCAGTCAAATGTGTGCATATTCTGATCGTTAATTTGTTTTAAGTTGAGAAGTTAGAAATTTACCACCACCGAAAATTTAAATTCTGCTTTTGTTTTTCTATATATTGACATTGTTTTGTTTAACTGCGTTATGCTTGTATTTAATAATTTCTATATTTATTTTCCCCATGTATAATTGCAAATTTAGTTGGTCAAAAGTTCAGTTTTTTTCTTGTTTTTAATCATAATAAAATTTTTTGTCAATTCGCAAATTGTATTTAGCCGAGTCTGTATTCCTATACTATCTAGCCGTTTATTGAGTCCGTTAATTATATATTGCTTATTGCAAGTAGTAAGCATTCCATTAAAATACTATCTTGATTATTAATGTAACTTATGCACTGCAAAAGTCCAAAGTTTTGGCAGTTTTGCAATGCCCCTGTGAACACAATACTCGGCTGATAATTTTGTTTTGAAATTTCAAATTAATACATCAATCTATTATGAATCATCTATGCTTGTTGATCACCGAAAATTTTGAAGCGATTAAAAATATGCATGTGCGTATTTGAATTTTAGAAATTTGTATTGCTTATGCAACTTGTTAATGTTGTCAAATTTCAATATAAAATACTTACATTTGACCGCTTAATTTTTACCGTTCACGCTATTATTAAAATAAAAACGCACAAAATTCAGACCTCTTTGAAACTGGAATAAAAATATATAATCTGAAATAGAATATGTTTTGTACTGTCTTTTGTTTGTATCTTTGTTGATTTTACTCTTCGTAGTGATTTATAGGAGCGTCACCATGGATTTTATGGTGGGGGGTACAAATGCAATATGTACATATTTTCATAATCGGTGTTGTCAGCCCTCATTTTAGCGCCGCCGGCACTCATTTTTGTGCCGCAGGCACTCATTTTGGCGACGCAGGCACTCATTTTGGCGCCGCAGGCACTCATTTTGGCGCCGCAGGCACTCATTTTGGCGCCGCAGATTGTGGTGCCGCGGGTGCTCATTGTGGTGCCGCAGGCGCTCATTGTGGTGCATGTACTGTGTGCATGTATTGTGGTGCATGTAATACATGTACTTGTATCTGCATAGAGATTGGAGGCCTTTTGAATGAGCTTCGGCTAGTGAGCCATGTATCAATTAAACATACACCAGCACCAGGGGCGCCAGCACCAGCCCGCCAGCACCAGGGGCGCCAGCACCAGGGGCGCCAGCACCAGGGGTGCCAGCACCAGGGGCGCCAGCACCAGGGGCGCCAGCACCAGGGGCGCCAGCATCAGGGGCGCCAGCACTAGCTAAGGGACGTCAGCACAAGGAGCGCCAGCACTAGCTATAGACGTCAGCACAAGGGGCGCCAGCACTAGCTAGGGACGTCAGCACAAGGGGCGCCAGCACTAGCTAGGGACGTCAGCACAAGGGGCGCCAGCACTAGCTAGGGACGTCAGCACAAGGGGCGCCAGCACTAGCTAGGGACGTCAGCACAAGGGGCGCCAGCACTAGCTAGGGACGTCAGCACAAGGGGCGCCAGCACTAGCTAGGGACTTCAGCACAAGGGGCGCCAGCATCAGGGGCGCCAGCACCAGGGGCGCCAGCATCAGGGGCGCCAGCACTAGCTAGGGACGTCAGCACAAGGGGAATTTGGGATGATGCATCGAAGATTGGGGATTAGAATTGTAGGAGGGATTTGGGATCATTGGGGGGGGTTCCTTGAAATTCTGAGTCACATTTGACATTTGCTTGAGAAAGGGACTAAACAAACAAAATTCGGAGAACTACCTGGGAATAATGCGTAATAAATCCACCTCGCAAATTTTACATGGTCAAGTTTTGGGTCATCGAAGCACCGCGGAGGGTCAGCGGCCCCTCCAAAAGACCAACGGATCGGGTCTCAGGATGTTATTTGTCGAATGACAAAGTATTTAACTGTGTATGATATTAATTCATTTACATTAGTACGTATGAATTAAGATTTACATGTACAGTAGTATTATCAACTTTCAAAAGCCAAATTACAAGCCACACAAAGCTGCGAAACTTTGCAGACCTTAACTTTAGCTTAGCAATATTCGAGCCTGCATGGTATAATAATTTGAAATGAGCATGAAACGTCAAGCAAAAATATACACAGACCGTTTCAGATTTTCTATTACATGTTTTTCAGTTTTTATCTCTGTAAGAAATGTACACGAAATCCAATAGGATTATTCTAACAGGTTCAGGAAATTGGGGTGGTCCAAAAAATAACACCCGACCTGGGCTCTAAACATCGCGCAGGGCACATCAGAGACTTAGAAGAGAACCACCCCCCTCCTAAATGCGCAGACAGTTTTACCCAACACCCTCAAAATCAGCTAAGAAGCTGCTCTAGAGTATGTAGTAATACCCGTCCTATAATTGTTTGATAGCTCGTAGGGAAAGTGTGCACAAAAGCTCTCAGGCGGAGGCGGTTGGTCCCCCCCCCGCCTGTCAGTGACGTTAACTTCAGTTTTTAGTATAAAAAGAGAGCCTTCATACTAGAGCGACAGTATTGAAAACTATTGCTATATCGGAGGAACAACCCTTGGTCACGTGATCTCGAGGAAGACAAATCGAAGATATAAATTTGCTTCTTAAATGCTTAATTATTCAAAGAGGCAGTAGAGCACATCGAAGAAGACAGTATTAACAGTTATTATTTGTAATATTAATCCTTAATTACTCTGGAACATCCAAAAGTGGACAAAATGGCGGCCAACATGTACCGTGTCGGAGGTAAGAGCCTCATTTCTGCTGTTCGCATGCATTACTTTATCTTTATCCAGAACTTATGTGATGCATTCTACAGAAAATTACTTTCAATGCTGTTATAGTAATTCTTTATCCTTAAAACGGTTTTCTTATTAGCCAGTTTAGATATTTTTGCTAATAAACATCTCGAATCCATCGTTTAGTCCAATTTTATTCTGCTGATTAGAGCACGTAGAGAGCCTCAAAGAGGTTTAAAGCCTATGCGCACAAGCGAGCCCCGTGTCTGGCCAACAGCTAATGCACAATTGTTTAACGCAGAGCTAGAGCTTGTGCTTGGGGTAGGGTACTGCTATTTGAGCAAAGCCAAGTGTATAAAACACATGACATGCAGCTACTAGCTTGCTGCCTGTATAGAGCCTAGAAATAGAAACCTAAAATAGGACTAATACTAATATAGGTCTAAAGAGAAATTTCTAGCCAAATCTAGGCCTAAAATCAGAAACAAAAATTCAAAATTAAGGTAGGAAATTTTAAACTTTGAAATAAATTATTTAATCATAAAATGTAAATGCCAATGACAAATTTAAACATGGATTAACTTAAATTTAGAGAAATAAATATTTAAATAAAAACATTTATTTTGTTAAAAAAATTAAAAATTAATTATCATATCTTTAAAAGTTTAATTTTGTAATGCCTTATGTCATGATTTAATATAATTAAATTTTACATATTTAGACATGATACACTATTTTTTAAGCTTATACAAATCTTAAAATAATACATGTATCCTATAAATTTATGATTTATTTGAGGCTTAGATTTTAAAAAAAAAAATTATTTTATAATAAACAATATCAATGATAGGTCTTATGTTATTTTGAAATAAAACTTTACATAAACTGTTTTTTTTACTATTCAGTGATGCAAGTGCAACCAAATGTGGAGAGGCAGTTGCCCCCCTGCCTTAGAGTTAGGCGGAGACTAAAAAAATCAAAGGGGGACCTAGTGAATTTTTGCCAAAATTGCCTCCTCCTTGACAAATTTCTAGTTGTGCTACTATTACTATTTGCCATATTAGCAATCTTAATTATTATAGCTGATCTATCCCTATTACCCTCCTTGTTCTATGCTTGTTATCTTTCTTGATCTATTCTTATTACCCTTCCTTAATCCTTATCTATCCCTGCTATCCTCCCTGATCTATCCCTGCTACCTCCCCCCTTAGCCTATCATTGTTATCCTCCTTGGTCTATCCTTGCTACCTTCCCTGATCTATCATATCTCTGCCACCCTTTGATCTATCTGTTACCTTCTCTAATCTATCCCTGCTACCCTCTGATCTATCCCTGCTACCTTTCCTGATACCTTGCTACCTCCCCCCTTAGCCTATCCTTGTTATCCTCCTTGGTCTATCCCACAGATACTAGAATAACTAGATAGGCCACTTGGCACATTTGCATGCTAGCTACTTTCAGTTCAGTAGTAAGTTAAACAGTAAGCATTTTAATGTATTTTTATTAAAGACAAAGGTTATTTATTGGCTCTTACCCCCCCCAGGCTATTAAACCCTCAAACTCCTCATAGAACCTCTTACCCCCGGCCTGCGACCTAATTTTATTACCTTCTTTGGTTGTTCCAGCCTAAATCTGCCTTGTACATTTCAGTGGCTAGTGTACATTTTGGCTGAACTAATTAGCAAATTGTTTACTTCTGCAAGCTTAGTTTTCTAAACTTATCAAAGTCATCTCAGCTGCCCTATTCTTATAAAATAGCTTATGTATTCTTCTTTGCTACTGAACTGAAAGTAGAAAGCTGTTTTGTTAAGTATATATGCCAGAGTGGACTATCTAGTTATTCTAGTATCTGTGGTCTATCCTTGCTACCTTCCCTGTCAATCTATCGTATCTCTGCCACCCTTTGATCTATCTTTTACCTTCTCTAATCTATCCCTGCTACCCTCCCTGATCTATCCATGTTACCCTCTGATTTAATCATCTAAACCTGCTACGAATCCCTGACCCTGAATCCCTGATCTATCTATCCTTGCTACCCTCTCTAACCTATACCGTTACTCCCTGATTTATCCTTGTTGTTGCTACCCTCCCTGATCTTAGATCTATCCCTGCTCTGCTACCCTCACTGATCTGTTCATCGCTATGTTTTGTCAACATTATTATTCACAAAACCTAATCATACATTGCACATCCTATATTATGTAACATTTCAGACTACGTCTATTTTGAGACATCCGCAACAGCGCCCTACCAGATTCGTCGAATCGAAGAGCTAACAAAAACTCCAACAGGCAATGTTGAAGCTAAAGTTATGTGCTTCTACAGGCGTAGGGACGTGTCTAACACCCTCGTCAGCCTGGCAGACAAGCATCAGAGTGAGCGAATTTTCTAATTCATTAGAGTATCCAGTTATTTTACTATATGTTTCAACTTCTAGTATTGAGGTCCAGTAAATCGTAGAGAGCCTTAAATTTTACAAATCCTGCTTATTCAAACTTTTTCTATGGAGTTGTAGACAAATTTAATAATACTAACATCTCTGCATTTACTAATACACTAATAATATTTACCCGATTATTAAAAACCTTAATAGCTTATATTTTTGTCTAGTTCGCGCACTAAGCATATTAAATTATCTTACTTAATTGATAAAATTTATAGTTTTACGCCCACGCTATAATTGTCACATTTGTCAGACAGTTGATAAGCTTTTCTAGATTGTAAATTTATACCGTTCAGTCAAGATTTCTCCTATAATCTGGCATTGTTAATTAAGATTCTGACCAATTAGTTTTTCAGTAAGATTTTGACTAATACGTATACAAGTAAGGGCTGAAGCTTCCATGCATCGTGGATTTCAAAATGGAATAGTGGGATTTCGGTATTAGAATCGCAGGGATTTGGGATCATGCATCGGGGATTGGTGGATTATAATTGTATGATATGAATTTAGAACCAGGTTTCGTGGGATTTGAATTGCAGGGATTTGGGATCATGCATCGGGGATTGGGGATGAGAGTCGCCAGGATTATGGAATCATGAATCGGGGATTGGGGATTCGAACGCAGGGATTATGGGTTCATGCATCAGGGATTTGGGGACTAGAATCGCAGGGATTTGGGATCATGTATCGGAGATTTGGGATTCGAATTACAGGGATTTGGGATCATGCATCAGGGATGGGGGGATTCGAATTACAGGGATTTGGGATCATGCATCAGGGCTGGGGGGGATTCGAATTACAGGGATTTGGGATCATGCATCAGGGCTGGGGGGAGTCGAATTGCAGGGATTTGGGATAACCGGATAATGCACCGGGGATGGGGGATTAGATTCATTAGAACCGCAGGGATTATGGGATCATGCATCGGAGATTGGGGGATTAGAATTACAGGGATTATGGGATCATGCATCGGAGATTGGGGGATTAGAATTACAGGGATTATGGGATCATGCATCGGAGATTGGGGGATTAGAATTACAGGGATTATGGGATCATGCATCGGGGATTGGGGACTAGAATCACAGGATTTGGGATTATGCATCGGGGATTAGGGACTAGAATCGCAGGGATTTAGGATCATGCATCGGGGATTGGGGACTAGAATCGCAGGGAATTGGGATCATGCATCGAGGATTGGGGACTAGAATCGCAGGATTTGGGATCTTGCATCGGGGATTGGGGACTAGAATCGCATGGATTTGGGATCATTCATCGGGGATTGGGGACTAGAATCGCAGGATTCGGGATCATGCATCGGGGATTGGGGACTAGAATCGCAGGGATTTGGGATCATGCATCGAGGATTGGGGACTAGAATCGCAGGGATTTGGGATCATGCATCGGGGATTGGGGACTAGCATCGCAGGATTTGGGATCATGCATCGGGGATTGGGGACTAGCATCGCAGGATTTGGGATCATGCATCGGAGATTGGGGACTAGAATCGCAGGATTTGGGATCATGCATCGGGGATTGGGGACTAGAATCGCAGGATTTGGGATCATTCATCGGGGATTGGGGACTAGAATCGCAGGATTCGGGATCATGCATCGGGGATTGGGGACTAGAATCGCAGGGATTTGGGATCATGCATCGGGGACCTGACAACTATTCCTATTTTATCATCAGGCTACATCGACGAAGAGGAAGATTCAAATTCGGCTCCGACGCCGGAGTCCGCCAGCGACAAGGACAAACCAGTCGATGGTGTAGTTGCCACGGCTGCAGGCGACTCTAACACGAATAGCAACGGTAGCAGCGGCAATAGCGGCTTGTCCGACTCGCAGCGGCACCAATTAAAGCACCGGGAACTGTTCCTGTCGCGGCAAGTTGAAACTCTGCCGGCCACTACTATTCGAGGAAAGTGTTCCGTGACGCTGCTGAATGAGACGGAATCGTTAATGTCCTATCTGAATCGCGAGGACGCGTTCTATTATACGCTAGTGTACGACAGCTCGCAGAAGACTCTGCTAGCCGACCGAGGCGAGATCCGGGTTGGCGGGCGCTACCAGGCCGAGGTGCAGCCGCTGCTGGCCCAGGGCGAGTCAGATGGCCGAGAGGATTCGGCCAGCTTAGAGGAGCTGGTCTGGCGTCCGGACAATGGACTGCAGAGTAGCGATATAGATAGGTAATTATTAGCTAATGGGGACTGCAGGCAGACAGAAGACTTATCTACTGTTCAAAATTGCCGTTTGACCTTAATCATATAGTATAATCGTGGCTCAGCCTCAAGATGTTCGCTTGTTAATTAATCCCAGTTAAGTATAGTTTCTTCATCTTCATTGAGAAGCCGGCCCTTAATCCGCATTAAAAAAATTGCCATTTAAATCCCATTCATAGTAGTCTTGTGCAAATTAAAATCGGTTATCTATTAACAAATTAAAAAATGCCCCTTAATAACCATTGAGAGTCGCCATAATCCATTAGGCATAGCCCATAATCCATTAGGCATGACCCATAATCCATTAGGCATAGCCCATAATCCATTAGGCATGGTCCATAACCATTAGGCATGGCCCCTAATCCTTTGGGCATAGCCCATAATCCATTAGGCATGGTCCATAATCCATTAGGCATGACCCATAATCCATTAGGCATGGTCCATAACCATTAGGCATGGTCCATAACCATTAGGCATAGTCCATAATCCATTAGGCATGGTCCATAATCTATTCGGCATGGTCCATAATCCATTAGGCATGGTCCATAATCCATTAGGCATGGTCCATAATCCATTAGGCATGGTCCATAATCCATTAGGCATGGTCCATAATCCATTAGGCATGGTCCATAATCCATTAGGCATGACCCATAACCATCAGGCATGGTCCATAATCCATTAGGCATAGCCCATAATCCATAATCCATTAGGCATAGCCCATAATTCATTAGGCATGGTCCATAATCCATTAGGCATGGTCCATAATCCATTAGGCATGACCCATAATCCATTAGGCATAATCCATAATCCATTAGGCATAGCCCATAATCCATTAGGCATGGTTCATAACCATTAGGCATGGCCCATAATCCATTAAACATGGTCCATAACCTTTAGGCATGGCCCATAATCCATTAGGCATGGTCCATAATCCATTAGGCATGACCCATAATCCATTAGGCATGGTCCATAACCATCAGGCATGGCTTATAATCCATTAGGCATGACCCAAAATCCATTAGGCATGGTCCATAATCCATTAGGCATGACCCATAATCCATTAGGCATGGTCCATAACCATTAGGCATGGTCCATAATCCATTAGGCATAGCCCATAATCCATTAGGCATGGTCCATAACCTTTAGGCATGGCCCATAATCCATTAGGCATGGCCCATAATCCATTAGGCATAGCCCATAATCCATTAGGCATAGCCCATAATCCATTAGGCATAGCCCATAATCCATTAGGCATGACCCATAATCCATTAGGCATGACCCATAATCCATTAGGCATAGCCCATAATCCATTAGGCATGTTCCATAACCATTAGGCATGGCCCATAATCCATTAAACATGGTCCATAACCTTTAGGCATGGCCCATAATCCATTAGGCATGGTCCATAATCCATTAGGCATGACCCATAATCCATTAGGCATGGTCCATAACCATCAGGCATGGCTTATAATCCATTAGGCATGACCCAAAATCCATTAGGCATGGTCCATAATCCATTAGGCATGACCCATAATCCATTAGGCATGGTCCATAACCATTAGGCATGGTCCATAATCCATTAGGCATAGCCCATAATCCATTAGGCATGGTCCATAACCTTTAGGCATGGCCCATAATCCATTAGGCATGGCCCATAATCCATTAGGCATAGCCCATAATCCATTAGGCATAGCCCATAATCCATTAGGCATGTTCCATAATCCATTAGGCATGACCCATAATCCATTAGGCATGACCCATAATCCATTAGGCATAGCCCATAATCCATTAGGCATGTTCCATAACCATTAGGCATGGCCCATAATCCATTAAACATGGTCCATAACCTTTAGGCATGGCCCATAATCCATTAGGCATGGTCCATAATCCATTAGGCATGGCCCATAATCCATTAGGCATGGTCCATAACCATCAGGCATGGCTTATAATCCATTAGGCATGACCCATAATCCATTAGGCATGACCCATAATCCATTAGGCATGGTCCATAACCATTAGGCATGGTCCATAATCCATTAGGCATAGCCCATAATCCATTAGGCATGGCCCATAATCCATTAGGCATAGCCCATAATCCATTAGGCATAGCCCATAATCCATTAGGCATGGCCCATAATCCATTAGGCATAGCCCATAATCCATTAGGCATAGCCCATAATCCATTAGGCATTTTCCATAATCCATTAGGCATGACCCATAATCCATTAGGCATGACCCATAATCCATTAGGCATAGCCCATAATCCATTAGGCATGTTCCATAATCCATTAGGCATGACCCATAATACTGCATAGAGCGCACTCCCACACTCGCGCCAGATACCTTCTGGTGTCCCGCGCCGTTGGCACGCTGGCCCGCGCCATGGACACCAGTAGCGCCACTCGCCAACCTGGCCTTGGCCTGGCAGCCGCCTCCGCCGGTCGCGACTGCACTCAGGCGCACGCCTACAAAACTCTGCACTCGAATGGCTACGATTTAGGCCGAGCATTCTGCGCTTTGGTTAGCGACGCCGGGCCGTTGCTATGCCGAGACGAGCTCGAGGATTGGTCGGCTGGGGAGAGCAACCTGTTCGAGGAGGCCATGGAAAAGTACGGCAAAGATTTTCACGATATTCGACAAGATTTTCTGCCGTGGAAATCCATGAAAGCTATTGTGGAGTATTTCTATATGTGGAAGACTACGGATAGATATGTGCAGCAGAAACGGCTGAAGGCTGCGGAGGCTGAGCGGAAGCTGAAGCAGGTTTGTCTACATCAGATCTATTTATAGACAGATCGGTTTAGATTGATCATATATAAATATTTGCTTAGAGGCCTGCGTGCGGGGCACCCTGGCGCAACGCCTTGATGACCAGCGCTGAAGCGATTCTGTCCATTCCGCTGACC
>NIVC01001177.1:125000-312500 GCA_002269645.1 Macrostomum lignano
CGCTTTAGTTCAGGCTTTTGTATTGGTAGCCATTGGCAACTGAAAAGATGCTTTTCTAACCCTCCCACCACCACCCGCTATCCCAACTCCCCTCCGCTCCAGCTTCTATTCAAATTATTTGAGTTTTCATCCCTTGGCCTGATCGCGGTGTACATGCAGTGTACAGTGCAAGCACAGAAAGCCATTGTTTGCCTGCTGTTGGTTGGCTTTTTATAAGTTTGAGATGCTCCAGCTGGCTCTCTGAGTCTGTCTGCCTCCCCCCTCTCTCTCCACACCACGCTCTCTTTCTCAGCAATTTGAGTGAGCACTCCTCTCTCTCTCTCTCTCATTCCTTTCTTTCTCTCTTTCTCAGATTGCATGCAGCCAGCCAACCAAGTGTGCGGGTGGACAGCCAGGGTGTTCAAGGCTTATATAGGAAAAGCGTGAACAAAGTCCTTGGCAGGCAAATAAATCTGATACTAAGGTTATAGTTTCTCTTGACTCAGGCTTCCATAAAGCTAGTATTTTCTAGAAATCCGAAACAATTATGCCGGAGCTTTCCTACTTAGTTTGGGAGCTGCAGGCGGTTCGCCATCGCGAGTCGCTGCATCACAGGCGGGATGCTGAGTCGCCCGGCTACATCAAGCGAGCCGCCATTGGGCAGCTGGGAGCAGTTGTAGTCTGCTTGTCTCTAGCCGTGGCTGGCAACGCGATCGCGCTGGTGGATTTGACCAGCTCAGATGTGGAGAACCAGCTTCAGAATGCTACTCAGGTGAGACTTTGTCAGAGTTGTACTGTATATTTTCCATGTATTTTTTATTTGTCATGCCGTATCATGCTAATAGGCTGTGTGATTAAAGGTGGTTTGGGAGGAGAATGAGGAAATGGAATTGAGGGAGAGAGAGGGAGGGGGAACGGGAGAGAGAATGGAGAAGGAGAGTGAGAGGGAGAGAGGGGAGAGGGGCAGAGTCAGAGGAAGGAAAAGAGGGAGAGGAGGAGTATCACCCGAGAGAGAGAGGGAGAGTCAGAGGGAAAAGGAGGGGGGAGGGAATGTAAGAGGGGGAAGACGGAGAGAAAGAAAGGTGGAAGAGGGAGAGAAAGAAAGGTGGAAGAGGGAGAGAAGGAAAGGTGGAAGAGGGAGAGAAGGAAAGGTGGAAGAGGGAGAGAAGGAAAGATGGAAGAGGGAGAGAAGGAAAGATGGAAGAGGGAGAGAAGGAAAGGTGGAAGAGGAGAGAAGGAAAGGTGGAAGAGGGAGAGAAGGAAAGATGGAAGAGGGAGAGAAGGAAAGATGGAAGAGGGAGAGAAGGAAAGATGGAAGAGGGAGAGAAGGGAAGAGGAAAGAGGGAGAGAAGGAAAGGTGGAAGAGGGAGAGAAGGAAAGGGGAAAGAGGGAGAGAAGGAAAGGGGAAAGAGGGAGAGAGGGAAAGATGGAAGAGGGAGAGAAGGAAAGATGGAAGAGGGAGAGAAGGAAAGATGGAAGAGGGAGAGAAGGAAAGGTGGAAGAGGGAGAGAAGGAAAGATGGAAGAGGGAGAGAAGGAAAGATGGAAGAGGGAGAGAAGGAAAGGTGGAAGAGGGAGAGAAGGAAAGATGGAAGAGGGAGAGAAGGAAAGATGGAAGAGGGAGAGAAGGAAAGATGGAAGAGGGAGAGAAGGAAAGATGGAAGAGGGAGAGAAGGAAAGGTGGAAGAGGGAGAGAAGGAAAGATGGAAGAGGGAGAGAAGGAAAGGTGGAAGAGGGAGAGAAGGAAAGATGGAAGAGGGAGAGAAGGAAAGGTGGAAGAGGAGAGAAGGAAAGATGGAAGAGGGAGAGAAGGAAAGGTGGAAGAGGGAGAGAAGGAAAGATGGAAGAGCCGTGGCATTGTTTTAAACGTTCTTTCAAGTGACAGACCAAGTTAACATGAAAAATCGATTAATACGTCGTTAGATCAGCATGTGAGGCACAAAATAGTGCGATTAGAACTTTCTCTGACACTGTTAAGAGACCCAATTACTCTTTTAGTGTTGAAAATCGTGAAATTTCCAATCTCCGTAGTGTTCCGGTGAAACCTGCCTTTAAAACTATTTTTGAACGAAAAGCTTTATGAATATCGATAGAGCAATAAGAAAGGCACAACACATCAAAAGATGAACACTGGGTCTGCCTCCTATCAAAAGCAAAAACAATTTTTGTGCTAAAAAATAAAAACCTCCTACCTCTGTAGTGTAATTTTCGGCGAAAAGCTGCCTTCAAAACATTTGCCAAAGATTTCGAGTGTAAGCGTCCTATACATGTATATATGTTACTTGAGTAGTCCTTGGCCCCAGCAGCGATAGGGTTTGGTTTCATGCAATTAGCAAAGCACAATTGCGCAGAATTGTCTGTAGTACTGCATATTTATATAGTGATATATAGCTGGGGATCGGAGGTTTTCAACCTGTGTGTTTTACTAAAACTAGATTAATTTTCTCTTTGCTCTCTTACCTACCACAACCCCAGCTGAGAATCGCCTACATCGTGTTCCTCTGCCTGGAAGTCTGCCTACTCATTGTGGACTCGTCCTTGGCCTGCGTAGTTGGCAGCAGCTGGATGCGCGGCCGGATGGGCGCGGAGAAGCCCAACCGAAGGGAGCAACGAGTGCAAGTGTGCTCAGTCTTCATCATACTGGCGTTCAGCTTGCTGGCAGATTTCCCGCTCACACTGGGCAAGTTTCTGTTCCTCCACTGGACCCGATTCACGTCGGCAACTGTTCGGCCGTACATCCTGCTGTCCGGGTTTCTCACTGCGGTGGCCTACGCTGGCAAAACGGCTCTGGGATTTGTGCACTACGTGTGGAAGCAGATGACGCCTAGGGTGGATCCGCTGCACGAGAAGGCGCCGGTGTACTTTGAAACCAGCCCGCTGTGCGACTCGCTGCTGTGGGGCATCTCAATGATGATGCCCGTGGTGAATATGCTGTTTGCTATTGTGGTCATCTGCATGTCCTTCATGACTACTAAACTCAATTGAGAATAGTTAATTGAGACTTTGCCAACTAAATGCACGTGTAGTACTCTAGAATCGTTATTTTGTAAGTGAGCACTGTGATATTTGTCTGTCGTACTTTTTTAATCTTGTAGGTAGTGCATGTCTTTTGCCAATCTTGTTAATTTGCTGATCCATTCTCTTGCTAATAGGGCTGCGAGCTTGCTTTGAACTTGATTTTGCAATTGTTTAATTGAAAATTTGAGCTGTTTTGATGATGGCGTGAGCTGTTTTGATGATGATATCAGATGTTTTGATGATGGCATGAGATGTTTTGATGATGGCTTGAAATGTTTTGATGATGGCATGAGATGTTTTGATGATCTGATGATCTGATCTGTTTTGATTTTGACTGATGTCAGGTTATGTTTTGTCAGCTGCTTTCACAGGTGTGTCAGCTGCTTTCACAGGTGTGTCAGCTGCTTTCACAGGTGTGTCAGCTGCTTTTACAGGTGTGTCAGCTGCTTTCACAGGTGTGTCAGCTGCTTTCACAGGTGTGTCAGCTGCTTTCACAGGTGTGTCAGCTGCTTTTACAGGTGTGTCAGCTGCTTTCACAGGTGTGTCAGCTGCGTTTACAGGTGTGTCAGCTGCTTTCACAGGTGTGTCAGCTGCTTTCACAGGTGTCAGCTGCTTTCACATGTGTGTCAGCTGCTTTCACAGGTGTGTCAGCTGCGTTTACAGGTGTGTCAGCTGCGTATACAGGTGTGTCAGCTGCTTTCACAGGTGTGTCAGCTGCTTTCACAGGTGTGTCAGCTGCGTTTACAGGTGTGTCAGCTGCTTTCACAGGTGTGTCAGCTGCTTTCACAGGTGTGTCAGTTACTTTCGCTTCTCACATTTAACCAAGATTTAATGTATACCCCTTTCGATATTTTACAGAGAACAATATGTGCTACTAACTGATGCCGTTGTTATTTAAGTTTTTTCTATCTTTCAGTATGTATTATGCATTATGCCATGAATATACTTGAATTTGAATGCATGCATAATTTCAACTTGCCTTGAATTGAATGAATTTGTAACTCTTATCATTAATTCGCGTATTTTGTGACTGGCTAATGACACATAGGAAGTTGCAAAATGTGTGCCATAAAAAACAGATGTACAGTTGTGCTACAGTAATTAACCAAAATTAAACTGGTTTATGACTTACATTAGACAGATATAATTGGGTTTATTTGCAATACTTATTGATTGGACTAATTGGACTACACGTCCGGGACAAGTGCGCGCTAATTGGGGCACACGGGGAAACATTAGCCTGGATTGATCTGATGCTAAACTAGGCTTAGCTAATGACCCGCTCCGCACGGCTGTGAGATTGCCAAGTCCTTTCTGTTGCCTTTGTTTTGTCTTCAATGCTCTCTCACTAGTCTAGCCTAACCAATATAGTGTCACTCTCTTATTCATTCCCTGCTGTCACTCTCTTATTCATTCCCTGCTGTCACTCTCTTATTCATTCCCTGCTGTCACTCTCTTATTCATTCCCTGCTGTCACTCTCTTATTCATTCCCTGCTGTCACTCTCTTATTCATGCCCTGCTGTCACTCTCTTATTCATTCCCTGCTGTCACTCTCTTATTCATTCCCTGCTGTCACTCTCTTATTCATTCCCTGCTGTCACTCTCTTATTCATTCCCTGCTGTCACTCTCTTATTCATTCTTTGTTGTCACTCTCTTATTCATGCCCTGCTGTCACTCTCTTATTCATTCCCTGCTGTCACTCTCTTATTCATTCCCTGCTGTCACTCTCTTATTCATTCCCTGCTGTCACTCTCTTATTCATTCCCTGCTGTCACTCTCTTATTCATGCCCTGCTGTCACTCTCTTATTCATTCCCTGCTGTCACTCTCTTATTCATTCCCTGCTGTCACTCTCTTATTCATTCCCTGCTGTCACTCTCTTATTCATTCCCTGCTGTCACTCTCTTATTCATTCTTTGTTGTCACTCTCTTATTCATGCCCTGCTGTCACTCTCTTATTCATTCCCTGCTGTCACTCTCTTATTCATTCCCTGCTGTCACTCTCTTATTCATTCCCTGCTGTCACTCTCTTATTCATGCCCTGCTGTCACTCTCTTATTCATTCCCTGCTGTCACTCTCTTATTCATTCCCTGCTGTCACTCTCTTATTCATTCCCTGCTGTCACTCTCTTATTCATGCCCTGCTGTCACTCTCTTATTCATGCCCTGCTGTCACTCTCTTATTCATTCCCTGCTGTCACTCTCTTATTCATTCCCTGCTGTCACTCTCTTATTCATTCCCTGCTGTCACTCTCTTATTCATGCCCTGCTGTCACTCTCTTATTCATTCCCTGCTGTCACTCTCTTATTCATTCTTTGCTGTAATTTTTATTGATTACCCGCTGTCTTATTATTGAGCCAGTCGTAAGGTAAGTTTTAGTATTTAGGGTCAGGCAGTTCTGTATTTCGCCAAGAAATTAAATTTAAGAAGCTTTAAACAGAATAAGATATTTATAGCTCGTAGATGAATTGAAATTTCGCTTACCGAAATAGAAGCTGCATTCACAGACACCGAATTACTGTTTTATAGCAAATCAGTAATATCAGGGCGATTTGAGAGTATATATTTTTGTACGAGGCCAACACTCTTAATATGTATTATTAATAAAGACAAGCTTTCAGCAAAAACACGGAAAACAATATTAACCTACTCGACTCGCTACTTCAAGTAAAACAGTACAGATTAAAGGTAACTGAAGCCCAAAAATACGACACAAAAAGCCGACAATCGGAAGTGACAAACAATATCGATCAGATCTCGAAACAAAACTTCGGCAAAACTAAAAATGTTTTTATAAAGGACAAAAAATTACATGGGAAATCCAGAAAGAAAACTGAAAAGTGAAGAAATATAACTGTTTTATATCATCCAACAAAAAGGGATTAATCAAGTTACCTTTAAATCTTTCCCAAGTGGCACCGCTACCCCAAAAGATCCTTTAGGAGTGCTACCCCATCAGTTATTCAGGAGTGACACCCCATCAGTTATTCAGGAGTGACACCCCATCAGTTATTCAGGAGTGACACCCCATCAGTTATTCAGGAGTGACACCCTATCAGTTATTCAGGAGTGACACCCCATCAGTTATTCAGGAGTGACACCCCATCAGTTATTCAGGAGTGACACCCCATCAGTTATTCAGGAGTGACACCCCATCAGTTATTCAGGAGTGACACCCCATCTGATAATTCTATAATTATAAAGAAAAACACGGACAAAAGAGCAATACTGACGCACACACAACAGCGTTTACAAACTCCCAAATCACAATTATACTACTGTAAAGCTTAATAAATATTAATATATTTAATAGTAAGACAAAACTCAATACTACTTGCGACGCGTTTCGGCTAAAACTAGCCATCTTCAGGCACTATCGAACAGAATTTATTTCAACCTATTAAATACTGTGTAGACGACAAAATCACGTATTGAAAAGATATAAAAGGACTAAAGGATCAATGTACAGTATAGCAATGTTCATAATATTTTTTGTGGAATGACAGGACAGAGAAAAAGAGAGAGAGAGAGAGAGAGAATGAGGCGTATGCGCCCCAAATGTACTCTAGCTTAAAACACCAATAGCTGTTCACTCGCACCTCCTCCAGATAGTTGGACATTGAGAGTGGGTTTGTGTAACTTAATGTGCAGAGCTTCAAGAATGTTAAGTTTATGCTCATTTTTGCTGTTGTCTATGACCTTGAAATGAGAGGTTATGTCTGGCTCATCACAACAACCATGGCATTGCAGCAAATGTTCATGAATCGGAGAGTTTCGTTGCCTATGTTCCTTGGCTCTCGTGAGTAGGTGTCGCTTGGTTTTACCAATGTAGGTAATGCTCTGGTCAACAGAGCAACGAAAACGATAGATGACACCTGCCTTGAGAGCACATGGAACACGAGACTTTAAACTCCCAACAAATTGACTGACTTTATGAGTACGGAACACTACATGAATCTTAGTCTTAAAGAATTTTTGGCAAGTTTTGCGAATTTGCCTCTTAAACACAATCGAAGAGTTGCCCAAAAAAGGAAGAGTCAAGATTGGTTCTCCTGGTTCTCTATCTGGCCGCTTAGGTTTAAGCTTTTTTTCAATTTTTTCATCTAAGAAATTACCAATAACCTTCATGATGTAGTTGATAGGGTATCCATTGGCAGTGAGAATATTGATAATGTTGGTAAACTCGTTGTGCAGCAACGACCAAGAGCAACATACTGTATAGGCACGATGAAGCAGACAACGAATGACTCCCGTCTTCCATTCCCTGGGGCACAACGCCTGGAAATTAAGCATCAATTTAGTGAATGTGGGCTTGCGATACACTTCGGTCTCAATAGCGCAGTCCTTCAGATGGATCTCGATGTCAAGAAACGGTAGTTTCTTTCCACCATATTCCACGGTGAATTTAATTTTAGGATGGGTGGCGTTTATTGTGTTGAAAAATTGCAGAAAGTCTTCCTCGTTATCAAAAATAGCGCATGTGTCATCGACATACCGTTTGTAAAATTTTGGAGCACAGCTTTTTTTCCATCCAGGTTTTCTCCCAATGTGACATGCAAACGTTAGCAAGAGTGGGGGCAAGAGGGCTGCCCATAGCGCAGCCGTCAATTTGCTGGAAATACTTATCGCCGAATTGGAATATCCCAGACGTGGCAATAACCAACAATTTCTTAAACACTTTCTCCGGGATTGGTGGCGCTGGGTTGTCTTTGAAGACCAAATTGGTAGCAATGTCGATCGCCAGATTCAGCGGAACATTGGTAAATAGAGAGGTGACATCGAAGCTATACAATTGATCTTCGCGAGATGGGGTGTAATTGCTGATGGCTGTTATGAATTCCCTATTGGACCGCAAACTGAATTCCTGAGGGATGCATGGCTTGATAAATGAGTCTAGAAATTTAGCCAGCTCATATTCAGCCGTGTTCAGCATAGACACAATGGGTCTCAATGGTTTGTCTTCCTTATGGACCTTGCACGAGCCATAGAGATTTCTACACAGTATTTAATAGGTTGAAACAAATTCTGTTCGATAGTGCCTGAAGATGGCTAGTTTCAGCCGAAACGCGTCGCAAATAATATTGAGTTTTGTCTTACTATTATCTGTTAAGAGTGCTTCTCTACCGCAATTAATATATTTAGTATTAGGAATAATATGTGTATAAGCGTGTTTTGTCATCCAGTAGTTAATAATGATATAAGGGGGAAATTAACGCAAAAATACTATTCCTACTACTAAACCCCAATCAGATTTGCAGTAGTATGTATGTATATGTCAAACAAAAAATCTATCTTAGTTATTATTCCCATCTTTATTATTACTCGAACCCACGGAAGATTCCCCGGAGGAATTAGCAGAACCGGAACCAGCCGAAGCGACAATAGGCGGCGGCGCTGGAGGGCCTCTGGCCCTGGCCAGCCTAGGATTGATGCTCATCCTCAGAGTGCGCATAGCCATTGCCCGATTAAAATGTCGCTGAGTTTTCATTACTTCTCCGTAAGCGTCCAGGTTGGCCTCCGTGGTGGTGAGCAGTCCGGCTAGAACGCACAGCACCAGGAAGGCAATGATGGTCAGGGTGTACACCTGGCGGGATTTCACGCGGATTTGTGAGGAATATTTTTGTCTAAGTGCGCTATGCTAATTATTCAAGCTTTAAGGATAACGAAGGTCAAAGGCTCAAGTCTAAGGACATTAAAGGCCACAGGGTTAAGCTTAAGAATATCAAAAGGTCACAAGGTCAAGCCTAATTATATCAAAGGTCAAGGGGTCGAGCTTAAGTATTTCAAAGGTCACATGGTCATGCCTAAGGACATCAAAGGTCACAGGGTCAAGCTAAGCCTAAGGACATCAAAGGTCACAGGGTCGAGCCAAGCCTAAGGACATCAAAGGTCACAGGGTCAAGCCAAGCCTAAGGACATCAAAGGTCACAGGGTCAAGCCAAGCCTAAGGACATCAAAGGTCAAAAGGTCACCAAGAAAATAAAAAACCGGCGACTCTTACAGTCAAAGACGACTGGCCAGCTGGCTCCAGCAGGCGCAGCTGGGCCTGAGCCGGTTTAAACTCCGGTTTCAACGAGATCGCCTGTCTAAGATGGTGAGCAGCCTCGGCCGAGTGTCCGGCGGCGCGCAATATTTCGCCCAGAGTGAAATGCTGCAGCCAGGCGTTCCTATTGGCCGGTTGAGTCTCCAAGGAGCGGCGAGCCAAATAGGCCGCGTCCTCCAAGTAGCGGTGATTGAACAGCACCCTGGCCAGGTTCAGCAGTACATCGGCGTTGTTGGGGCTGACAGACAGGGCTTTGCGAAAGCATTCCACTGCGCTTAGGGTCCGGCCGTGGTAGCGCAGCAGGTTGCCGGCTTGGTTGAGAGCGTGGGCGGATTTCGGCGAGGCGCGTAGGCGCTCGGAGACGGCGCGAGCCACGTCGCGTTCGGTAGGGCGCGGCTTGCCAGGCTGTACGAATATGGAGAACACCTGGGTAGGGATTGGTGGGTGGTGGAGGCGCCGAGTTCGAGCTTGAAGGCATTGCTTATGTAACTATGGATATTCTAGTTCAACAAACACTTGATTTCCGATTTCACACTACTAATAGTAGTATTAGTAGTAGTTCCAATTAATACTAATATTAACAGGGGGTTGTAGCCTAGTGATTCAAGCGTCGGACTCACGACTGAAAGGTCAGGGTTCGATGCTTGACCTACTTGGAAAAATTTGTCTTTAAGCAAAGCATTAGATGGGGTAATTGAGGGTGTGTGTGGCGACCTTGGACTGAACAGCCATACGCAGTCTTCAGATGCGCCGCGCAATAGCTGCGGCTGAGCTGTCGGTTGCACATCTGCCCATTAGTGCAGGTGTAATCAATTATTTTAATTATAATAGTTATTAATATTATTACTAATAGTACTATAGTAGTAGTAGTAGTAGTAGTAGTAGTAGTAGTAGTAGTAGTAGTAGTAGTAGTAGTAGAAGTAGTAGTAGTAGTAGTAGCAGCAGAAGTAGTAGTAGTAGCTGTAGTAGTATAGAAGTAGACTACGATAAAGAAAAGTTTTTATGCGTTCTAAAAATCGCACTGTGATAATACTATCCAAATATTGAGTTGGGATTTACTATGCACTAATAGGGTGGCAGATCCTAAGCAACCATAACCCTAAATCATGTGATGCCATCAGAGAAAACCGGCAACTCAAACCTGCGGTTCAGCCTGAGCTGGCAAACTGATTCGCGCTGCGATGCCTCTTAAATGATCATACTGGGTGGCATTGGCAAACGGCCGACAGTTCACTGGGTCGTCTGTGGCCGAGCCGCTGCCCAGGCTTGACGCTGACGAGGACGAAGCAGCGGCAGCAGCGGCGGCGGCTGCGGCAGCGGCGGCTGCGGCAGCGGCGGCAGCAGCTTCAATAGCATCCTCAGCGGCCAGCACAGACCACTCGCCGGTGTCTGACACCAGACGGGGCCTGCTGAGAATCGACATCACCAAATCGCTGTCGTCGCCATTGTTGTCATCGACAAACCTTTCGCCGCCGCCGACGCTACCAGTGATTGATGACGAACTGGTTGAAGATGAATTGAACAGCATTGGAGTTACCCGGCTGTCAATCAGTTTCCAATGACTGTGCTGATGGTGATAGCCGCCTGTACCAATACCTGTGATGGCGTCTGCGAATGCAGATTCACCTGCGCGGTCAAGGTGTTGAGGATAATAAGAGATGTCAGGGTTTAACCAGTCGCCTGGCAGAGCCATAGGCTGATCGGCCTGCTGATGCAGCTGGTGCCCATCAAGCAGTGGACTGTGCGCTTTTGTTAATAACAAACTGGAGCTCAGCAGTGTTATCAGGCACAATAGGCGACACAAACCAATGTCTGTGCTGATTGAATATCGCCTTCGATGATGATAATAATACTGCTGATGGTGAATCCGATGCGGCAGTAGTATTGTCAGTAGTATGCGTAGCAGCATAGTTTTAGTCATGAGATTGAATAGTCATTATATTTCTTCATTTGACTGAATGCAGATAGTTTTAATGTTCTTACATAAGAAATTTTAAGTACTTAACGTTATCCTTAATAATTTTTCCTTAGCTGATTAATTGAAGTAGCTTGTATCATAGATATATTATAATGATGACATTAAGATTGGTAGTAACTGGCACTAAGATTGATCTATATAAAAATGACATTCAATTTTTTTGTATCTTATTTGCTTCCAAACTAATCTGCCTATAAGCTCTAACATTTTCTTTTTTGGCCATATAGAAAATTTCCTGTTTAATCTTGCTTGAATTTCATTTAACTTGTTTTGCATGGAAGTATTATTTTATTTATAAAGTGGTTCCTAAAGAATTCATACTCCAAAATGAATAAAGATTATAATAAAAATGCTATTTTTAATGGGGGGCAATAAAAGGCCATAAGTACAGCAGATTCAAGGACAGGGGTGCCTTAAATTCACTGGCACCTTTTCCTGCTTGTTGCCAGAGAATCATAAAGACTCTTATGACAAATATAAGCTTTAATAACTGTTCAATCTAATACCTAAGAACAGTATAATACAATCTTTAATGACATCTTTTTGCTACAAAAAAATCAAACAATTATATTACTTCTACAAAAAAATGAATCATATTTTAAAGTTTAACATCAATAATATTTAGCAATTTTGAAAAGTTACTTTAGAAATGAAAAGCATATTTAAATTCAATATAGGTCATATGAATTGATAGCTATAATCCACATTAGCAAAAGCCTACTTTATGAGAAAGCAATTAAAATATATTGGCAAAAAGACATTTTGGAAAGAAACTTGATCTATTTGGGCAAATACATTTCAGTTTAATGGCCTTTAATGATAGCTTATAAGTATATGGCAAATGATTAATATTAGCTTAATGTATGATCTCTAAAATTGCATAGGCTATATAACTTACACTTTGAACTTTTGACTAAAAATACCCACTGGGAAAGGGAACATCAAAACAATGTCGAAATGATATCAAGATCTCGATTTCATGTCATTTTAAAAAAAATGAAAATGGGATCGAAAAAATGATTTATTATTGCATAATTGTCCCTTTTTAGCCTTTTTTATATTTATTTGGCTTAAATTGGGTATTTTTTCTATGTCATAAGTAAGTTGTTTTGTACGACATCGAAGTATTTTGTCGTATCAATGTTGTAACGACATCATTTTTTGCAATTGAACCCATATCCAAAGCATGACGTACTGACATTGTTGAAACAACATGGGTTACACATGGCATCACAGTTCTCCATTCCAGTTCAAAATCAAATTGCTATTTCATGTCATGCTTTAGTCAAGAAACTATTCTTAGCAGGCTGAGGAATTTTACTTGTTAGATCTATATTAATTGTATTAGTTGTGCAACTCGGATACTTCATACATAGGCCTACAGGCTATAGTTACAAGCCAATTCAGTTTACAGTAGATATGATCATGCTTCATGTACATGGTTCTATTAGTAATTTTTTCAAACATGTGCATGTCATCTTAAATCTAATTTCAAATCATGATCAAATATCAAAGAATTGAAATCAATCTTTTTTATCCCTAATTAATTGAAATTTTAATGATTTACCTTATCAGTTTTGTCTATGCTAGGCCCTACTACAATTTAAATATAGACTAATAATACTTATGCTAATGCTAACCAATATCTAATTTTAACAAATCAGCAAATCTATTTAAGTGCTATTTCTAATTGGTGTAAAGACTAAGTAGACATGGGACAGGCATAGCTGAGGGGAAGGGGACACTGGGGACATGTCCCCCCTGGAGGGCAAATTTTTTTATTGCCTTTGTATTTTGCTTTTATTGCTAACATTGGAAATAGATTTATGGCTCTATCCCCCTCCCTGACGTGAATCCTGGCTATGTGCCTATAAGTAGGCCTAGGCCTATAATATTGACCTAAAAATATGCTTGGCAATTAGGCATATAATATCTAGCATATTACAATGATAGTGCCATCATCCCATGGTAAATTTGTGTACTATTATGTTTGCATATAGTGTAGCTGTGTCAAGCATATTTTTTTGGTCTTGGAATTTTTTAGCATATATGATATACATATAATTATATTGTAAGATTCAAAGTAGGATGTTGAATATATTAAAGTAAAACCAAGATCTATCTTATAAAAAGTATTAGACTATTATATATATTATCTTTTCAACTAATAGCATATTTATAATCTATATCATAACCAACAAAGTAGAGAAATAAAATTTGCTTTTATTTATGCTTTTATCAATAGGCATAGACTTAGGCATAGACTATAGATATAGTTTTAGCTGTTTCCTTTTTGCATTCCTTTTTAAATCATAATATTAGGGCCTAGTCACTATTTTTAATATACGAGTATAGATATAGGAGTTGATTTATAATTTTATATCTAGTACATTTTTGCAAGCTAGAAAATTTGTAAAATAGGCATTATTAAATATATAAACAGATCTACAACTATTTGTCTACTACTAGACTAGGGTCTATGAAATTTGCTTGCGAGAAGTTTGCTTGCCGAAGTTTGCTTGCGGGACTTTTGCTTGTGGAATTTTGCTTGCCGAAGTTTGCTTGCGGAATTTTGCTTGCCAAGGTTTGCTTGCCGAACTTTGCTTGCGGAATTTTGCTTGCCGAAGTTTGCTTGTGGAATTTTGCTTGCCGAGGTTTGCTTGCTGAACTTTGCTTGTGGAATTTTGCTTGCCAAAGTTTGCTTGCCAAGCTTTGCTTGCGGAATTTTGCTTGCCGAAGTTTGCTTGCCGAGCTTTGCTTGTCAAACTTTGCTTGCCGAATTTTGCTTGCAGGAAATTTGCTTGCTGCACATAAGCTTGCCAAAGTTTGCTTGCGGAATTTTGCCTGCCAAACTTTGCTTGCCAAATTTTGCTTGCAGGAAATTTGCTTGCCAAATTTTGCTTGCAGGAAATTTGCTTGCAGGAAATTTGCTTGCCGAACTTTGCTTGCAGGAAATTTGCTTGCTGATTGAGGTTCACTATCCAAAGTTTTTTTAGCGGAACTGTAAAGAACCAATTTTTGAGCTCTTTTATTTCTAATTTTCATTTTGTATAAGAATATGGCGGATTTCAAAAGCCCTAATGCAGAAATGGAATAATTCAGGTTTTTTACTGGGAATATATTTCAACAAAAATTGGACAACAATACATGTCAAATGATTTAGGCAGCAAAATGTACAGAATAGATTTTCCATATATAGCATGTACCACCGATCTGTGAATTGTTGACTCGTTAGGATACCCAATGCTCTGCAGTAGCGGATTTAGTAGGGTAAGCTGGGTGAAAACTTAAAATTTGGACGTCTCTAAATGTCTATTCTATATTTCGTGTCATTCTAAGCAGGTAAACCAAAGTTTTACCTGTCTCTCTTGCTGCTGATCAGTAGTAACCGCTGGTACTTAATTCTCCTTCTTAAAAGTTTTCAGGTCATTTTTGTGAAGAATTTTCCCAACATGCTCTGCCTTTTCTTTTTATATGGAGAACCTTAATATCATACAAATATATTCGTATATATATACGAATAATATATGAGTACATATGCATATATATATATATATTATATATATATACATTTGTGACTGCTTTGTTTTTCAATCTAAAGTTATTTAACTGGCTTTGTTTTCCGTTCTGTTTGTACTTTAAAAACATACTAGAATAAAAGTAGTGTATTTTTGCATTGCGGGATTAATGCTGAACATAAAGAGTGCATGTAAAAAGTGCATGTAAAAACAAAACGATTTTATAATAACTTGTATAATAATGTAACGCTCATTACCTCCACGGAACTTTGGGTTCTATTTTAGCTTTCGTTCCTCGGTGACAAGTACACTACTACTAGTACTCGTGCAAATCCACTAGTCCAAGTTCGTTTACATTTTTATACAATTAATATTAGTATATGCATTCATTAGCATCACTACAATTATCAACCTGCTCAGTGCTGAAATCAGGAACTAAAAAGATTTATACTATTACTGATCCCTAACTACCTATATTGAATCTCTAATCATTATACGAGTCGTATATACTAATTCTTAGAATGAAACTCTATACACCTAGTTTGAAAGCTTAGTGTCAAGTCAGTTTATGTCGACGCTGATAAGAATCTTTCAAAGCAGGAGGCTGATCGAGCTCCCCCCAATCACAGAGTGCGTGGCCCCGCTTTTGCCAATGACTGTGCACCAGAATGCTCCAACTGCTGTTCGTAACCCTGAATGACCAGTCTGTGCCATAAATGGGCGATTTGCTAATGATGCGCAGCCATACATTAATGCCCTACAGAGTCGCGGCATCGATGCATTCTCGACTGAGGGTCAGACCCATCTGCTGCTCCTTCTCATGAGCGAGGTGGCTAAGCTCTGTTCCCAATTGGTGGATGTCCAGGGCGATAGGCGGACAGACCAGGGCAGTAATATGTCGAGGTCGCCAATACACGGCATTCCGATAGATAGGCTTGTCTCGTTGACCCGGAATTTAAATCTGATGTGGTGAGTGATACCAACTATACTTTCCAATGCCAGCATATGCCATTCATATATAAAGTGGTTTTTTACTCCATCATGTTTGTCAATGTTGCTTATTATTTCACTTCCCATACATATCCAACAACAGTACTATCAGACAATTTTTAGATATTATTATATCCTAAAAGATATTTTGCATTTTAGGTACATTGCTTGCAATGCCTTGGAGGCTCGTCTTGTGATCTTGTGATCTTGGAGAACTAGTCAGGATTACCAAGTGAAGGGCCAACCTACTGGGGGCACAAAGGTCAGCATTATTGAATGCATTGAGCCGTTGATCATTGGTGAGTAGTTAGCCTTTTATAGTCCCACTAATCTACTTTATGAATGATAATTTTTCACATATTACGATGTTGTTTTGGTAAAGTATACACTTACCAAAAAGAAGAGACATTTGGTAGGAAAAAAGTTGTATACAGATAGTCCTTTTAAATATCACTCTACTTTTCAGATGCAATGTCAAGTACCCAAATGACAGACGCAGCCGTCGGGGCCCACATTGGTCAATACCTGCGAGACGCGAATCAGCGACTGGGGAGGAGGATTGAAGTTAAACAGTGACAATGACAAAACAACATCTACGCACGCGCACTGCTTATTTCCCCTCATTGGATCTGGTCCAAAATCCTTTATAGGGTCAGACCTACTTTACATGATAGCCAACAGGGAACCTATACACCCTCTGACCATTGCTTCTTAAAGCCGCCATACCCAGGTACCACACTCCTCCAGTGATGGATCCTCTTCAACCACGAATCCTCATGCTCCCAAGTCCCAGATATTGCAGTCGTCATGCCCACATTACTTTCCAATGTGATTCTTTCCACTTCAAAGATCTGCCTATTACTCCTGTTCTCAATATTAATATCCTGTCAGTGCAGTCCCAGGGCTGGTCTGGCCACACCCAGGGGTGTAGTGGAGCCAGCACTGGATGCAGCTTAATGGATTGGCAGTCTTGGCAACTGCTGGCAACCGACTCGATGTCAGCATCCATTCCTGGCCACCAGACGAAGGTTCTGGCGACACTTCATCCGGGCCATGCCAAAATGTTCCAGGCCATGCTGAATGCGAGTTCCCCAGATCACGCAGCCATTTTCCATGCTTAGCTCTAGTCCATGACAAAAGTAGGGCTCGAGCCGACTCTGGCCAGCCAGTGTTTATCATCCGGAGAACATCTCAGAGCTCCTCATCTCGCTTCGTTGCTGTCGCTACATCCGCCGCCATCAATGGGAACTTGCCCGTCAGCTGACAGACCAGATTGTTGTGTGGGCTATTGTCCTTCATCTGCAGGGACAAGCGAGACAGGCCGTCTGCATTGCTGTGCTAAGCAGTCTTGCGGAACCAGATGCTGTAGCTGTACCCTGACAGCAGCCGTGCGCATCTCTGAAGTTGCCGTGCTGCAGTCGGGGAGATGCCAACCTTCGGCCCGAAAATTGTCATCAATGGCTGATGAGCCTTAATAATCGTGAAGCTCGCGACTTTCTGATCCTTCAGCTGCCTGAGGCTCTCGTTGAAAACATCAGCGAACTCCTCTAGCATCTGGTCAAGAGGCCCACTGTTCTGCGCTGGCACCTGGCTGATCTGGTTGGCAAACAACTGAGTCCAGTTGAGTTGCACTTTTTCCAGCCAATTGAATCCTAGCAATGGGCAGGCTCTGGTCTGACTGGTGACCACCAGCGGCAGCTTATCATACTGTCTACCGTCGTAGTTGACCTTGACCTTGGCTGTTCCCTTGACTTGTATTGGCTTGCCTGTCCAGGTCCGGAGTTGCAGGCGTGTTGGTGTCAGCCAAGTTTGGCTGAGCTGCTTCCACACCAACTCCGGTACGAGGCTGACTCAGGCACCAGTGTCCAGCTGCATGGTGAGGGGCTGGTCATTCACCAGCAGGCTTATGCTGATCTTCTTGGCTGATGCAGAGACTTGCGAAATCCTGTCTGTTGCTGCTTCCTCATCCTCATCCATTTGCATTGCGTGCGCTGGTCTGTTCTCTGGCCTTCCGGCTTTCGTTGTACTGGAGGCTTTCTTGGTTGAGCGGCAAACTTTCTGCAGGTGTCCAACTTTACCGCAGTTGTGGCACTTTTGAGTCTGGCACTACCTGCTGGACTGAGCTGACCTCTGAGCTCGATTTCCACTGCACAGTTTCCGACTGCAATCTCCGCCGCAAGGGAAATTTTCTTGGCCACATCCTAGGCTTACTAAACAAACTCCACCCCTACCATGGGGCCCCACCCCATAAGTCATGACATACGTCATTGCACCACCTTGGTTAATTACCAATTAGAACTATGGGCTAGCTCTATAATACTAATTTAAGATTATTTAGATGCTTCTCATTGAGTTTTTGCTTTATGCTGTTATCAAATTTGCTTTTTCTTCTTTTTTGAAGTTTTCCCTTTTTTGTGGTTCAATGTTTTCACAGTTTCTTTATAATGCTCGCTATAGCTCATTGAGCCCTGTTATCAAATTTTAAATTTTTTGCACTTAGTTTACTAATATCACTCTTATGTTACTGTTACCAAAATAGTTTTTAGTTTTTTTACTTTTAGTTTATGGGTTACAAACTTTTCCTCTCTCTCTTTCTCTCTCTCTCTCTCTCTCTCTCTCTCTCTCTCTCTCTCTCAATCTATTCTTCTCTCACTTTCTCTCTTTTGTCTATTTCTCTCTCCTTTGTTCTCTTCTTGCCATGGTTATGTTTCATTTCACTAGCAGAAAAAAATAATACAAATTATACTTTTTTGTAATTATCTTCTGCTATTACCTTGTGTGCCATTATATTTAAATACTAAAAATGGTTTGTCTTACATACAACCCTTTACTCATTTCAATACTTGCACAATAATTAAATTTACTAGTTTTTCTACAACTATAGCTATAGCATACTGGCACAAAATGGTATGCCTGTATGATCTGTGTGATTCTATGCATTTGTCTATCATTTTATACTGGAGCTTGAGTGAAGTTGAGCCAATAGTAAATTTACCATCTAGCAAAGAATCATTTTAAGCTATTCTACTTGTATATAATAGTTTTTATGGCTTAGAAAATGTTAAGCAGGACATTATCTTTAGCAGATAGATTAAATTGCATTTTACGACACCCGAGGGCCGCGAAAACTACATGAAAATGAATATGACATCAATATGACATTGCGACATATATACAATGTAAAAACAACGTATATACAATGTCAAAACAATATATATACAATGTCAAAACAATATAAATACAATGTCAAACAATGTAGTAGGGTGGGAAAAACCACAACGTCGAAACGACATCGCAAAACGACATCATTTTGACATTGTTTTCCTAGTGGGTACAATATAGTTTTGTAGCTTAATTAAACACAATGTAAAAATATTTAATTTGTGTTTCATTTTGTTAAAAGTAAGTTTTTCACTTTGCAACTTACCACTATTTAGTATAATTTATGCTAGACTAGGTTTTACTTTGTTAATAATAGTTTTACTTTATTCATTCATTTATTTTTATTTAGGTCCTTATTATATATTTATATATTATATATATTTACTATATAAAAAACCTATTATAACTTTGATAGTAAATACATTATAAGGCATATAGCAATATCATTAAAAAATTAACTAATCTATACATATGAAAATATAAACTCTGTTTGCACATATACAAATTTGTTTGCTGTAGACTTTTAAATTGTACAACTAAATAATACCAAAGGTGGGGTAGGTGCTAAATTTAGCATCCACCCTAAAAACACATGACTAGGCCTACAATAGCAGAGTTAAAGAGAAGGGGTATAAAGGACATGTGTCCCTATTGAGTTTATTTTTTCATTGTTTATATAGCCTATATAGATTATATTATATTATCATGTATTATCATACACATATCTTAATAATCTGTCTCCCATTCAAAATTTTTTAGATCTATGCCTATTGGATTAAGCAAATGGTTTATTTATTTTGTACAGAAGTATATAATATATATTTCATTAATATATCATAATTTCATTAAATTTTCTTATTAGAAAAAAAACCAAAGAAAAAGTATATTGGTATATATTTTAGAATGTGTCAAATGTTCTCATTTATTACCAAACCAAAGTGGCTATTACCAAATCTTATTACCCCCTTTTCCACACATCCCTGGATAGAATTTTTGTATGCATTCTAAATGTATTCCTTACAAATTGATAAAAAACTTGCACAATAAATACAATATTTATAGGTTTTTTGTGCAAAAAAACTTGTATGACTTTATTTGAAAATGTTGCAAATTGCACTTGTTATAATAAAACAAAATTATTGCATTTAAAAGCAAAGCTACTAAGCATGACAATAACATTATTTAGAAGAATATAAATTTTGTTTTTTGGTATTTATTAAAATATTATAGAAAAACCTATAAATCGCTGTTTATCAAAGTCAAGTCCAAAAAATTTGCACACAATTTACTATTCCAAAATTGTCATGAAAAGATTCTATCCTGCCATCTTAGCATATATCTAGCCTCACTTAATCAATTAAATTAATTATATAATTATTATGTTAATTAATATAATTGAATATTATGTTCAAAATTAAAATCAAGTATATATTAAAAGTATACTACTTAGTACTTGAGTTACCTTTATATAAAGTCTTAAGACTAAGTCAAAATTAAAGTTGTCATTTTGAAGTTGAAATGTTTATATCTAACTCTAATGACAATGTCATTATAATATATTTAAGATCATGTATAATTTCAATTTTAAATATGGTGATTTCAACTAAACCCCATGGCTGTCTCTAATATAAATTTATACGATAAAGGCAAAGCTAAATATATTTTTATATCATGATCATATATACAGTATAGCTGTATAGTTAAGGTCAGGCGGGATCCCAATCCCGAAATCTTAGGATCCCAAGGTCCAAGGAAAATTGGATTTCTGCGAGATTGGGATCCCAACCTAAAAAAACGGGAATTGGGTACAGATCTTTTAGTTTAAAATTTGTAGAATTTTTTATTGCTTTAATGCATTTTGTTTTAATTATACTTGTTACATTGTTATCAGTTATCAGTCAGTAGGCCTAGTTACTTTAATAGCTAATATTTTTTTTAATTTTTGTCTATGTTATGTTATATATCTTTTTTATTTGTCTATATAAACTTACAAATATACAAATTACAATATATTTTAAAGACCTGATACCAATTCCCAGATCCTGAAATTATTCCAGATCCTGATCCCATCCAATGATTTCAATCCCTTCCAACCTCTACTGTGTATAGGGCATATACAAGATCATGTTAATAAAATCATAATCCTTCTTGATCTTTGGCTTTTATAGCTTTGTTGGCTATCCTGAAGAATCATTTGTTAAATTATATTTATTGTTTAATTGATTCTTAGACTTAGCACTTGAGGAGTCCAAAAAAGCTTACTAGGCCCCTAAATTAAGTCACATTATAATAAGCATTAGAACAGAAAAACAGCAACTTTGTTTTTCTAAGCAATATGTAATTGTCTATAGGGTTTGTTACATTGTTTGTTGCCCTGCACCTTTTTGCTACTATGCACGGACACTCCGTGAAGGATGTTGTGACTATCTGAAGTGAATTCCCTATACATCTCTACCTATAAAAGTCAAAACTCTGTGTGTGTGTTTGGACAATTTTGATCGTATATAATAAATCGATTCACAGAAATCGTGAATCCATTTGAAATATTGACTTAAAATAAAGTATGGCAACAATATGTTTATAAAGTTGTGTTTCCTTTAGTAACTAGTAATATTGAAGTACACAAAGATTTTAATGATAAATTTATTTTGTATTTTTAATATAAATAAGATACTTTGTTATGCCTATTAAATGCTTCAATGGTACGATTTAAATTAGTGTAATTACAGAATTACTTTCTACATGGCACCACCAGAACACCAAGAGAAAAATAGCGATTTAGATATTGGATTACATGAACCATAAGACTTAATTTGTTAGCTTCAGTGCCATCCTCTCTTTTCGATTCATTAGTATCTCCGGGCCTTTTTGAGTATTGAAATACTTGGATTGAATACTTTTGTTATAGACATAAATTCATAATCCAAATTACATAGGCAGATCCACACAAGACCACATCTGATAGTATTTCCATTTACTTAAATGCGTTTTATTAAAAATAACATATTTTATAGGCCAATTTGTTAGATAAAGTGTCCAATTTCAAACAATTAGGCCTAGGCCTAGCCACAGGTATAGATATGGATCCAGAAAATTTTGAATAGGCCTAGGGGTGTAGATTACTGAGGTAGGCCTAGGTACATGTATATGTATATCATGTACATGTATATTTAGACGATAATGTGTATTTTCCATATAAAAAATAATTCTTACTCAATAGAGGGTGCACACCCTGTGTGCCTCCCCCTAAATCTATCACTGATTAGAATAGCCAACTTATTTTTTTATTTTTTGAAATGACTTTAAATTTTGAATAATTTAGACCAATAATCAAGACCAGGATGATAAGTGCCATGAGTCTTATCTTTGCAATAAGTCCTTAAACCAAAAATAGTAGGCCTAAGTTAAGACTTTTTATAGACCTAAGCCTTGTATTTTAGTTTAGGCCTATTAAAATGTATTTAAAACTTTAACTTATCCCACACAATTTCAAGCATTGTTTCCTATATACTTTCCTGCATACTTTCCTGCTTACTTTTCTGCATGATTTCCTACATAATTTCTGGCACAATTTCCTATATACTTTCTCCTGCATAATTGATATATACTTCATATGTACAATATACCATATATACTATATATACAACACAATTTCTTATTAATATTGTGTGACAACATGTCCAAATTTGTGCAGATCATGCGGGAAATTTTGCCAGATAAGCTAAACATATCTATTTAAAAGGGAGTTTTTGTGGTGTTTAGGCCTTCTCTAGTTATTGTTAAAAATAACATTTGCTTGCTTTTAGTTTAGTTTTAGTGGTCCAATCTGAATTAGGGAATTTATTTAGGTACTTAGGGTTAGGACTTAACTTGATGTCATTTCATGAAAAGTCATTTTGGTGAGAAATTTTGGCTAGAAGTCATTTTGGCAATAAATGTTTTGGCAAAAGCTTGAACAAATATTTATTAGAGTTTTTGTTATGATCTTTAAGTACCTATGGCTATATATCTGATTATAAAAATTGGTTTTCTCAATTATTAACTTTCTCTACTTAGCCTAGGTAAAAAAACAACTTTATTCAATAAAAGACATAGGGGAAATAGCAATTTGTTCTTTTTCATTAGTATAGTGTCAAAAGGCTTTGTAAGGATTTTTTTTCATATGGGTATACATATAAATAAATATAAGCTTATATATAAGTGTAAATTTTTTTTGTACTAATCACTTAAACTCATTGCCTAAAGTTATCACCACTTTCTAAGATGAATATTTAGATTATTTAGAATTCAAATAAATTGACTAAATATTCAGTTTGAATTAAAATTAGAAAGTTGATAATCTAAATACCTAATAGTTGCATTGATGTGGGACAGATTTAGAATGAGTCAAGAGTTGAGTATTGATATTATAGCTCATAAGTAAAGGTATGAATTAGGGATAAATTCATTGTGTAGGGATAAAGTATTGTGGAATTAAGGGCTACAAAATTTGCATTTAAAGAGTTAAGAGTATTAGAGATTGTGGGCATGTTTCTCATAAATAAGATAAAGAATTAAGGATAAAACAACATATTGTATTTTGAATAGGAAGAATATTTGAGCAGTCACATATTATGATCAGATTAATTCTGAGGCTTAGGAGGCTTTGGGGCTTTAGAAAAGTAAAATCAAGTTTATGGAACAGATTTATAGGTGCTGACAAACTTTAGGGATAGGGTTGGCATTTGGTCTAGGCACATTTCATTAAACAAGAAGTAAAGATACAGGCCTATTGGTTAAAGGCTAGGCCTACTAAAAGGAATAGATCTAGATATTAAATACTTAGCCTCTAACAGTGAATATAGTTAAACATTTCTATATAGGTTTAAGCATTTCAATTCATGGCTTCACCATGTCTATATAGCAGTTTTTTTGTTAAGAAAATGGCAACAGCATAGCAATTTGCAATGAATATGGCAAGGAATTTGCTCAAAGCTATTTGAATTGCTTAAACTTTTTGTCTTTACATCAAATTTTTATCATTATTGCTTTAAATATATTGTACTTATAAAATGAAAAATGAAAGTTACCAGCACATATTTATAATTGCTTTGATAGCCATTTATCTGGAATGAATTCATTAAGCTATCCATTAGCACTATTGACAAGTAACTGATAAGTAATGAGGTGGGCGTATTATTGACTAATTATTGACTATTATTGAAATATTAATGTTATTAATGAATATTAATGAATTTGAATTAGTTCAGCCATTTTTTCTAAAATCAATCACCTAGATAGATACCCACTACTGATTTTTAGTGTATAGGATAGTTATGAAAATTTCTTTTAAGCATGACAATTGCTTGTAGGCAAATCTTGTTATATTTATTGTTAAAAAACACATTTCAGATGAATGACACATGCGAAAGAATTAACACATATGGCCAAAGTAAGTCTTCATTTATTATTGGCTATGAAGGCATCCCGCAGAACCTATTGCTAAATGCTGTTACCAGTGTGGTAAGTTATAAATTGCTTTGTCTAAAGCAGCAACAACTCTTGTTTATTAATTATGACAAAGTATAAAATTACAACTTTCTGCATCTCGTTTTTAGATTTTGATCATCATTTTCCTGATCATTCGGAAGGTGGCATGGCGGTACAGTCAGTCTGCTCTGTTGGATACATCAGAAGAATCGTGAGTCATAATGATAAGATTTGTATTTTATGCTCTTTAGAATATTTTTAGTACTGCTATAATCTTTTCTCTAGAATTGTCCTCAGTTTTTTAAGTTAATCTTTTGACATTCATTTTGCTTCCCAGCTACACTGATTTCAGATCCCCAGTTGCTGGGCAACCTCCCAGAGTGTCAGTTTCTGGGTCAGCCTCCCAGATCCCCAGTTGCTGGGCCAGCCTCCCAGATCCCCAGTTGCTGGGTCAGCCTCCCAGATCCCCAGTTGCTGGGCCAGCCTCCCAGATCCTCAGTTGATGAGCCAGCCTCCCAGATCCCCAGTTGCTGGCCCAGCCTCCTAGAGTGTCAGTTGCTGGGCCAGCCTCCCAGAGTGTCAGTTGCGGGGCCAACCTCGCAGAGTGTCAGTTGCTGGGCCAACCTCCCAGATCCCCAGTTGCTGGGCCAGCCTCCCAGATCCCCAGTTGCTGGGCCAGCCTCCCAGATCCTCAGTTGATGAGCCAGCCTCCCAGATCCCCAGTTGCTGGGCCAGCCTCCCAGACCCCCAGTTGCTGGGCCAGCCTCCCAGACCCCCAGTTGCTGGGCCAGCCTCCCAGACCCCCAGTTGCTGGGCCAGCCTCCCAGACCCCCAGTTGCTGGGTCAGCTCGCAGGCCGTGCCTACTAGTAAAACCTATCTGTATAGTATCGGATCTGGTTTTTATTGAGCACACCGATTAAACTAAATGCCATTAACTGCCACCGTCAGGGAAGGAAGTTTCAAAAGGTGAGCTAGTATGCTGTACTAAGTCTATATGTCAGTTTTATAAAAGTCAATATTTCATATTGTATTTTATTAATAAAATTCCGCTTTAAAGTTTCGTTTTGTTATTGTTTTGTTTAATTAGTCTAAAAATACAGAATTTAATATTGAATTTAGTGTAAAGCAACATTGCATGGCATTCTTGTCCATCTTGCTATGTTCCGATTAACATCATACTTTTTAGCTCCTGATGTTGTACATGTTTAGTTGAGAAATAAAATGATTCCTAAAATAAGGACCCGGGCCTACTAACGATATGTAGGGTAAATAATATAAATCGTAGCAAATTGAAGTTGCATAAATCATATTGCATGATAGCAAATAATAAAATTAATTTATCCTACGTGTTACTTTCGTTGTTTGTTTGTTTGTTTGTTCATTTTTGTTTCCATTCGCATATTGATTTGTCTGCTACCCGAAACCTGAACAAAAATTTCAGCTATTTAATTAAGAAACAGCGCAACTATAATGTGTACGTTTGCAATTTGGTGTTGGCGGTATTATTATTTATTGTCTTTGAGTGTGCGCTTGCTTAACCCCGGCCAGTTGGGCGTAATTGATGAATTTAATTGTCGCCTTTATAAACCAGAATAATTGCGTCATAAAATGTGACGCCTTATCTATAGTTTAATAATAAAAGCTTTAAACTGCAATTTTTATCATCAACTTGCACTAATTACCTAAAAAAATTAAACTAGTTTAATCTGTTTAATGGCAAAGTGGTGAGAGAAATTCGCACTAATTCTATAATTAATCCATAACTGGTGTACGTATGAGGCGTTCCTTTGTTATCACGGGAGATAAATTCGTTGGCAATTCTGTGGTCTACAATTTGTAAAGTCATTTTTCGAAGTTGCTATAATTAACACTAGACATTAAAGTATAATTCATTGTCATGTTTGCAGAAGGGGTGTGTTAATTTAGGAAAATAATTGTAGCGAAATAGATGTTATAACAGATTGTATTAAATTAGATAGTTATCAAAACCGGATAAGACAGTCATCAGGGACCAGATTAGACAGTCATTTGAGATCAAATTAGACAGGTATTAAGATCAGATTAGACAGTCATTAAAAATCTGATTAGACAGTTATTAGAGATCAGATTAGACAGTCATTTGAGATCAGATTAGACAGGTATTAGAGATCAGATTAGACAGTCATTGAATATCAGATTGGACAGTCATTAGAGATCAGATTAGACAGTCATTTGAGATCAGATTAGACAGGTATTAGAGATCAGGTTAGACAGTCATTTGAGATCAAATTAGACAGGTATTAAGATCAGATTAGACAGTAATTAAAAATCTGATTAGACAGTTATTAGAGATCAGATTAGACAGTCATTTGAGATCAGATTAGACAGGTATTAGAGATCAGATTAGACAGTCATTTGAGATCAGATTAGACAGGTATTAGAGATCAGATTAGACAGTCATTTGAGATCAAATTAGACAGGTATTAAGATCAGATTAGACAGTCATTTGAGATCAAATTAGACAGGTATTAAGATCAGATTAGACAGTCATTGAAAATCAGATTGGACAGTCATTAGAGATCAGATTAGACAGTCATTTGAGATGAGATTAGACAGTTATTAAGATCATATTAGACAGTCATTTGAGATGAGATTAGACAGGTATTAAGATCAGATTAGACAGTCATTAAAAATCAGATTAGACAGTTATTAGAGATCAGATTAAACAGTCATTAAAAATCAGATTAGACAGTTATTAGAGATCAGATTAAACAGTCATTTGAGATGAGATTAGACAGGTATTAGAGATCAGATTAGACAGTCATTAAAAATCAGATTAGACAGTTATTAGAGATCAGATTAAACAGTCATTAAAAATCAGATTAGACAGTTATTAAAGATCAGATTAGACAGATATTAAAAATAAGATTAGATAGGTATTCAGATCAGATTAGACAGTCATTTGAGACCAAATTATGCAGCTATTAAGATCAGATTAGACGTTATTAGATGTCAGATTAGACAGAAAAGAGATGACAATTAACAAAGTCAGCTAATTCTATTCTCGTCCTTCTAAGAAAGAGCAAACAGTGGCAGTCATAGAATCGCGCGGCCACCTCTTGAGCATTCTAGAATTCTAAAAGATATCATATTAATTTTTTAATCATCCCTTCTAGCTGGTCGCAGTTCTTCTACGGCAACCTGAAGCGGCACCATCGAGCTAGCGCGGTGGCCTCAACGCCTTCGGACGATAATCGCCCTGGCGCGCAGGGCAACGAGTCGTCTGACGCCTCCTATTCGCCCAATTTATTGCCGGAATCAATGTCGGGGGCGCCTGAGTCTGCTGGCGGCGGCGGCGGCGGTCGGGTCGGTGGCGGAGCCAGCAACCTGCAGCAGGATCCTGTGAGTGGCGATTTTTTGGAGTGGGAATTTTAAGGTAATAAATGGGACTTCAAATCAGTTTAGGGGATTATTGGGGATTTCAAATCAGTTTGGGTGATTATTGAGGATTTCAAATCAGTTTAGAAGATTAATGGAGATTCTGAATCAGATTAGCGGATTAATGGGGATTTTAAATCATATTAGGGGATTAATGGGGATTTCAAATTTAGTTTAGAGGATTAATGGGAATTCTGAATCAGATTAGTGGATTAATGGGGATTTTAAATCATATTAGGGGATTATTGGGGACATACATGCGCAACCTCCGAAATTCGGTCGGCCATGCGACTTAGTTTTAACAAAAATGCGACGTAGTTTTTGGCCAAAAATGCGACTTGCATGAAAAAAAACCCTAAAGCAAAATTAACGCAACTTTGGGTAAACGGCAGGAGTAACAAAACTGTCTTATTACATTGAAAATTACATTTAAAATGCCTCGTCAGCTACTTAGTACTACTACTTAGTTATTTTTTCGGGTGGGCATTTTTGCGACCTCCTTGGTTGGCCGCCAAATCGGTCGGCCGGATCGGCCGACTCGGCCGACTGTTGCACATGTATGATTGGGGATTTCAAATTTAGTTTAGGGGATTAATGGGGATTTCAAATCATATTAGGGGATTCTTGGGGATTTCAAATCAGTTTAGGGAATTAATGGGAATTCTGAACCAGTTTAGGCGATTAATTGGGATTCTAAATCAGATTTGGGGCTTTCAAATAATTTAAAGGGATTTGTGGGGATTTCAGAAACATTTCATAGAATTTTAAGGAGATTCCGAATCCGTTTAAGGGGTTTTTAGGGATTTCGAGTCAGTTTCCATTCTGACGATGATTTTATAATTTGAATTTCTACTCCCCAATTCCTCCCCCATTTCTGTTCTAAGGGCCTGTTCCGCAGCCTGAAGTCATTTATACAGCTAACAGACGAAGACATTGGTTCAGTTGCTGGCAAAGATGCTGTGCGCTACATCAAACTGCAGCGTTACATATTCGTATTGTTGCTAGTTGTGCTAGTACTGTCCCTGTCTATCGTATTGCCGCTCAATATTCACGGAGCTTTCACTGACAAAGTGGGCGATTTCTCTCGAACTACTATTAGTAATATTAAAGGCGAATCGTTTTCGCTATGGGTTCATGGCGTGTTATCGGCTGGTTATATGCTATTGGCTGCTCTGTTCATGTGTCACTACAGTCGGCACGTGGTGTCCTACGATGCTTATAGCGTGAATCCCAACTGCCTGATGGTCAAGGGCGTGCCAGAGCGGCTGCTAGATGAAGCTGTTATTATGGGCCACTTTCGGTGAGTGCTGCTGTCTGGGTGGGGTGGGGCGGGGCTAGGTTGTTAGTCACTCTGTGTGTTCTGGGTCTGTCATGTTATTCTGTCAATGTGCTGTCTAGGTGTGCTATGTCTGCGAAGTCATCGTGTGTTCTATGTCTGTAAAGTCGTGTTCTATGTCTGTAAAGGCATGTGTTCTGTGTCTGTAAAGCCATGTGTTTTATGTCTATAAAGTTGTGTTTTATGTCTGTAAAGCCATGTGTTTTATGTCTGTAAAGTCATGTGTTCTATGTCTGTAAAGGCATGTGTTCTGTGTCTGTAAAGCCATGTGTTTTATGTCTGTAAAGTCATGTGTTTTATGTCTGTAAAGTCATGTGTTCTATGTCTGTAAAGGCATGTGTTCTATGTCTGTAAAGTCGTGTTCTATGTCTGTAAAGTCGTGTTCTATGTCTGTAAAGTCGTGTTCTATGTCTGTAAAGTCATGTGTTCTGTGTCTGTAAAGTCGTGTTCTATGTCTGTAAAGGCATGTGTTTTATGTCTATAAAGTCATGTGTTTTATGTCTATAAAGTCATGTGTTTTATGTCTGTAAAGTCATGTGTTCTATGTTTGTAAAGGCATGTGTTCTGTGTCTGTAAAGCCATGTGTTTTATGTCTATAAAGTCATGTGTTTTATGTCTGTAAAGCCATGTGTTTTATGTCTGTAAAGTCATGTGTTCTATGTCTGTAAAGGCATGTGTTCTATGTCTGTAAAGGCATGTGTTCTATGTCTGTAAAGGCATGTGTTCTGTCTTATTTCACGTGCTCTATGTCTTTAAAGTCAAGGGCTCTATGTCTTATTTCATGTGCTCTGTGTGTGAAGTCATTTGTTTTATGTCTGATTTCATGTATTCTATGTCGATTTTCATTCTATGCAACCTCTGACTTTCTGACCACAAAATGCGCATTATAAAGCCATTATCTTATACATTCTGTGAGGCTCTCTGTTCTGTCAGTGATGTACCAAACTCAACTGAGAAAGGTAGCACTATTATCTATGTCAGAGGTATCTATATCATATTGTTTATTGTTTCAATAATTTTTACAGCGAAGCCTATCCTAACGTACTGGTTGAGAAGGTCAACTTTGTTTATGATACAGCTAAACTGCAGAAACTGCACGATGAAAGGTAAAAAAAGAGATTAAATTTTAATATTTCTACTAGTAGTAGAAATACGAGAAAATCGTAATAACTTAAGTAAAATATACGGAAAAATGTTAGAATCACGCATTTTATAAAAAATAAACAATTTTTTGCCTAATCCAGCATATTCATATCTGCCGTGCTGCAACTCTGCCGAGAAGAAGCCGAAGCTGCAGCGGACGCAGCGGCAGCCACCGGTGCAGCCTCCTCATCCACCACTCCGATAGCTGAACCGCCGCAGGTGTCCGTAACTAAGTGCCGTTGCACTTGGCTGTGCGGCGGCTGCTGCTGCGGCACCGAGGATGCCGTCACTTACTACGCTGATAGATTGGAGAATATCAGCAAGAGACTGACGCATGAGGCTGAGGTGAGTGCTAGCGGTAGTAGTAGTAGTATCTTTAGTAATAGTAGTATATGTAGTAGTAGCAGTACTAATAGTAGTAGTAGCAGTAGTAGTAGTAAGTAGCAGTAGTAGTATCTGTAGTTATAGTAGTATTAGTAGTAGTAGCAGTAGTAATAGTAGTAGTAGTAGTAGTAGTAGCGGTGGTAGTAGTAGTTGTAGTAGTAGTAGCAGTAGTAATAGTAGTAGCAGTAGTAGTAGCAAGTTGGATCTAAATCTGTTTTATCTGTATTAGTATAGGTATTGATAGTAGTAGTAATCGTAGTACATAAAGCTATTAATACTAATTATTACTAACTAAACCGACTTGCCAACCGCAGGTCTCCAAGAGCCGCAAACTGCCATTCATATTCGTTGAATTTGCCACGCCAACCGATGCCAGTCACGTGCTGTCGGATTACCAACGTGCCCAGGGCCACCTGTGCGGCCTGCTGCCATTCAATAGGCGTGGCCCGGCACGCAGCGTCCACTCCGAGGTGTTGCAGACCGACTCGTGGACGGTGGGTTTGATCGATTGTTGCCCTGGCCTAGCTACTAGCTAGGATGGACCTACCTGTCCATCACTGATAACCTACCCATCTATCAAAGATAACCTACCCATCTATCAATGATAACCTACCCATCTATCAATGATAACCTACCCATCTATCAATGATAACCTACCCATCTATCAATGATAACCTACCTGTCCATCAGTGATATCCTACCCATCTATCAACGATAACCTACCTGTCCATCAACGATAACCTACCTGTCCATCAGTGATAACCGACCTGTCTATCAGCGACAACCTACCCATCTATCAACGATAACCTACCTGTCCATCAATGATAACCTACCTGCTCATCAATGATAACCTACCTGTCCATCAATGATAACCTACCTGTCCATCAATGATAACCTATCCGTCTATCAATGATAACCTACCTGTCCATTATTGGTAACCTACCTGTCCATCAATAATCACTGTCTGTCAATTTTTACAATCCAAATGTTTAACAAGCTAAAGGAACCTGGTTCGATTCCGTGCTCACGTGACCACATTAATTTGCTTTTCCATGGGGAGGACCAATCCCCAACTCCAAAGGCGGAACTGCCTAACTAACAACCCTTTTTGGCACCCCAATTTTAAGGTTGAATACGCGCCCTACCCTGAAGATCTGAACTGGCACAATCTGAGCCATGCGGCCAGCCTGGTGTGGTATCTGCGAGCCGCCATGATCAATACTGGCCTAGTGCTGTTGCTGTTCTTCTTCACTACGCCGGTTTATTTCATGACTATGCTCAAGCTGAATCGGATTAATGATGCCGTGAGTTAAAATGGGAAAATATCAATTGTAATTAGATTAGTGCGCAATAGCCAGTACTTGCGCGCTTGTGCAAAATGTCTGTCTGTCTGTCTGTACTTGCGCGCTTGTGTAATTGTCTGTCTGTCTGTATTTACGCGCTTGTGTAAATGTCTATCTGTGTACTTGCGCGCTTGTGTAATTGTCTGTCTGTCTGTATTTACGCGCTTGTGTAAATGTCTATCTGTGTACTTGCGCGCTTGTGTAATTGTCTGTCTGTGTACTTGCGCGCTTGTGTAATTGTCTGTCTGTCTGTATTTACGCGCTTGTGTAAATGTCTATCTGTGTACTTACGCGCTTGTGCAAAATGTCTGTCTGTGTAGTGTACTTGCGCGCTTGTGTAATTGTCTGTCTGTGTACTTGCGCGCTTGTGTAATTGTCTGTCTGTCTGTACTTACGCGCTTGTGCAAAATGTCTGTCTGTGTAGTGTACTTGCGCGCTTGTGTAATTGTCTGTCTGTGTACTTGCGCGCTTGTGTAATTGTCTGTCTGTCTGTACTTACGCGCTTGTGTAAAATGTCTGTCTGTGTAGTGTACTTGCGCGCTTGTGTAAATGTCTGGCTGTGTACTTGCCCGCTTTTTGCAAATATCTGCTTGTTTAGTAACAGACAAATTTACAAAATATTCTAGTATAATTGTTATTATTCATATTTGAAAACACAATTTCAGTTCCAACGCAACGTAGCCACCCAGTTTCTGCCAACCCTGTTTCTGTGGTTCTTCTCAGCCATACTGCCGCTAATAGTCTACTATTCAGACCTATTTATTCAGCACTGGACAAAGTCCACTGAGCACTATGCTATTATGATCAAGTGCACTCTGTTCCAACTGCTCATGGTGCTCATTCTGCCCAGTTTCGGCCTGTCCCGAGCGGACGAATTCTTTAAATGGATATTCAGTTTGAATTCGAACGATTCTGCGTTCCGATTGCGCTGGCACTGCGTGTTTGTCTCCGAGAATGCGTCATTCTTTGTTAATTACGTCATCACTACGGCAATGATAGGGTGTTGCGCAGATCTGTTACGCTTCTCCGAGCTTATTAACTACGCTTTTCATTGGTTCAGCGCTAGATCGAGTGCTGAAGCGAAGCTGGCTTATAAGAAAGTTCAATGGGAGAATCAGTACGGCTTCAACCTGTCCTGGATGCTTTGCATATTTGGCATTGTAATGACTTACGCTAATGTGGCCCCGCTAATACTCGTGTTCGGTGAGTCACGGAAAGATAGCGGCAACATAGAGGGTAGAAAGCGGATTAACAGTGGGTAGGGAGTGGATTAACAGGGGGTAGGGAGCGAATTAACAGGCGGTATGGAGCGGATTAACAGAGGGTAGGAAGCGGATTAGCTTTGGATAGGGAGCGGATTAACAGGGGGTAGGGAGCGGATTAGCTTTGGATACGTAACGGATTAACAGGGGGTAGGGAGCGGATTATCAGTGGGTAGGGAGTGGATTAACAGGGGGTAGGGAGCGGATTAGCTTTGGATAGGGAGCGGATTAACAGGGGGGGTAGGGAGCGGATTATCAGTGGGTAGGGAGTGGATTAACAGGGGGTAGGGAGCGGATAGAACTGGGGAGGGAGCGGATAGAACTGGGGAGAGAGCGGATAGAACTGGGGAGAGAGCGGATAGAACTGGGGAGAGAGCGGATAGAGCTGGGGAGGGAGAGGATGGACCTTAAGGAGAACAGATGAATAAAGTATTTATTAAACCGCTGTAATCTGAGAGCAGGGAGATGAATATGGTTAGTATTTGAATAAGAATATCTGTCGCAATGAAATAAACGGAATCTATCTCCATGTCAATCCCAGGTATCCTGTACATGATCATGAAAATGATAGTAGACCGCTACAATATTCACTACGTCTATCTGCCATCGATAATGGACCGCGACGTGCACAGGCTGTCCCAGTCTCTTGTACTGGTCTGCGTATTCCTTGGCGAAATATTTATTGTGGGTTTCTTTCTAATTCGAATTCCTGGGATGTCCGACGCTCGCACAGTGTTCATGTTTGTGGCGGTTATTATCAGTTTGGCTTACATTTTCGGCAGGCTGATGGTGCACATGCTTAGGAAGGCTGGCTGTTTTGGAGAACAGGTGAGTGGGGGGCTTTCCATTGATGTTTTTTTCGTGGCATCGTTACTCTAGGATTGAGATGAGTGGTTGCTATGGTAACCAGAACCTAGGTTTGTGGTTGCTATGGTAACTAGAATCTAGCGGTATGTGTTTGCTATGTTAAATGGAATCTAGAGGTTCCTGTGGTTGCTATGGGTACTAGAGTATAGAGGTTTGTGGTTGCTATGGTGACTAGAATATAGAGGTTTACTGTTGCTATGGTAACTAGAATATAGAGGATTATTGTTGCTATGCTATGGTGACTATAATATAGAGGTTTATTGTTGCTATGGTAACTAGAATATAGAGGTTTATTGTTGCTATGGTGACTAGAATATGGAGGATTATTGTTGCTATGCTATGGTGACTATAATACAGAGGTTTATTGTTGCTATGGTAACTAGAATATAGAGGTTTATTGTTGATATGGTGACTAGAATATAGATGTTTATTGTTGCTATGGTAACTAGAATATAGAGCTTTATTGTTGCTATGGGAACTAGAGTGTAGGAATGTTTGGTAACTATGGCAAATAGAATCTAGATACGCGTGGTTGCTATAGTAACTAGAACCTAGAGATGCGTGGTTGATATGGCAATTAGAATTGAAAGATGTCTAGTTGCTTTGGTAACTAGGATCTAGAAATGTTTGGTTGCTATGGAAACTACAAGATAAAGATACGCGGTTACTAATGCCATCAAACAGCCTATCAATCCCACTTCCCCAAATTTCAACCAGAGCTTCGATCTGGGCTGCTTAGAGAACTGCGACAAAACGCCTTACCTACCGAAAGTGCTGCTGAGACCGCCTGGTGGCAGCAGGAGTTCGGGACTTCCCGCCGAGCATTAGTCTATTAGTCTAATTAGTCTTGGCTTGGGCGTCAATTTGTCATTTTTAAAATCGAACTTCGGTTTCTTTCGTTTCTTACGACTTTTAAGCTTTATAATCTGCTTACGTCAGGGATGTGGATCGTATATTTTGAATTTGGATCTTTCACAAAAATTCAAGCTACGAAGTATTCATTCTCTGTTGTATGTGTGTGCGTCATTTATCTGTTGTGATCGTTTCTCTATTTTAAGATTTCATTTATTGATTTATGTTAATTTGTTTACTACGGTCCAATTGCAAAGGTGAAAGATTTTCTTTCTGTTATATTCTACTTGATTTATAGACCACACTTGTTAAGATCTAACTAAAGATATTGACCTCATTCATTGCAGGATGTACAGTCTATAATAGTCGTGTAGTCTTTGTAGATATGCTTCTTTGTCTTCTGTATGTTTTGTTTATATAATAAGTGCATGATGACTCGTGTATCTTGCTGGCTGAATTTGCGTATTTAAATCTACGCGTGTACCTGTATAGACAGGACCCTTCCAACAGGTGATATAACCCTTCCAACAGGTGATATGACCCTTTTAACAGGTGATATGACCCTTCCAACAGGTGACAGGACCCTTCCAACAGGTGATATGACCCTTTCAACAGGTGATATGACCCTTTCAACAGGTGATATGACCCTTCCAACAGGTGATATGACCCTTCCAACAGGTGATATGACCCTTCCAACAGGTGATATGACCCTTCCAACAGGTGATATGACCCTTTTAACAGGCGATATGACCCTTTTAACAGGTGATATGACCCTTCCAACAGGTGACAGGACCCTTTCAACAGGTGATATGACCCTTTCAACAGGTGATATGACCCTTTCAACAGGTGATATGACCCTTCTAACAGGTGATATGACCCTTCCAACAGGTGATATGACCCTTTCAACAGGTGATATGACCCTTTCAACAGTTGATATGACCCTTCCAACAGGTGATATGACCCTTTCAACAGGTGATATGACCCTTCCAACAGGTGATATGACCCTTTCAACAGGTGATATGACCCTTTCAACAGGTGATATGACCCTTCTAACAGGTGATATGACCCTTCCAACAGGTGATATGACCCTTCCAACAGGTGATATGACCCTTTCAACAGGTGATATGACCTTTCCAACAGGTGATATGACCTTTCCAACAGGTGATATGACCTTTCCAACAGTTGATATGACCCTTTCAACAGGTGATATGACCCTTCTAACAGGCGATATGACCCTTCCAACAGGTGATATGACCCTTTCAACAGGTGATATGACCTTTCCAACAGGTGATATGACCTTTCCAACAGGTGATATGACCTTTCCAACAGGTGATATGACCTTTCCAACAGGTGATATGACCTTTCCAACAGGTGATATGACCCTTTCAACAGGTGATATGACCCTTTCAACAGGTGATATGACCCTTCCAACAGGTGATATGACCTTTCCAACAGGTGATATGACCCTTCCAACAGGTGATATGACCCTTCCAACAGGCGATATCCCATATTCCAACAGATGGCATCTCTGTTAATATTTTTACATTAAAATGGCTTACCTGTTGCCTGGTACATGTACTTTATAATGTATAGCATACAGTATGGTGTGAATACGCGTTACTAAATTTAGATCAGAATTGGCCATAAAAAATGAATTTTTCTTATTAATTGAAATGGCCCTTATAATGGTTATTAATCTTTTATTGGTAACTGCAACAATGAATATAATTTTTTATGCCTTATTTCATAGCTTTTCTAACTACATTTGCTAACAGGCAGTCATTTTCCTGTGTTCCTGTGCTTATATATACTAAAAGCGGTTTTCCTTGGGCCATAATTTTTGTCACTTATTATTTTTTGCTTTGTTAGTTTTTGTGTCTTATCAAGCCAATTATTATTTAACCATCTTCCTAATTATTGTGTTTTAATCACTTTTTCTCACTACTCAAGTCGCTGTCAAAGACGAACAAAGACGCAATTATAAGTGAATATAATAATTATTCATTGAAAACTATTTTTCTGTGGCTTATATTGGTGCAAGTACTCGACTAGCTGTTGTGTAATCTGGTGGCTCGCTAGAACAATTATTCTGACAATAGAGACTTTCGGCTGCGGTACAGCACCGTGTCCTACTGGCTTTTCAATTGTAGACTCAAGTTTTCTGTCATCTGTGTTCCTGGATTTATTATTTTTTCCTTTGTTCTGGTGTTAGACTGACGTCCCAGTCTGTAATTGGAGGCTGACACCCCAGTCTGTAATTGGAGGCTGACTCCCTAGTTTTTAATTGGAGGCTGACACCCCAGTCTGTAATTGTAGGCTGACACCCCAGTCTGTAATTAGAGGCCGACACCCCAGTCTGTATGTGATTGGAGGCTGAATCTCCAGTCTGTAATTGGAGGCTGACTGCCCAGTCTGTAATTGGAGGCTGACACCCCAGTCTGTAATTAGAGGCTGACACCCCAGTCTGTAATTGGAGGCTGAATCTCCAGTCTGTAATTGGAGGCTGACTGCCCAGTCTGTAATTGGAGGCTGACACCCCAGTCTGTAATTAGAGGCTGACACCCCAGTCTGTAATTGTAGGCTGACACCCCAGTCTGTAATTAGAGGCTGACACCCCAGTCTGTAATTGATGGCTGACACCCCAGTCTGTAATTGATGGCTGACATCCCAGTCTGTAATTGGAGGCTGACACCCCAGTCTGTAATTGATGGCTGACACCCCAGTCTGTAATTGGAGGCTGACACCCCAGTCTGTAATTGGAGGCTGACACCCCAGTCTGTAATTGATGGCTGACACCCCAGTCTGTAATTAGAGGCTGACACCCCAGTCTGTAATTGGAGGCTGACACCCCAGTCTGTAATTAGAGGCTGACACCCCAGTCTGTAATTGATGGCTGACACCCCAGTCTGTAATTGGAGGCTGACACCCCAGTCTGTAATTGATGGCTGACACCCCAGTCTGTAATTGATGGCTGACACCCCAGTCTGTAATTGGAGGCTGACACCCCAGTCTGTAATTGATGGCTGACACTCCAGTCTGTAATTGATGGCTGACACCCCAGTCTGTAATTGGAGGCTGACACCCCAGTCTGTAATTGATGGCTGACACCCCAGTCTGTAATTGATGGCTGACACCCCAGTCTGTAATTGGAGGCTGACACCCCAGTCTGTAATTGATGGCTGACACCCCAGTCTGTAATTGATGGCTGACACCCCAGTCTGTAATTGGAGGCTGACACCCCAGTCTGTAATTGATGGCTGACACTCCAGTCTGTAATTGATGGCTGACACCCCAGTCTGTAATTGGAGGCTGACACCCCAGTCTGTAATTGATGGCTGACACCCCAGTCTGTAATTGATGGCTGACACCCCAGTCTGTAATTGGAGGCTGACACCCCAGTCTGTAATTGATGGCTGACACCCCAGTCTGTAATTGATGGCTGACACCCCAGTCTGTAATTGGAGGCTGACACCCCAGTCTGTAATTAGAGGCTGACACCCCAGTCTGTAATTGATGGCTGACACCCCAGTCTGTAATTGGAGGCTGACACCCCAGTCTGTAATTAGAGGCTGACACCCCAGTCTGTAATTGGAGGCTGAATCTCCAGTCTGTAATTGGAGGCTGACTGCCCAGTCTGTAATTGGAGGCTGACACCCCAGTCTGTAATTAGAGGCTGACACTGACACCCCAGTCTGTAATTGTAGGCTGACACCCCAGTCTGTAATTGATGGCTGACACCCCAGTCTGTAATTAGAGGCTGACACCCCAGTCTGTAATTAGAGGCTGACACCCCAGTCTGTAATTGATGGCTGACACCCCAGTCTGTAATTGATGGCTGACACCCCAGTCTGTAATTAGAGGCTGACACCCCAGTCTGTAATTGATGGCTGACACTCTAATACTTTTTTCAAGAAGACGATTTCTGCCAAGAAAGCCATAATAAATATTTATAAAAAATCCGACTTTAAAAATCTAGATCTGGCGGTAAAAATATTTTCCGTTTTGCAACTATATATTTCAAGAAAACGTAAAAATCGCTTGTTATAAAAAGAAGTTTCCATTACTTTTGTCGGTGAAGTTGATCATTTAGCCGGTAAGCCAAGGTGAAGAATCCGCATTTTCTGCAGCAGCAGTTACTGCCATAAACAGAAAACATGATCAACTTCGCAGGCACAAGCAGCAGCTACTCCTAGTAGCTACAATGTATATACAGTTAAATAAGCAGCCTCAAGTAAATTTAATTGGGAGCGTTTTGGCGGTAGTCTCTAACAAATTGAATTATTTTTAGGGTAATTAACTTATATTAACAGGTACATGTAATAGTACACACGGAGTCAATTAAAAAGGACGATATGCTTTTTGAAATTGTCTAAACTGTACTACAGTACATTTACTACAGTATATAGATCAATCCCAAGCACTCACATTTCGGACACTTACAGTATTCGTAAACCCTATTCTCTACTGATTTTTTGTGACGAATGCAGGCGCGATATTTTAAAGTACAGCGCAGTCTATACTACTTTCGATTGGCTGGAAATGTGACATGCAGGTCTAAGCAATAAAACACTCTTTAATCAGCTTCCTCATCTTCGTTCAGTGTTGGCATCAGCTGACCGGACGAGGCTGCACTCTTAGATTTGTTTGCTATTAGGCGACGCTGCGGTGACGCGGGTGGAGGCGACGAAGTTCGCGGTACGTCTGCGGTCGCGTCGACGGTCGCATGGGCAACTTCGGGACTTGGCGGCGGAGCGCCCGGACCGGCGGGTGCGGCAACGAGCAGCGTTGCTTTTGCTGGGTTGTCCTCGTCTTCTTCTTGTTGTTGCTGCTGTTGCTCCTGGTCGTTTTCGCCGATGTCGGATTCGTTATCGTCTTCTGTAACAACGTCTGGTGCCGGAGTGGTCAGCGACAGGCAGACGCCGGCAGTGGCGGAATCGATCTCACGACGTCCCGATTCAACGTTGTCTAGCGAAGCCGCAGTTGTCAGACGGGTGCCGTCTCGGGTGGTCGGGTGCGGCGCTTCCGTCGGGTAGGCGCCGGCCTCAGACCAGGGATCGTCCAGCTCGTAGGTTGGACGATTGAGAGCCAGCAGGGTGGCCAGGGCTGCGTCCTGGAGCGGGTTTTGTTATGCAATGCTTGAGAGACTTGAGGTAGCGCACAAGCTAGCATTGATAAAGGTTACGCAAGGATGACGGATCGTTAAGGTGACGCAGGAATGAAGCATTGACAAGGTGACGCAAGGATGACGCATTGATAAGGTGACGCAAGGATGACGCATTGATAAAGATGACGCATCGATAAGGTAACGCAAAAATGAAGCATCGGTAAGGTGACGCAAGGATGACGGATCGATAAGGTGACGCAAAAATGAAGCATCGATAAGGCGACGCAAGGATGACGCATTGATAAAGGTGACGCAAAGATGACGCATTGATAAAGGCGACGCAAGGATGACGCATTGATAAGGTGACGCAAGGATGACGGATCGATAAGGTGACGCAAAAATGAAGCATTGATAAAGGTGACGCAAAGATGACGCATTGATAAAGGCGACGCAAGGATGACGCATTGATAAGGTGATGCAAGGATGACGCATCGATAAGGCGACGCAAGGAATCCGTGGCAGTGACGGACGGAACCAATCCACAAACACAGAGGCAATGACAAAATCTCACCTTGGTCCCTGGCTGCCTACTCGGCAGCACCTCATCCAGCAGGGTAGATCTATCCGACCGACACTCAACAGCCACCGAAGTGGAGCCTCCAGCTGTTGAGGCTCCCGACGATCTGGCCGACAATTGCGTGGAGGCTGCTGGCGTAGTGTCGGCTGAGACAGGACCCAGCATCAGCTGGCAGTCTCTGCCCACGGCCCGTTTGAACTGGCCGACAACCTGGTTATTTGGTGGTTTAATGTGCGTCGTTGTACTGCTTAATTTAATCACTGTTTTATTTGCGAAAGGTTTTTAGCAGAAAAAAACTCTTACTAGTCTCGATCCTCCGCCGCCAGTGTGCGCGTTGCTTTTTCCCTGCCCGACGCGTCGCTGATCGACCGATTTTGTTCCAATCGGGGGTAAACGTCGTTTTTCAATCGCTTCCTCTCCGACAGCTCCTGGCGAGCTGTCCATCAGAAAGACCGGCATTTTAGTCGTATGCTTCTGAGGCTCTCGAAGATTCCTACCCGATTCGCTGTTGTGCAACTGGGCCCGGCGTTGCCGCAGCACGTAGCGCTCGAATTCGCTGCCGGAATCCTGCGGTGCCGGCGCTGCTGCCGCCGCTCCAGTGGGGGTGTCGGCCGCCTGCTCCACCATTCTTGTCAGGCTCTCATTCGTCATTGGCTCTCTACGCGTTGGCGGAGGGAGGTGGGTGGTCATTTCAGGGGAAGAGGAGAGGGTAGGGGATTCCCGGCCTGTACGTCTCCGGTAGGGAATCCCTCGTTGAGATATTTTTAGCTATTCTTGAGAAGCAACATCATATCCAGCAGGGAGTTAGAAATGTTTATGCCGCACCGCAAGTCTGGGAATCCTTCAATTATTGGATCTATTTTTAGCGCACCTGAGGTTTGAAAACGTTTTACACGACACGGACGATACGAGATTATAAAAATTTAGCATAATCAATTTTTAGTTGTAACAATTAAGCTATAGGTTAAATAAACTTGGGTCATTAATTAGGCTTAAAAGTGCATAATTGTTTTTGAGACGTTAGTTAATTTACTGTTAATCAACATCAAAATGATAATCTTTTAATGCTACACTTACTACTTGTATATGCTACTAAAAATTACATAAAAGTGTTTCAACTAAAAAGTACAGAATTTACTTATACGCATTGTCTCACCCTCGATCCACGCCTCGCAGCACCTCTGACAGCAAATCAGAGGGCAACTTGAAGAGATCAACGCTAAATTTAAATTTTTGGTGAATTAATTAGAAGTAAAAATTGACTAAAATAAACATCAATAGCACTCTGCATAAGTTTCTGTGAATGTACTTTTTTATAAACATGTTTGATGTACCTGGTAATTAATTAAGTGAGCGGTGCAAATAAAAAAAATTCAAGTGAACTTTATTGTGTGAGCATTAGTGTACATTGTCATGTAATCTTGTTGTTTGCCTATAGTTGCATTACAAATAATGTAAACAAATTTCTGTAGATTTTAATTCTCTTTTCGACAACTTTTATGCCCCTACGAAGATGAAAGAGAGAATAAATGTTTATTAGATCGCTAAAGATGTTTATTATTTGTCATGTCTGGCTAAGAAAGACAAATTTACTCACTTCTTAGCTGCCGAAGATGGAGCCATTGATCTGAAAAACCTCTGCACCCTAGCGGTTGACAAGTGGGACCGCTCGACGGCTCTCTCCTGGAATTGGGAAATACTTGATCGACTTCAAGATACACAAGGTTAAGTTGTGCAATACAAATGATAGAACTCAATTCTTACCTGCAGGAAAGCCTGTCTCTGGTTATAAGTATCTTCCTGCAAGTATTGGCCCAGCTCCTGATTAATATTCACGCAGGCCAGGGTTGGGTCCGGGTCGCTGCGCCTGAAAAGTGCAGCCGGGTCCGTTGTTGGAGTAAATAGTTGCTGCTCAGTGGAGTTTACTCAATAGATGGAGAGAGTGGAGAGAGGGAGAGATACAGAAAAGGAGAGAAGAGAGATGGGGCAAATGAGAGAAGGAGAGATAGAGAATAGGAGAGAAACGTGATAGAGAAAAGAGAGAAGGGGAGATAGAGAGAACCGTGGGGACCAATTCGGTGACAATACCATGAAAAAGTAAAAATAAAAAATTCAGGCTTTATATTGAATTGAATCCTTTCAGTGGGGGGGGGTAGTTTAACTTTAATGATAAGAGTTATTAAGGTAAAACACAGATTATAGAAAATTTCGTAAAACTGCGTTATCTCAATCCTACCTGAGCGGTCCCTCTTTCGGCTTTCGATTTGGATTCGGCACCCAGACATACTCTCGGCTGTGCTGATGCAGCGCCGCGTACTGTCGGCCAACGTCTTCATGCTGCTGATTCGACATGTCCTGAACACATAACGATCGTTGCTTGGCAACCGGGCGACGCCATCGACCTTGGCTGGGATGAGACAAGCCCTTGTCATCTAGTTCGTCTTCGTACTCCTCGTCCGCATCCAGATCATCTTCGGCATCAGCGGCGGCTCCATCACCGCGTGGAAGCTGACCTCGACGCGGTTTAGGGGCCATCTGTCTGCTCAGGCTTGACATTGGGGTGGGCATGTGCTTGATTGACAGCTGTCCGGCTGAGATGCCTCTCCCGGCCATCGAGTGCCAATCGTCAGCGTCAACTGCATGACCGTCGATGCTGTTAAACAGTTCGTCAACCATATTGTGCACCTTCTGCGTCGGAATCTCTGCGACTGAATTTTTATCGTTATACAAATATAAATCATAATTTATCAAATATTTTAATTATGTTTGAAGTTTAATAGTTTTAGAGCTTATTAACAGTCAGACAAGGATCTTAATAAATAAGGTTTCAAACGTGCATTATATTATCGACTACAAATTCACGTAGCGTTTTGATAAATTACAGATGTGTCTAAAAAAGAAAAAAGCGAATAAAACTTAGGTATCATTTAAAATTATTACAACAAATACCTCTCTGAGTATCTGCTGGTCTTTCCAGCGTTTGCTTGTGGGCTTGAATTTCTGTTGGAGGGACGCCTTTTAGCATTAGAAGATAAGCATTTCGCCTATATAACTTTCTTGATGCCCAACATGATGGATGAGAGCAACCAACATCGTTACAATGGTTTACAACCAAAGTAGGAGTCTCCATACGTGATACTGCAGTCATTAAATCCATTTTCCAATGACATTGGTCAATACAGTGCTTTCCTGTTTGAAATCTTTACTGATATTGTTCAACAAAAAACCTCAGGACACTGTCAAGTTAAAAATAAAAGAGTTTTTAGCTACTAATTACATTACATGTAAAATAAAAAGCAAATCGACTTCTAAAATGTTTAAACTTTTTTCAAAGCATAAAAATCTGCTAAGTTCATAGCTTATATATATTGTTAATACTTTTTGTTTTAGTTAAAAAAACATAAACTCTTAACTCGTTTTTGAGCCTTATCATTTTCCGGTGCACTGTGTAGAATTCTATTTTCTATGACCAGCGAACTGTAGTACTACATTTTCTATCCGTAATGGCGATTTATATATGACAGAGAAAACAGAAAGACATCTAAAACGATGCTAACACACTTTAATAATAAAAAGTTGATAAAAAATAGAAAAAGCACTTGCTTCATTGAATGCGATAACTCCTAAAAAACGCAGTTAACCGGCTTTGATAAGCAGTTTTGCAGAATTTTGTGCTTTTAATCGGCTTTGACTGTAGAAAAAGTCTTTTATTTGCTCGGTCAATGAATACTGTTAGCCGCTTTTTTTCCAAAGTGCATGAGAACAATTTTTTGAGAACTACGCTAGTAGTTACGTTTATTACTTAGGTTAGTACTACGTTAGTACTACGTTAGTACTACGTTTGGGTTAATAAGTATATATTTTTCGTGTTTTTCTGACTTCTTAATGATAATAGATTCGTACACAAAGAGTCGAGCGCTGTACTATTGAAAGAATTATTTTTGTTGTCATTTATAAATCTTAAGAAAAACTGTTACACATAAATAAAACATAGGTCTATCAATCATTTTATTTCTAATTCACCTAGTCTAGAACTTTAGGTCTTATCCCTTCAAGCTTTGTAGTATATAGTAGGCTGTCCAGTGAGTTTCTAAAGTTTATGGTATCCTATTTTTTCTTGTCTAGCATGATAGAGGGTCTTGAGTGATTTCCAAAATGGCCAAGATTGTTAAGATTGGTCAAGTGATAAAAAAGTTATGGCTATTTAAAGATTCAAAATTTGCGTTTTTTTAGATATAAAAATTACACTATGGGCTTGTTCCCTTTTTGATATCAGTTTTGAAAAAAGGTACTTTAGTAGAGTGTAAAATAGTCATTTTTTGTCCAAATTTGCTACTTTTGGTCTTATTTCAAAGATCTACTTGTTTTGCTTCTTTTGCCATGCTTTTTCTGTCATTACATGGTTGGATATGAAAAATATGCTTACATGTTGTTACAAAAGTTGAAAAAAATGGCATATGCCGGAGCATGATTTTTTAATTCTTTTGTCAGTAAGTTAGAAACTATCCTGCCTTTTGTAGTGAGACTTTGCAAATTAAAGGTAAACAGTGGTTTGTACTCATAGATAAATTTTGGAGTTTCTATTTAGGGTGGAACATTTTTTAAAAACTTTTTATCTCTATTTTTGTCACTTATTTTAGCTTTTTGGCTCATCCGGGCAAGTTTTTAGAACTTTTTTGTCTACAAGTTGAAAAATATCTTGGTTTCAGCAGTGAAACTTTACATTTATATGACAAACAGTTGTTTCTACAACTGTGTGTACCTTCTTTCTTTATATGTAGGTTATAGAAAACATTTTCTACTTTTTTGTTGCCTTTTTATCACTGTTTTTTAGCTTTTTGGCATATCTGCAGCACATTTTCTGTTTGATTTTGTCCATCAGTTCACAAGACACAATTATTTTGCAAAAGTGTATATTTAATTTTAAATTTAAGTTAACCTTAAAAGTAAACAAGTTAAAGATCATTTACTAGATTTAGGCTCAGTCTTCAGGCATGGTCATAACTCGTGCAAGACTCATAGTCATATCATACATAGTCATTTAGGCTCAGGGGACTTCAGTCAACTCTCAAGAAGTTAAGTTGAAACAATTATTCATTATATATAATTATATGTATAATATATGTTAATTATATTATACTTATACTATAACATATAGTTATACAGTCTCATAGCTATATATATAGTCCTGGCTGGCCTATGCCAGGCTAGGCCTAGGGTTCATACTATCTTGTACTTGTAACTGAGACAGTGAAAGTCAAACTGGTTAGTCATTTTAGTCCATTTATAATTACATATTATAATTATTATTTACCTTTCTGACCCCTGCTCTTTTTACTGCATTCCAGCTACTGAAGTAGTGAAGATACAAAAGCTACAATTGCTTTTCTACAATTGCCAGATTTATTGTCAACTGAACTGTTTTATTTAGTTTAGTGTCCTCGTGTCCTTGACCCCACTCCCACTTGTCCAAGTCCAATGGATCGCCTGATCCCCATCTCCATTGAGAGAGCCATCAAATTTGTCGATAAAGCCAAGGCCAAGGGCGAGAATGGCGCCAGTCGAGCGACCCGCCTCCTGCGTGCCATGGGCCTTCCCCCCACAGCTGTCAGCTTGCGTTCGAAGGAGGCATTACAATCACTAATTTGCAGATTGACACTGGCTTGGGCGCCAACCGCACCGTCTGCCTGTCGCTGCGTGAGGTGGAGGGCGGCACTGCGGAAGTGTATTTCCGCGAGTTCGACGCCAGCATGGACGATCTGGTGTACAACTACTGCGCCCTCACGCTTGGAGATCGCAGCGACGAGGAGCGCCAGGAAATGAAGAGCAACGTGGTGATGACCCTGAAGTTTCTGATGACGGACCGGCACGTTGTCAACAAAAGCCTTCACGTTTGTACACCCTTTTGCCGTTTGGCCTCGGACTTAATTGCTTAATTAATAATAATGCCCTACTAGTACTACTTAGTACTTATTAATATTATAACACCTATTTTTGTAAACTTTTAAGTAATATAACTAGTAATTTAAACCAAGCCGGCAGTAAACGTAAACTGAAACACAATAATAATAATAAGTAATACGGTTGTTACATTTTTTCGTACAAAAATGAACATTAAAACAGCTTCTGCTCAACGACATGCGCTCCCAGCTAGCCGATCGGCAGGGAGCGCCGGCGCCTCCTCGCATGGTGGCCCTCTTCTGCGGCATGCACGTCATTGTGAATTTGGCTGGTGTTGCAGACAAGGCGCTGCTCGATTTCGAGAAGTGCGCCTCGTTGGGGCCCCTTGGCGCTGCTGCGTGTGCAGGTTTTTACCCGTCAAAGGCAGAGTCTGGCGCCCAGCGGCTGATCCGCACTGTTTGCAAGGCCTTTCATCACCTAGGCAGTGAGCAATGCGGTGTCTTTACATCGCTGGAGTCCTACTTGGCGATTCACGATAAGCCGGCCTTCCGAATGGAGGACTTCAGAGGGAATCGCCTTTATGTGATTTTCCCCAATGGCGGCTTTCTCTACCGGCAGAAGGACGTGCTATCGGCCTTTCTGTCCGCGTCGGAGGGTAAGAACCGCCTGCTGCTTGCGGTGGAAGCTGACCTCGCCTCCGGAGTGCTGCTGGCTGGCTGTCGTGCCCTTGGGTTACTCGACCTGCTGCTCATCCGGCCTCTGTGGACGCTGCTGCGCGACTCAGGCGTCACGCTGATCGATATGAATCGGCACTATGAGACTGCCCATCGTTGGCTGCAGAGCGTCGCCTCGGCCGACAGTGTCGCCCCATCGGTTGAGCTGCAGGGCCCGTTCCCCGAGCTGGCGCACTCCGTACTGCGGGATGCTGACGCGCAGACCTCCTGGGAGGCGCTGACGACTGCGGAGGCGTCCCTGGAGGAGAACAGCCTTGTCGGCCAAGCCCTTCAGGTTAGTTAAAAAAGCTAGGACTATGAACAGAAGCAGACAAAAACATCAATAGTTATGTGTCAGTGATAAATGAAATTGTTTGAAAAAAATTCCACTACTATTTTTCATTCTCTTCTACACCAGGTCATCTGCGCCCACATGTTGGTGCTGCTTCAGAGAGAAGTGGCAGACCACCTTGACGGCGGCCGCCTACGTAGCCTCTCCACTGAGGACTCAGCCGCGGCTGCACAGGCACCGAAGGACAACGTCGCCGGGGAGCGAATGTTTGCGGCACTAGACTACTCAGTCCAGGGCAAGCCGCACATGAGGCTTCTGGCCAGGGAGTCCACCGTCCTGTTCGGCCAGAATCGCACCGCCGACTGGCTCCGGGAAAAGTCCGAGGGCGAGAAGGACCTCATCTTGACCCGGGCCCGGGCCCTTGCGCCGCTGATGGAGAGTCGGGCAGCCAGATTGGCAACCCTGAATCGTGAGCGACGCCAGGAGCTCATGCGGCGCAAGCTCGATGAGAGGCAGCGCAAAAAGCAGCAGCGTGCGGCCAACCTGCGCAACACCATCAGTGGCGTCGAGTCATACGGAGGCATGTGGCGCACCGCAGAGGGTATGGCCAGTAATCTGGCATCGCTGCAGCCTGCCGAACAGGAAACTGCAATAAAGGCGCAACTGCGGCTCCACAAGTGTACCAGTAAGTCTGAGCAAGCTGCGTTACCTTTCTTATTCAAAACAGTGACATAACAATTTACAAATGCCAAAAAAGCTCGTAACTTTATGTAACTTGTCAAAGAAAAGTCTGATATAAGTGGAAAAAGTGTACATTTACAAAAATATTACTTCATTTATCACAGAGATGGTCCTGCCGAAGGATAAGAGCCATCTGCTTAACTTCTCGGCTCGTGGCGTGCGCTTTTCTTTGGCCCAGCTGCACCAGAATCTGGAAGAAGTTCTGGAAATTCTGGCACAGCAGACGGAGGCAGCACAGCAGTCAGCCACGCCACATTCCGGCTCGACCCTGGCATCCGAAGTTCGCGAGGAACGTGTCAAATCCGCCGTCCAGGCCATTTTGTCCAAAGCGAGCGGGCCACCTGCTGCCTCCACAGTGAAGAAGGCCAAGCCCCCCAATGCCAGTGTGCAGCGCGGTAGAGGACGTGGCCGTGGCAAAGGACACCAGCGTGAAGGAGGCCGAGGCCGAGGGCGTGGTCGCGGCGCCCGGCCTTCAGCTACGGTCTCCAGTGATGAGGCCAGCGCGGATGCCCAGCCAGACAGCACGCAATCAGGCCTGCCGCGTCTCTATGCCGGTCTCCGCATCGAAATGCTCTTCGCGTACGTCGACGAAGACTCCGACGTAGCGGACTATGAAGAATGGAACGCTGGCTACATCATCCGGCAGGTGCCAACGCCAGGATTGAGCCGCGACGTCCTCGACCAGCGCTTCCTAGTCGAGTTTGACGACTTTCCTGGAAAGCCGGTGCCCTACGACCTGTACCGCGACTACATTCGCGGCGACCTTCGCATCCTGGCCAACGACTGGGACAGTGATGATTAAAAAGCAAATGTTAATTAAATTAAACGGGAGTCATTGCCTCATTGAATACTAAGTGTAAAAAATGAATGACAAATGGGCAAATGGCTTAAAGAAAAACAATATACCTTCTACTTTCTAATTGCATAGTACGTTTATTTTTATTTTATGAATGCTTTTAAAATTAAAGTGTAAGAAGGACCACAAATGTAAATACACCTTAAACGTCGACATTGTTTAAGAAGTGAACTTGTAGTATTAAAGAAAAGGTATTTAATTAGTGGTAAAAAATGACCTTGCAAAAAAGTCACTCACTTGCAAGGAATCTCAAGGACAAATTCAACTTTTTAAAGTTAAAACTTCAGTAACTCTGAATAATATGTAGTTAATAAAATGGTTATTTGTTAAAAATATATAAATAGTACTAGTAGTAGTAGTAGCTCAGAATTAAAATGCTTCTCAATACAGATTGACTTAACTAAATTGCCTACGTAAAATGTTGGCCAATTTAGCAGTAGGATGGGAGTTAGAGTCGCTGACCAGGCGACTGCCAGGGATCACTTGTTGGGATAGCTATATACTGATTACTGGGGGTCAGAAATTCAGCAGCTTTCCAATGGAAGCCTCCACAGTGACCCCCAAGGCTGAAATAAATCATGACTGCATTAAGTTTCACTTCTCCTTTCTATTTTTTGCAATAAAGAACTAAAAAGTAATGAAAAATTCGTTTTTTTCATATTTTCTATGTAAGTAGTACAAAGTAGTTTGCATGCACATGAATGCAGGAAAAACAAAAAGAAAAGTTTCTCAAAACGGACACACAATGAGTGGGCTGCACACGTTTCATCTATTTTACATTTCAATAGGGGCGAAGAATGTGCAAATACAACTGCGTCGGTCTGTTTAAAAAAAAATGACAAGCCTTTTTCTATTTTAAATGGCAAAATACATGTAGAAGTATAAAAAATATAAAGTTCAATAACTTTTTTCGGACAACACCGATGCACAAGCAGTTCTTTGCGAACGGCTGGTATGAAGTGCCACTTTCATACATTAAACTGAATTAGTGCGTCGGAGATCGACTAAATACTTTTTTTGGGCAACAAAATTTTTTATCGCTTTATATAGTCCATAAAAAAACTTTTTTTCTTTCAAAAATACAGTTACTGGTTTGTCTTAAATGTGAACATTGCATATTAGTAGCGAAACTTTGTTAAAATGTACCCTTTTGTGGAAAAAAAACTTTTTTTGAAATGTGATTTTCATTTCAAAATGGAGCCAATGCGATTCGTTACCGTAAAATGTATCCACTTTGACTGGTCACCGCATTAATTGTAGTGCATTGTTTTGTCTCCATTTTTTTTTTAAATAACAACAGTGTTCTTTACTTTTTAGGGTATACTTTGGTTTTTCTTTATGTGCAATACTTTTTTTCTGGTACGCCAACAAAAAATATCATTTTTTGCTAAAATTCGTGTTTTTTTCAACTTACGGTAATCTCACTGGACAGTCTATATATAGAAATAGTTAATATAGTAGTATTGTAGTAGGGCCTAGACCTAATATAGGCCTACACGAAGATAGATTAAATATCAGAACATCTGCACGATTTCTTTCAATATGAGCGAGTTACCCCTAATTCCGAAGTGCAAGGAAGTTATTTTTGATACTGGCAACATTCTTTCATGGAGCAGGTTGAGAAAGAAACCACTCGTTTCTGGAACAGATGAGGTATGTCTATTGTCTAATGTTATACCTATATATCAATGACATTGTTTTGAATTCAGTATCATCATTTTGTTGTTTTGTTTCATTTTTAATCTTGGTGTTTTAATTTCTGTCCATATTTCTACCTTAGGGTCTACTTAATACTAGAGGGGCCTAAGTCAAACAACTAAAGAATAAAGTCAAGGGCAATTAGTAGGGGGCCTATTGTATCTTTCATATTTAGCTTTGCCTTATAGCTATTTATTTTATAAAATATTTAGCCCTTTTAATGTTTTAATAAAATAATAAATCTAAAATATGCTCTAAAAAGGTTGTAGGGCCCATAAAAGAAATATAGGCCTAGTAATGGTAATAGTGTAGTTTACAATATATATAGGGGCCTAAGTTATAACATTTATAGGCCTAGCATGGACAGCATATTGTCTTGTACAATAATAATATATTATTATTATACAACAATGTACCTGGTCTGGAATATTAGAATAGAGTGAGTATTGCCATTGGTCAAGAATTGTTCATACATGCACAATAGTCAGCCAAGTCGGCCAATTTGGCAAACCAATTTGGCGGCCAACTAAGTGAAGTCACAAAAATGCCCATCCAAATAAGTACCTAAGTAGTACTAAGTAGATAATGAGGCATTTTGCCTTAATAAGGCAGTCATAAATTTCCTGCCATTTACCCAAAGTTGCATTAATTTTGCTTTAGCGTTTCTTTTATATGTAAGTTGCATTTTTGGCCAAAAACTTGCATTTTTTGTTAAAACTAAGTTGCATGGCAGACTGAATTTTGGAGGTTGCGCATGTTTGTTAAGGTTATTGAATATTGTTAACCTCTGGAATTATTGGATTTATCATTGATTAGCCTAATAAAAATTGGGTTAGGGCCTAGATTATAGGCCTAGCCTTATAAGAATAGCTACAGAAATGGCATATAATAAATTGCCATAGAAGTAGTTAAATTATAATGCTACATGTACATTATACCTTTGCAAAGTTTATTATATGAGGGGTGTCCAAAAATAGTGATACTTTTAACTGTAGCTCTTGTTCTATAGCTTCCAGTGATTTAAAATTTTATAAACTGATAGCAGAAAATCTCTTCTACAGACTGCTTTTTGAATTTTTAAATTGATACTAGATAACAAGAGTTGTACCCATGAAAGTGGCAGTGCCTGTACCATAGAGTTACAAATTATAGGCTGAGCTTCACGAGATCCATGCTGAGTAAGCTTTGATGAATTGTTGATTTTGGCTTGTCCAACTTGTCAGTGATCTCTCTAATGGTCATTCGGGAGTCCTCATCAAGAAGATCCAGAATGGAGTCCGCCAGTACATCAGGTCAATGAAAGTATGGCCACCCTGTCCGATGCTGATCTGCCAAGTCAGTCCTTCCCTTTGCTGAACTGCTCAATCCATTGATAAATTGTCATTTTGCTGACCACAGAGGATCCATGTGTAGAGCAAATTTTGCATGAATTTCTAAGGCTTTATGGCCAGCGCCCCAAAGAGTGAAGATGGTACTTTGCTGAGCAACAACTGAGTGCACATCCATGTGTGTTGTCAAGTATGGGCAATGAAATCATGAACGAATCGCAAAATGCAACTCCTCTGTTTGCAAGTAAAGTAATGAATTTAATGCTTTATTTTTCTGCGCATGATCCTGTCCATAGAAAAATTTCAGTCAGTCACAGTGAGCATCATTTTGCAATTGGGCTTTGGTATTGCTTAAACAAGACATTTATCGATGCCTTCTTAATGAATGAGTACAGAAGTCAACTATTATAAATTTCAATATAGTTTGTGTAACTCTATGGTACAGGTGCTGTTGCTTTTGTGGGTATAACTTTTGTTCTCTAGTATCAATTTTTTAAATTCAAAAAGCAGTCTGTAGAAGAGATTTGCCACTATCAGTTCATAAAATTTTAAATCACAGGAAGCTCTAGAATGAGAGCTATGGTTAAAAGTATCACTACTTTTTGGACATCCCTTGTATTTCATACCATGCCATGCAGTGAATTGGCAATGAAATTTTGGGTCTAAAAATTTGCTTTTTGGCTTATCTATAGATAGTGTAATAGGTGTCTGTACACAGGCATAACAAAGCCCTAAAAAGAATATAAAAAATATAATCATTGTGATATTAGTTTTATATTGCAATTATGTAAGTCTTCCATATCAGTTTTTGACACCTATTTAAAGTGAAAGTCTGCCATAGCCACACTTTGGCAAAAGTTGTTGTGGTACTGGTACTACAATTTTGCAATAAATGTCTATTTTACCTAAGTATAATGCTTATAAATGTATTCTGTGTAGTGTATGCACAGAATCTAAAATTGTATTCCAATATAGTTTAGCACAATCAAAAGTTTTTATAGGAGATGGATAGACCCAAGTAAAGGGATGGCTCTGTATTTTGGCAAAAATTTGCTTGGTCCCCCCATTGATTTTTTCTGGTTTCTGCTTACAGGCTAAGGCAAAGCTGACCATCTTTTCTACCCTTCTGGTTATACCCCTATTCCAATAGAGAATTGTAATAAGCCTTTTATCTAGTGGGGCATTTGGTGTTTTTATATTGATAGTAATAGCCAGAAATAATTCAATTCAATGTTGAATATGATACTACTATACTTTTTCCAATAATTGTATATTATTTAAAATAAATAATATCATATAGGCCTATTGATTTGGCTATCTCTATTATAGAAAATTTTTAGTAAGTTTTCAAGTTTAAAAGTCATCAGTATATAGACACCTTATTTCCAAAATTTGTTTAAGTAATAAAAAAGTTATAGCATTTTTTGTGTCAAACAATGTTTGGTTTCATTTGTATGACTATTGTATCAGTCCAGAATCTGATTCTAATTAACACAGATCCTTGACAGCACAGACTCCCTAGTGAAGTGCTGGTTAAAGCAGCAAGCAGATTCGGATGCCCTGCAGAAAGCTGAGCAGATCAGAGTTTGCTGTCCAATTCATGGCAACCAAGCTGAACTGGAGCGATCTCAGATGACGCCTGAGCAGCGTGCTGAACTGCGCATTAACCTCAAGGTGAGACATGGTCTAGTTCTTTTACCTCTTATAAATTCATTAGTGACACTGACTGACTGAATGGCTGACTGACTGACTGACTGACTGACTGACTGACTGGCTGACTGACTGACTGACTGACTGACTGACTGACTGACTGACTGACTGACTGACTGACTGACTGACTGATTGACTGACTGACTGACTGACTGACTGGCTGACTGACTGACTGACTGACTGGCTGACTGACTGGCTGACTGACTGACTGACTGGCTGACTGGCTGACTGACTGACTGACTGACTGGCTGACTGACTGACTGGCTGACTGACTGACTGGCTGACTGGCTGACTGGCTGACTTACTTACTTACTTACTTACTTACTTACTAACTAGTAGATAACTAATTAACTAACTATCTAACTAGCTAATTAAATAAAACAGCTAGGAGGCAATCCAGTTACTAATCCCTTTTAAGTTGTAATTCTACCTAATAATATATTTAATAAAAATGTTGCTGGACAATTGACTAATCAACCGACTGACACACACGCGCAGGTGACCATCTGGCCAAATGCTTACCGCCACGGCGCAATCAGCGAGGCCGTACAAGAGGCTTTGACCTCGCTGTCGGCCACAGACTGCGACAGCATAGTCCTGAGCATCGCCGGCAACAGCTGGTCAAGGCCGCCTAACGCTGGCGGCCTGCTATTGAACGACGTGAAGCCGCTGTGGCTGGAATTGGAAGAGCTGCACTGCGCCGATGTTGTGGCCAGCTTAGGCGCCGCTGACTTTGTGCCGGATCTGCTTGAGTCGCTGCACCAATGGGCTAAGGAGAAACCGAGGATCTGCCAGCTGCATACTCAGGTGAGGCCCTGGCTGTTAAATTAGTAGTAGTGGTAGTAGTGGTAGTAGTAGTAGTAGTAGTAGTGGCAGTAGTAGTGGCTGTAGTAGTGGCTGTAGTAGTAGTAATAGTAGTAGTGGCACTAGTAGTAGTAGTATTTGTAGTAGTAGTAGTGACAGTACTAGTAGTAGTGGCAGTAGTAGTAGCGGTAGTAGTAGTAGTATTGGCAGTAGTAGTAGTAGTAGTAGTAGTAGTGGCACTAGTAGTAGTAGTAGTAGTAGTGGCACTAGTAGTAGTAGTAGTAGTAGTAGTAGTAGTAGTAGTAGTAGTGGCACTAGTAGTAGTAGTAGTAGTAGTAGTAGTAGTAGTAGTAGTAGTAGTAGTAGTGGCACTAGTAGTAGTAGTAGTAGTAGTAGTAGTAGTGGCAGTAGTAGTGGCAGTAGTAGTGGTAGTAGTAGTGGCAGTAGTAGTGGCAGTAGCAGTGGCAGTAGTCGTGGCAGTAGTAGTGGCAGTAGCAGTGGCAGTAGTCGTGGCAGTAGTAGTGGCAGTAGCAGTGGTAGTAGTAGTGGCAGTAGTAGTGGTAGTAGTAGTGGCAGTAGTAGTGGCAGTAGCAGTGGCAGTAGTCGTGGCAGTAGTAGTGGCAGTAGCAGTGGCAGTTGTCGTGGCAGTAGCAGTGGCAGTAGCAGTGGCAGTAGTAGTGGCAGTAGTCGTGGCAGTAGCAGTGGCAGTAGTCGTGGCAGTAGCAGTGGCAGTAGTAGTGGCAGTAGTAGTGGCATTAGTAGGCCTAGTAGATCAAATCGACAGTACACCTGCCGCAACCAGCGGGGAGGCCAGCCAGTCACATTCTGAATCCCCTAACCTTCAGGTTGCCTGCACAACGCCGTTACGATTGCGTAACTTTGCCAGCGCCAACGGAATGCAACTGCTGACCCATAGCGATAGTCCAGATCCGTTGCCTAGCGACCGGTTGCAACAAGCGGTTGCTAAGGCCTTCAATCGCGAGTCGGACGGCCAGGGCTGGCAGCCTCGCTGGCTGGTCCGTGTGTCCAGCACCGTTCGCGACCGGGGCGTAGTGAAAACCTGGGGCTACGTGTACAAAGTTCAGCGGAATAACATTGTGCCAATGTAAGATTTTAGATTATTCATTCTTAATAGTTGGTTGGGACAATGACTACTAAATCAGAACGGTTTAGGCCTGGCACTTGGTTTCTTGGAATCGTTTTTGAAGGCCTTTAAAAATAGTAGATTATTGTTATGTTTCATATTATATTACTTAAACTCATTTTATTTCCAACAACATTTAGGCATTTTCCCTCTATAGTTTTTGATTGAGTGTGTTTTTATTTGGCAATAGAAAAAAATTATGTTTTTCTTATGGCAATCTAAAATAAAACATTATTTAGTTCTTTCTGGCATATGATATTTTTATACATTATTTCTAAATGTTTTTCATTAGCAGATTTAAACTATTTGCATGCAACGAAACGGTTATTAAGAACTTAGTGCCGCCACTTCAGTATGAATATGTTTCTTATGCATCCGTATTTTATAGTTTATTTTGCAATACAGTTCTATTCAGTCAGATCTGCAGATCGTCAATGATAATAGCTTTTTTCTTAAGATTTTCGTTGTTCCAGCTTTTGGTATTTGCGTATAAATTTTGTGTATGAAATATACAGAATTTGTTCAGCAGAACAAAATTGCGGCACTCTAGATATGCTGCGATTCTCTAATGCTACATCTTTTAATTTCTGCGTTTTGGCTGAGTTTTTTATTACCCAGTTCCCAGGTCAGCCTCCCAGATCCTCAGTTGCTGGGCCAGCCTACCGGATCCTCAGTTCCTGGGCCAGCCTACCGGATCCTCAGTTGCTGGGCCAGCCACCCAGATCCTCAGTTGCTGAGCTAGCCTACCCGATCCTCAGTTGCTGGGCCAGCCTCCCAGATCCTCAGTTGCTGGGCCAGCCTACCGGATCCTCAGTTGCTGTGCCAGCCTACCCGATCCTCAGTTGCTGGGCCAGCCTACCCGATCCTCAGTTGCTGGGCCAGCCTCCCAGATCCTCAGTTGCTAAGCCAGCCTCTCAGATCCTCAGTTGCTTAGCCAGCCTCCCCCAGATCCTCAGTTGCTGGGCCAGCTTCCCAGATCCTCAGTTGCTGGGCCAGCTTCCCAGATCCTCAGTTGCTGGGCCAGCTTCCCAGATCCTCAGTTGCTGGGCCAGCTTCCCAGATCCTCAGTTGCTGGGCCAGTCTCCCAGATCGTCAGTTGCTGGGCCAGCCTCCCATATCCTCAGTTGCTGGGCCCGCCTCCCATATCCTCAGTTGCTGGGCCACCGCCACTACCTGGCGAGTTCTACTCGTACATGCGCGAGCTACATGTACACATGAATCAGCACCACCCGAGAGCGTACATGGACATGTGAATTTTTGCTACACGGCCTCCTAACTATGGCTAAATGTAAAGGCCGTAATTGCAATAAGCTGCCGACCCCAATCATACATTTTCAACTCAATCTTTATTTGCAGATCTTCAATACACGTATAAAATGTAAACTTCGTGCACCAGGGCAAGCTTCAGTTTCTGCATGTGGGACACTTAAGCACAAAATAAAGGTCAGCAATCAGATAGCAACACAGGTGTCCTAAACTAAAATTCACTGCTGCAAACAAACTTGTTTTTTTCTCCAATATAATCTAGTCCGCGCGAGTTTACGGTATTTGCGCGCTAAAGCCTTTATCAGTTCGGCACTTGAAACCAGCCGCCTCTCGGCGCTGGTTGGGTAGCCATTCTGACCGAGATAATATCAGGATTCAATTCGTGCAAAACGCTTTGCTTACGATCGAGTTTGGAAAAATGATGAGGCAATTCAAAGTCGGATAAAAAACGCACAGCGGCGGCAGTTAATGGTGACAGAATTTTATAATTTCACTTTTTTGAGCGCCAATCCATTTAATTAGATTCAAACAGTCGTGCGCAAACCGCACTACTTGATTTGATATCGGTGTATTTATTAATTTTAGTTGTTAATGCAAATACTTTTGATTTTTTCTCTAGACTCAAACAAGAAATGGCAGCTGTCCAGACGGCCCATGGAGTATATTTGTTTTATTCGCTACCAGCCTGAATAATAATTGATAGCCGAAAAAACACAACCCGGAAACAGGAAACAAACTAATCGTGCACGCAGTCAAACGGGTTACAAGTAGCATTTTAGTAGTATGCAACGGGTGTCTAGCATCAGGAAAAAGATTTTTTATTTTTTTCATCATTTACCGTATAATTTGTTTAATAGAGTACTAATATTATTATATTAATTGCAACAGCGAAGTAGGAACAGGAGGGAATCGGATGAGTTATGAGGACAATTAATTTCGAGACTTTGCTTTACTCACCCTTTTCTAATAACGGAAATGCGATGGGAGATTATTAATTTTTAATTACTAAGCGTCCGAACAGAGGATACAGGGCGGTCTTTTGAAAAACTGCACAGTCACAAAAAGTCATACTATATTTTGCGAATGAAGATTTTATAACACCTTTCTGGGATTAAAAATCAGAAATTTCTATTCCGCTGTCGGTGGTATATTGGCAGCCTGGGAATAACAGTCGGCATTTACAGTGCAGATTGCAATTAGCATATAGTTACTATAAATAACTTACTAAGACAACGAGCCCCTTTAAACGCTGTTTCATTTTGAATGTTGAAATTATCATAACAGCAGGCAAATAGATTAGGGAGAGTGATGAAAAATGAGGAGGCGACAAATGAAGAAAGTGTCCGACAAAAAAATCAAAAAAGAAAACACGAACAAACAAGCAAACAAGACAAGACAATTAAGACGAGACGGTCTGATTCTGGATGGAAGGGAATTACCGAAGCATGTAAAGATATTGGCAAAATACAAGCTACCAAAGAATAATTAGAGACAAGAAAAAGAGGTCGAGAAACTGAGACTAAGCGTTTTATCTGCAACTTTAAGCCGATTGGCTGGGAGGGGGGCTAGGAATATTGCACCCACCTCACTCCGCGAGACTCTGATTGGCTTTAATTAAATCTCTTTGTTTCTCAGCCCCTCTCTTGCCCTACGCAGATAAGTTAGTCAATAGGCAATGATGCAGAACACAGGCTAGTGCTGATAACATCAATCTAACTGTTCCATGCTTCTGTCTTTTACAGCTCGTCCTTAGAGGAGTCCTTCTCTCCGCCTGGCGGCGGCGGCGGCTGCTGACCGCCCGGGCCGCCCTGCTGCTGGTAGAGCTTGCTAACGATTGGCTGCACAACTGCTTCTAGCTCCTTCTTCTGCTCCTTCAGAGCCTCAGTATCGGCTTGCTGGTTCTTCTCTAGCCAGTCGATGGCAGCCTGGATAGCCTTCTCCATCTTGGCCTTCTCATCGGCGCTCACCTTGCCGCCGAGTTTCTCCTTGTCGGCCAATTGAGTCTTCATCGAGTAGGCGTAGGATTCGAGCTCGTTCTTAGCCTCAACTCGCTCCTTGACCTTCTTGTCCTGATCGGCGAAGGTGTCCGCGTCTTTGATCATCTTCTCGATTTCGTCTGGGCTCAATCGGTTCTGATCTTTGTTGATGACAATCTTGTTCTTGTTGCCGGTGCCCTTGTCCTCAGCAGAAACCTGTGCGCAAGTTGTAGTAACAGGTTATTTAGTAATGTGCTTGAGAACAACTTGAATAGTCATGCTTTAATATAGGACTATGGGAGGCTGGCCCAGCAACTGAGGATCTGGGAGGCTGGCCCAGCAACTGAGGATCTGGGAGACTGGCCCAGCAACTGAGGATCTGGGAGGCTGGCCCAGCAACTGAGGATCTGGGAGGCTGGCCCAGCAACTGAGGATCTGGGAGACTGGCCCAGCAACTGAGGATCTGGGAGGCTGGCCCAGCAACTGAGGATTTGGAAGGCTGGCCCAGCAACTGAGGATTTGGGAGACTGGCCCAGCAACTGAGGATCTGGGAGACTGGCCCAGCAACTGAGGATTTGGAAGGCTGGCCCAGCAACTGAGGATTTGGGAGGCTGGGCTAGCAACTGAGGATCTGGGAGGCTGGCCCAGCAACTAAGATCTGCAAGGCGACCTCACTGACCTGCAGAATACCGTTGGCATCGATCTCGAAGGTGACCTCGATCTGTGGAACACCACGCGGGGCATTGGGGATGCCGGTGAGGTCGAATTTGCCCAGAAAATGGTTGTCCTTGGTCATCGGCCGCTCGCCCTCGTAAACCTGGATGGTGACAGTTGGCTGGTTGTCGGCGGCGGTCGAGAACACCTGGGACTTCTTGGTGGGGATGACAGTGTTGCGCGGGATCAGCTTGGTCATGACGCCGCCAACAGTCTCGATGCCGAGGGTCAGAGGGCAGACGTCCAGCAGGACAATGTCGCCAGTGTCTTCGGCACCGCCGAGAACTCCGGCTTGAACGGCGGCTCCGTAGGCGACGGCCTCGTCCGGGTTGATGCCACGGTTGGGCTCCTTGCCGCTGAAGAACTCCTTCACCAGCTGCTGCACCTTCGGGATGCGAGTGGATCCACCAACCAACACGATCTCGGCGATGTCCTCCTTCTTCAGGTCGGCGTCTTCCAACACCTGCGTTGATGAATGCGGGATTGGGTCAGTGACTGTCTGTCTATCTATCTATCTATCTATCTATCTATCTATCTATCTATCTGTCTGTCTATCTATCTGTCCACCCATCAGAGCCAAGCGCACCTTCTGCACGGGCTTCATGGTGCTGCGGAACAGATCCATGTTGAGCTCCTCAAACCGGGCCCTCGTAAGAGTCTCGGAGAAGTCCTCGCCATCGTACAGAGACTCAATCTCTACGCGGGCTGTGTGAGCAGAGGACAGGGCTCGCTTGGCTTTCTCAACCTCGCGTCGGAGCTTCTGCACAGCCCGATTGTCCGTGCGCAGATCCTTGCCCTTCTTCTTCTTGTACAGCTTGATGAAGTACTCCATGACGCGCTGGTCGAAGTCCTCGCCGCCAAGATGAGTGTCGCCATTGGTGGCCACCACCTCGAAGACGCCGTTGTCGATAGTGAGCAGGGAGACATCAAAGGTACCGCCGCCCAGATCGAACACCAGGATGTTCTTCTCGCCCTCCTTCTTGTCCAGTCCGTAGGCGATGGCGGCAGCGGTTGGCTCGTTAATGATGCGCATGACGTTCAGGCCTGCGATGACACCAGCATCCTTGGTGGCCTGTCGCTGGGCGTCGTTGAAATAGGCTGGCACAGTGACCACGGCGTGGGTGACTTTCTTGCCCAGATAGGACTCCGCAATCTCTTTCATTTTGCCCAGCACCATGGCCGAGATCTCTTCGGGGGCGAAGGTCTTGGTCTCGGAGCCGACTTGCACCTTGAATATGTTTTAAAGCAGTTTCTATATATTAAACTGAAAATTTACCTATATTTATTGCGCGTTGCAATTATTAAGTCAAGGTTGCATCAAGGTTAGGTTAGGTCAAGGTCTGTCTGTCTGTCTGTCTGTCTGTCTGTCTGTCTGTCTGTCTGTCTGTCTGTCCGTCCGTCCGTCTGTCTGTCTGTCTGTCTGTCTGTCTGTCTGTCTGCATTAATGTCTGTCTGTCTGTCTGTCTGCATTAATGTCTGTCCGTCTGTCTGTCTGTCTGTCTGTCTGTCTGTCTGTCTGTCTATCTGTCTGTCTGCATTAATGTCTGTCTGTCTGTGTTACAATGCCTTAAAAAATTACAGCAAATGCATACCTGAATAGCGGGTTTGGAGTTCTTGTTAACCACAGTGTAGGGCAGCAGTTTGATATCCTTCTGCACCACATCGTCGGCATAATTACGACCAATGATTCGTTTCACATCAAAGATGGTGTTCTCCGGGTTGGTGGTCAGCTGGTTCTTGGCGGCGTCGCCAATCAATCGTTCGCCCTCCGAGGTGAAGGCCACGTAGGATGGGGTGATCCGGTTGCCCTGGTCGTTGGCAATGATTTCAACGCGACCATTCTTGAAGACACCAACGCTGAAATTTCAAAGGTTAATAAGCACGAATTTTAATCATTTGAATGTTTTGACTTTCAGTATATATATATATATATATATATATATATATATATATATATATATATATATATATATTAAATTACTTACCAAGAGTATGTTGTGCCCAGATCAATACCAATAACTGTTCCAACATCTTCCTTCTTCTTCTGGTCAGTTTTTTCCTTGTCAGAGTCGGCCAAAGCAAGGCCAATGCAGACTAGCATTGCCAAGTAGAAAAGCTGCTTGTTCATTATTGTTTGAGTTTGAGAGTTCAAGAGCATGCATTGAAATATTGGATAAGATATAGAAATAGCAGTTAATATAGTTAGATAGCAATCTATAAAGAAGCATTTGCTTAACTAATTAAATTCAATTTGATAATGTTGAGAAAGTTAAACATAAACTTAATAATATAATTCTAATGTTTTGATATAAAGTTTTGTATTCAACTTTTTTAAGAAATTAAATTCATATTACTCTAGATTATGATTATAAAATATTTTTTTAATGAAATAATAAACAATTGCTAGTTATAGATTTTTTATGATATATTAATATAGCAATGTATTTTAAGATTTTTAAGTAGAATATATATGGATCACTTTACAATATATTAATTAATGACTAGACTAACTGGTATAGCTGTGATAAGCTTGGAAATAGTATATGTAATGCATAGGCATAGCTAGTAACTTTTTAAGAGACTAATCATTTAATATAAAGAAGTATAATAAAACCATAAAAAGGAAAGATGAAAATGGTATTTTGGTAAAAGTGGCTTTTTATTTACCTTTATAGCTTTTTTGAACCTTTACTAAATCCAAAGGATAGCCAATTTTCATTTGGTACCACCTTAGTCTTAGATCTTAAAGCCATAAACTAAAAGACAATTTTAACTATTTTATTTAAGATATTTTATAGCATATAAACCTATATATGGCTATATTTGAAAAGTCAGGACAAGTAGAAATATCATTATTAGGGATAAAAATAAAAGTTTTAACTAGCTTTTTTCAATCAAAGAGTAATTAATATTTATTGAAATTTCTCAAAGACATTTTTGCCTTGACTAACAATTAATTATAATTTGCCTTTTTAATAACACTATAAAACTAATAATATAACATGTCATTTTTTATTATTTATAACTATATATATCATATGCTTTTAAAATGTTATTTAAACACTTTTGTTCAATTTAACACTGATTCTAATTCTAATATATAAAAGTCCCAAACTATAGGCCTATATAAATAAAATTTTCTAAATGATTACACATGATGTCACCCAGACCAAATATCCAATATTTAGGCGTATTATCGTACAGCTAGTTTGTTAAAGAGCTAAGCTATCTGATCTAGACTATATTATATAAATAAAGTTAAGGGGAAAATATTAGTAATACTCCCAAATTCCAATGCCAATGGCAATAGAAAGTAGAAACTCGACTCGAATTGTGAAGCTCAGTAGGTCGAGTAGGCCTAGACCAAGCAGTTCGCAGTTGCAGATGCAGCATGAAATTGAGCAAGATTTTGTTTACTTGGCTGGTTGAGGCGGTGAGTCAGGCCATTGCTTTGTTTGCTTGTCTCTCGCAGTTCCGGACTTGGTCGGGAAAAGGACTGTTTTGCTGTTGATATTAATAAATAATCAGTCTACAGACCTATTCGGGGTAATGACTCGTCTTCGAGACTAGTTTCTGGCTGCCACGGATCGAGCGAATAAATACCCGGCCATGGGAAACTGCTATTAAGTTGGCAAGTAAGGAGAGTTCGACAAGAGTATTTAAATTCGCGCGGCAAGCAAATTTTACCATATTCATGTTGACGTGTAGCTCGTGGTGCATTCTCATTGGCTGGCGTTTCTAGGAAAGCAAGTTCATGACGTTTAAAACTCTTGATAAATACAAAATTATACTGCTGCTTCGAGATACTCTACTGATAGTAGAAAATAAGAAATCTGATTACATCTAAAGATTTTTTGCCCCTAGATTATAGCTGAAACGTACACTTGTAGAATACTTCCACAAGTGCGTAAATATTCTAAGTAGTTGAACTAGATTTGAAAATTAATTTCTTCTTTTTGTGCATCTGTGCAAATAATGTTCTACAGATTAAACAAAGGTTTTGTTTAAACAATAAATTGATTTTCACCAGTTTAATTCTCAGATTTTCCTGAAGATTCGAATTTCCAAGTTTGAATAGAACTTTTACACAAATTGTAAGCCTACATTTAGCGCCATCTCTAAGCGTTAATTTCAAAATGCCATTTAATCTGCATGTAGCTGTCGAAATTGACTTTCAGGCGAAAGCATAGTGTAGGCAGATTTTAAATGAAGAAAAAATTGAGTAAAATCAAAACTTTAATCTTTATCGTTTAGTTGAAATATACGTAGTGCTTATAGCTCGTATTTAACATACTGAAGGGATTAATACAAAAATGGTTTTATTTTTCATCACAAAATACCAAATACATTATTTAAAAATTTGCCCAAAATTACTAATAACGTTTCAATTGCATGCTCACAAAAGACTTCTACATTATATTATCAGTAACGAAATACTACTGTAATTATCAGTTGAAAAATAGTAGGGTATTGTACAAATTCTGGCTGTTGGCTGAGACTCAATGCGAAGAAAAAAGTACATTTCGAAAAAATATATATAATCAACAGCTGGACTTACAAAGCGCGCGCAGCATTATTTTAAAGTAAAAATTATTTAACAATCAACTGATACGTGCGAGAAAATTTATAAGCTATTCTTAGAGAAAGAAGGCCGTATTGAAACGCGTGATTTAATCAATACTGGGCTAACTGCTGATTGCTTTGAACTCTAGGATTGGAGAAGAGAGTTGCTAAGGGGCTCTAGATTGCTGAAGAGCTCTGTTGCTAGGGCCCATGTTGGAGAATAGCATTGTTGCTAGAGACTCTAGATTGGAGAAGAGCTCTGATGCTAGGGCCCATGTTGGAGAATAGCATTGTTGCTAGAGACTCTAGATTGGAGAAGAGCTCTGTTGCTAGGGCCCATGTTGGAGAATAGCATTGTGGCTAGAGACTCTAGATTGGAGAAGAGCTCTGTTGCTAGGGCCCATGTTGGAGAATAGCATTGTGGCTAGAGACTCTAGATTGGAGAAGAGCTCTGTTGCTAGGGACCATGTTGGAGAATAGCATTGTTGCTAGAGCCTCTAGATTGGAGAAGAGCTCTGTTGCTAGGGCCCCTATGTTGGAGACTGGCATTGTTACTAGGGACTGCAGAGACTGAACAGGGCTGCTAGTCTTAATATTAAAGGTAAAGGTGTGTCAGGGGCTGTAGTATACATGCATCTAGAAGAAGGTACGGCAGGGATTATAAGTAGAATGTAGATGGCTGATAAAATGGAAGAGCACTTATGAAAAATCTAAATTAAAAACGCACATATGCACTTGCCGCAAAAAGCCAAGTATTGTTATTATAAAGGAACACAAAAATCGCATTTATAGACTTTTCCGCGAAAAAATTGCTTAATTAATTAATCAACAGGTGAATAAAACAGACACAGCTATACCGGTTTTCGCATTAATTGAATAGGAATCAACTGAAAGAGCAAACACTCTGAGGAAACTTCATAATTTACAAAAAAAATCGAAATCCATGCAATACTCAAAATAGTGGAAAATTTCCGGCTTAGCCTCTGTTTAAGTCGAGTTAATTTAATTGCTTTATTGCTTGGCGAAACTTGGTTGTACTGTTTTATCAATTTGTATTTGTTTTAATCATTTGTAACGCAGTCAATTTCTTCCGGGTTTGTATTTGTTTTAATCATTTGTTACGGAGTCAATTTCTTCCGGGTTTGCATTTGTTTTAATCATTTGTTACGCAGTCAATTTCTTCCGGATTGATATTCGTAAAGAAGATACGATTTTTAAAATTAGTTAAACAAAAAATTCACTCGTCTCTAGCGGCGGCGGCTTCTGCGGCGGCTTTCTCGATGCCCTCAATTCGATGCCGCTCCGCAGCCGATCGATTCAATCTGCCGTCCATATACTTCAAATCCCACAGGTAGAGCAGGGAGCAGAAGATCAAAGCCAAACAGAGCCACATTAGAAAGAACACCTCCAGCATTAAATAGCCTTTAGCATCGACAATAGCACCCGTGGCCAAATTGACGCAGGCTAGTCCGAGGTTCTGCACCGATTGCATAATGCCGTAGGCTGTACCCAGGGCCCTACTAGGGACACAATGAGACACCAGCGGCCACAGTGAAGCGGCCACAATGCTGTAGCTAACGCCGAACCAAGCCATCAAAGCGTACGGATTCAAATTGAAGGTGAACGCTAAGCAAATATGACAGCCTAGGGTCAAAAATGTGCCAAACATAATCCAGAGAACGTTGCGACCAGTTCTGTCAATCAGAAAGCCGCATATTGGGCTAGCCACTGCGCTAACAATATAGGGCAAGCTGGTGATGGCGTCAGCGGCGTCCGGGCTGGTCTGGTAGCGACGCAGGAAGAACACCTCGCCAAGGCTGATGAAGGGGAACACGCTGACGTAGTAGGCTACGCAGATGATGCACAATAGCCAGACGGGCAGGGGGAAACGGGTGATGTCGCGCAGCTCGATCTTTTCCCCAGTAGCGGCAGCCTGGGATTAAGGAAATTAAGAAAAAAAGCCATGCGATTGTTTGCTGCGGCTTATACTGCGGCGTATCAGTCAGGACCGCAATCAGGATGTCAAACTTTAGGAAACAGGCCTTCAATTAATATTTAGATAGTTAGCGGGTCATAAGAGTCAGGGTGTTACTCCGTAAGAATCAAGGTGTCACCAAATAAGAACTAGGGTGTCCTTAAATCAGAAATCAGGGTGTCACTCCATCAGAAATCAGGGTGTCACTCCATCAGAAATCAGGGTGTCACTCCATCAAAAATCAGGCTGTCACTCCATCAAAAATCAGGCTGTCACTCCATCAGAAATCAGGCTGTCACTCCATCAGAAATCAGGCTGTCACTCCATCAAAAATCAGGCTGTCACTCCATCAGAAATCAGGCTGTCACTCCATCAGAAATCAGGCTGTCACTCCATCAAAAATCAGGCTGTCACTCCATCAGAAATCATGGTGCCACTCCATCAGAAATCATGGTGCCACTCCATCAGAAATCATGGTGCCACTCCATCAGAAATCATGGTGCCACTCCATCAGAAATCATGGTGCCACTCCATCAGAAATCATGGTGCCACTCCATCAGAAATCATGGTGCCACTCCATCAGAAATCATGGTGCCACTCCATCAGAAATCATGGTGTCACTCTATCAGAAATCATGGTGCCACTCCATCAGAAATCAGGGTGTCACTCCATCAGAAATCATGGTGCCACTCCATCAGAAATCAGGCTGTCACTCCATCAGAAATCAGGGTGTCACTCCATCAGAAATCATGGTGCCACTCCATCAGAAATCATGGTGCCACTCCATCAGAAATCATGGTGCCACTCCATCAGAAATCATGGTGCCACTCCATCAGAAATCATGGTGCCACTCCATCAGAAATCATGGTGCCACTCCATCAGAAACCAGGGTGTCACTCCATCAGAAATCATGGTGCCACTCCATCAGAAATCAGGGTGTCACTCCATCAGAAATCATGGTGCCACTCCATCAGAAATCATGGTGCCACTCCATCAGAAATCAGGGTGTCACTCCATCAGAAATCAGGGTGTCACTCCATCAGAAATCATGGTGCCACTCCATCAGAAATCATGGTGCCACTCCATCAGAAATCATGGTGCCACTCCATCAGAAATCATGGTGCCACTCCAGCAGAAATCATGGTGCCACTCCATCAGAAATCATGGTGCCACTCCAGCAGAAATCATGGTGCCACTCCATCAGAAATCATGGTGCCACTCCATCAGAAATCATGGTGCCACTCCATCAGAAATCATGGTGCCACTCCATCAGAAATCATGGTGCCACTCCATCAGAAATCATGGTGCCACTCCATCAGAAATCAGGCTGTCACTCCATCAGAAATCAGGGTGTCACTCCATCAGAAATCAGGGTGTCACTCCATCAGAAATCAGGCTGTCACTCCATCAGAAATCAGGGTGCCACTCCATCAGAAATCAGGGTGTCACTCCATCAGAAATCAGGGTGTCACTCCATCAGAAATCAGGGTGTCACTCCATCAGAAATCAGGGTGTCACTCCATCAGAAATCAGGGTGTCACTCCATCAGAAATCAGGGTGTCACTCCATCAGAAATCAGGGTGTCACTCCATCAGAAATCAGGCTGTCACTCCATCAGAAATCAGGGTGTCACTCCATCAGAAATCAGGGTGTCACTCCATCAGAAATCAGGGTGTCACTCCATCAGAAATCAGGGTGTCACTCCATCAGAAATCAGGGTGTCACTCCATCAGAAATCAGGGTGTCACTCCATCAGAAATCAGGGTGTCACTCCATCAGAAATCAGGGTGTCACTCCATCAGAAATCAGGGTGTCACTCCATCAGAAATCAGGGTGTCACTCCATCAGAAATCAGGGTGTCACTCCATCAGAAATCAGGCTGTCACTCCATCAGAAATCAGGGTGTCACTCCATCAGAAATCAGGGTGCCACTCCATCAGAAATCATGGTGTCACTCCATCAGAAATCAGGGTCACTCCATCAGAGATCAGGGCGTCCCTCTCATAACCCAGACGGAAATTATTAACATATTTAAAACGTACTCAGCAAAGTGTGTGAAAACAATTGTTTAGAAGCCTTTAGAAGCCAGAGTAACAAAAATTATATAATTAGTGAAAAGGTTTAACAGTCGATAATAACCCACCTGTTGTCCTAAAAGTCGCTTAGCCCGACGATCGATAAACGCCAGCAGAATGGTGCACATGACAGAGAACACGCAAGTAGCAGACGCGATTAATAACACAACGCCCATATGCTTCGGCGGAGTTAAATCAGTCAAAGATTTCGCTTTGTAAATCGGTTGCATAACATTCATATTAACGGTACTACCAATTCGAGACATGCTTAACAGAACGCCGAACACCATGTTTAATTCGTGATCGCGGAACCACGATATAGCGTAGGTGTTCTGCGCTACGGCCAGACTCTCGCCACCAATGCCAAACAGGAACCTAGCAAAGTACATCAGGCCGAGCAAGTTAAAGAAGGCGCCAGCAGCGAACACTACCTGGCCAACTAGGCAGAAAGAGGCGAATATGAAAGCTCCTAGGCGAATACCAAATACTCGATCGATTAGAAATCCACCAATCATTGATAAGACCACATTAGGCCAAGAGTACCAAGAGTACAGTGCGGAATATTCGGACGTTGATAGGCCCAGTTTTTCTATGAAAATGTCCTGCAGAGCGGCCGGATTGTCGTAACAAAAATACGAGCCAAACGATAGAAAGCACATCACCGCTAGAACCATGTAGCGATGGAGAGGGCGTCTGGGGTTGCAGCATGCCTCCGGCTGGCATCCTGTGTGGCAGTTTGCGTTTTTATCACAATGTGTGGATTGCGGGATGGTCAGTTGGTTTGGGTCACATTAATCATGTTATTAGTGTTTTAGTCATTTCTATTGCTTCTATAAATAGTTGATACTGTAAGAGTTTTAGACTGCTGCATTGTGCAATGTATTCATGGTATTTGTAAGGTGCTAGGGTCTACATAGCTCTAAAGATCTATTGAAAAGGGTCAACAATATTTTATACCTTGACTGTGGGCCAGTGTTTTATTTAACTATTAGAATTCCAATGCCTTTGGCATTCTTGAGTCTTTATTCAGGAATTTATCCAAATTGAAAACCAGAATTCCAACTAGTATTGCTTAAAAAACCTAATGAAATACCAAAATCTCTATGCTAAATGCTAAGCCTTTCTGAGTCTCTATAGCCATCTGCTAATTCTATGGGTCAGACTAGATTATAAAATAAGCCTAATTCAATGGTCTTGAGGTATTTGGACACCAATATATTGAAACTATTTAAACTTTTAGTCATAAGTTATAAAAATCTACAAAATCCAAGAATCTTTTGGAGACTTAACTCTTCTAAATTGCCCACAGGAGCAAATCTAAAAAAACATATAAAGGCCCTATCAATGTATCAAATATATAATTGCATAGGCAAACTTTGATCATAGTGCACAGCTACAAAAAATCACACAAATCACAATTTTTATAGTTCCCTAACTCTTTAGTTCTTTTGTTCCACCTTAAATGGTAAAAGTACACTTTTTATAAAACTTGATTTTAATGGTTTTCCTAACTTAAGAAATATAAATATGTTAAGATATTAAGATATGCCACTTGATTTATTCATCTATATAAGATATTTTCTCCAAAGAGTTAGACATTTATTAACTTCAATAGGTAATCTATAAAAAGCAAATATAAACTAGAAAGAAACAAATACTTTATAGAGAAAAACTTTTTGTTTCATCTCTTTAGTGTTATCTCTTTATATAGGAATGGCTTTTAAAAATTCCATACTTAAAGACATGGAAATTGTGTTTATAATCCAAAAACTTATACTATAGAAATAATAGCTATGTCCTTAATAATGACTAGGTCTATACTTAGACACGGCCAGGCTACTAAGTCTATAATATTAAAGCTTATAGACACAGCAGCTATGTCCATACAATATAGGATACATCTTATACTGGAGACAATGGCCATGTCAATGAAGTCTACATAGCGCCAGTGGCCATGTTATTAATATTGGAAGGTGGCCATGTCCCTAATGTTGAATAGAATCCATTTGACATAGGAGATGGCAGCGGTCTTTTATTGCCAAAATTTAAAGCAATGGTACTATATATGCTTATATGGTAGATGTGCCTGTAAGCTCCAATATTAAATATATACTTTTGTAATTTTAAAATAAAGTATAGTAAATTTTAAAACATCCTTACAAAATACAAAGCTAAAGCTAATATAATAAACTATTTTGTTCAATTCTTGGCTTGTTATTGTAATATTGTTTTAAATATATTTAGAAATTAAAAAAATTCTTATTGCTTTATTACTTTTTTAATCCCTAAAAGGTTGGGCCACAATAAAAAAAATTCCTTACAGTAAATATATGCAAAAAAGTTATTGTAGTATCTATTAGAAATTAAAGTTTTTTTGAAAGTTAATAGGTTAGCTTTGTTGCTACTAGTTAGATAACAACTTTTATTATGTTAAATTATGTCTTATATAAAAGAAAAAGAATGAAAGACACTAGTTACCATAGTCCGGATCATGGCAGGGTGTATGCCAAACTAAAACTTAATGGATCCAAAGTTGGCAATCCTACACTCCCATTCGGTAAATTATTTTGACACTGAATTTTGAACAGGCGTGTTAAATAACAATGTAACCAAACAAAACTGAAACAGTGGAACATGGTAGCAGTCTATTAGAGTGCATAGTCACTTAGAGTGTGTCTGCAGGTCATTAAGGTGTCTACAATGGATAGTAATGTCCAATCCAGTACAGGATAGCCCCAAATGGACATTGGGGATATAGACGACGCCAGAGGAATTCCTCAATGTGTGCGTCAAACATACATGCGCAACAGTCGGCCAAGTCGGCCGATCCGGCCGACCGATTTGGCGGCCAACCAAGGAAGTCGCAAAAATGCCGACCCGAAAAACACAGAGTAGTAGCACTAAGTAGCTGACGAGGCATTTTGGCTTTATAAGACAGTCATAGTTACTCCTGCTGTTTACCCAAAGTTGGGTTAATTTTGCTGTTGGGTTATTTTACATGTAAGTCGCATTTTTTGGCCAAAAACTACGTCGCATTTTTGTTAAAACTAAGTCGCACGGCCGACCGAAATTTGGAGGTTGCGCATGTATGGCGTCAAAGAGAGCATCGCTTGTGCCATGCATGTTGCGGATCTTGCACTTTGTATGGGCCCATGTGCCTTGTTTAATGGGATGATGAACCCGGGTGCTACAGGTCGCCCAGCCATGGCATTGAAGACAGGAAGATATGAGAAATTGAAGCTCAAAAAACAAGCAGCTCACAAGCAATAGCTCCCTTAAACTGACACCCCCTTAAACTCTGTTTGCTCAAACTTTTGGCCATAGACACATTGCCAATCGATGTCATTTGACTCGGTAGTACGAATTCAAATGTCAAAATAATTTACTGAACGGAAGTGTACAGGACTGTCCCAAAGTTTGTACGCTAATGTATGCCAATTTTTTTCTGCCTTCCCTAACTGTACACCACTTTTATAGGTACAAATTTCTGAAAATGAAAAATTAACAAAAAATGGAGCATATTGTAATTAAAATACAGTTATACCTATGTTATATATATCCCTGTTATACTGCAAGCAAGTAAAATATATATTATGCCTCTAGCAGCAGGTTTTATTAGAATATTAAAATTATTCAATAGAACAATAGATGGAAATATATTTTGTTAAAGTGAATGTATTTCTAACATAAATTCCATTTTTTAAATTATCATGCAAATTCCTAAAAAATACCAATGTTTATATACATTACATTGCAAGTTGCAACAGCAACAGCGTGTATGCCACTTACTCCAATAGGTAGGGCCCAATTTTTTGGTTGTATGCCAATGTACGCCAATAGGGTTAGCAAGGGGTGACTGTATACCAAATTAATTTGGCGTACAGGCCATGATCCAGACTATGGACTAGTTATAGCAAAAAATGGCAAAAGCTGTTTTTCTTTGGTTTTACATGCATTTTAGGCCTAAGGCTGACTTTTTTAGTCATTAATGCTATTTTGTAACTTCCTACTTAACAATATAACAAAGAATATGGTTTAATTGAATTACTTCGATTGGGATGGTATAATTATGAATAATTATTGATTAATAACTTCAATAAAAAAGTTGGCAAAAAGTTTCAATTAATTCACTATTCAAAAACAACTAGGCCTAGTATAAAATTTTACGCTAATAAAACCAATTTACTACTTTTTACCTGTATATTCTTGAATTTCATCACTTTCGCTCAAGCCATCTTGTGCTGGTTGGAGAAGAGGGCTTCTTTCAGTTACGTTTTGGTCCATTAGTAACGAAAGAAGTTAAACTTAAAGTATATTTTATTAACGTAACAGTTTTTGTAGGCCTATACTCTACTGCCAGCAATAAGCACTGGAAATTATTTAGATGTACTAGCTACCTTGAATCACCAGTATAGAATTGCTTAATTCTTTGTACCAGGCAGAACAATATGTGTAATTGTCGGTGATTTTAAAAATTATTTTCCTCTCGAAATATCTTTTACATGTTTACACGAAAAATAGCTTCTACAAATATTAAAAATTTTGTGGATGTCGTCCCGTAATGACATTTTTTAGAAAAGTAATCAGGTAAAATATCTAAAATCTTTAAAGCTCTTTCAAACACGCTCTGTACGGTTTGTTAGTTTCGGGTTTACTGCCGGTTTTACGTAAATTGCATGGACATGAACAATGGCCGGATCCAGAGAATAATAAGGGGTGGCGTCCCCGTGCATTTGCTCTTACATTGATGTCCTCTCAAACTCTTGTCTTGAGCGTACATGAACGCATAACAGTTCTTAAATTTCTAAAATTACTGCACGACACTGCATAGTACGTGTAACCGTAAATACTTTGTCGTTTAACCATCGAATCCCCTTTCCACAGCCCCATAGTGGAATGCGAATAACTGACATTTAACTGATAACTTATCGTTGCCAAAATAGATCAATATCTAATTTACATGCACATAGTGTGCATATTGCTTTGTCTAATGTAAGCCGTTTACCAAAAGCTTCTGGGCATACTAGGCAAAAGCAAGCTTTACATGATGCTTACAAGATTATACCTTATAATTTTATAGATCGAAAAATGGAATTTTTAATGCCATCTAGGGCTTACCGGCACTGGCACACAGACCTGTGTGAATGAACGTACTATCGTTTGTAAGTATTAGCTCTAATTATGTGACTGTTACATAGAGCTAGAACTATCGATATTAAACTGCTTTAAGACACCAAGACGCACTTTGACTTGTAAAGTTAAATTCAAAATTATTTATTATAAATATTCCATCCATGATAAATAAGTCAAATGCAATACCATTTTAACCGAGAGCAGTAAGCGGAGCAAGCAAAAACATAAAATTTATCGTTACATTCGCAACAAAGATTAGCTAGCGAATGCTCAGGAGCAACTTTTAACTTGTGCATTAACAATTAGAATTGTTAATTTTTTAGCAGTAAAAAGTGTGTTTGTCAGGCAAAGAGTTTTGATATTTATTTAGGAAACATGAAATAATGGTTTACGAAGACAGATTTTTGTAAAAGAAAACGATTCAGGGGATAAGAATGAATTTCAATTATTCTGAGGATTTGAAGGCAGATTATTCTGATAATTTGAAGGCCGATTATTCAGTGAATTTGAAGGTTGATTATTCTGAGGATTTGAAGGCTTATTATTCGGAGGATTTGAAGGCTGATTGTTCTGAGGATTTTAGGGCCGATTATCATGAGTATTTGAAAGCTGATTATTCTGAGGATTTGAAGGCTTATTATTCGGAGGATTTGAAGGCTGATTGTTCTGAGGATTTTAGGGCCGATTATGATGAGTATTTGAAGGCTGATTATTCTGAGGATTTGAAGGCTTATTATTCGGAGGATTTGAAGGCTGATTGTTCTGAGGATTTTAGGGCCGATAATCATGAGTATTTGAAGGCTGATTATTCTGAGGATTTGAAGGCTGATGATTCTGAGGATTTGAAGGCCGATTATTTTGAGGATTTGAAGGCTGATTATTCTGAGGATTTGAAGACCGATTATTACGAGGATTTGAAAGCTGATTATTCCGAAGATTTGAATGCCTACAAGAAGTATAATTCTCTAAAAATGCTAAACTTGTCCACCACACTAAAACTGCCCCTTAGCCCAGTCAGTCAAATATACGCAACCAATTGGCGATATTTCGCCACCAATCCGACAGTCTGGCGCCACCGGGCACGACACGCAAGGGACTCGGACGGCGCCGAAATCGCCGCTAGCCGGCAACTGACTCCTTGCTAATCGGTATAAACAACTCGATCCAGCGCCAGCGTACGGCCCCGGCCGGGTCTCTACAACACCTTCCAAGGTTAGGGCGCGTAATACTCGACGAATATCGTCTAGGCTGAGAGCAACAGTGCTGACCCGTGACTGACCGATGAACTGCTGAACCTCCTCCAGGGTGGCAGACGCAGAGGTTGTAGCAGCTGGTGTCGCCGCCGCCTCGGCTTTCCGACGCAGATACAGGGTGCACTGTTGGCAGAGTACGTCGACGAATTCTTGATCGAATCCTTCGCCGGAAAAAAATGTGCCAGCCTGCAGAGAGGCGTCCGGTTCGAGTTCGAATAGCATGAAGATTTTCTTCTTGGCGTGACCTGCGGAATCCGAGACGAATGATTGGCATTCTGACACTGTAGAAATGACATTCTGGTATTGTACGGTAGAAATGGCATTCTGGTATTGTATGGTAGAAATGGCATTCTGGTATTGTACGGTAGAAATGGCATTCTGACACTGTAGAAATGGCATTCTGGTATTGTACGGTAGAAATGGCATTCTGACACTGTAGAAATGGCATTCTGACACTGTAGAAATGGCATTCTGACACGGTAGAAATGGCATTCTGACATTGTAGAAATGGCATTCTGACACTGTAGATATGGCATTCTGACACTGTAGAAATGGCATTCTGACACTGTAGAAATGGCATTCTGACACTGTAGAAATGGCATTCTGACACGGTAGAAATGGCATTCTGACACTGTAGAAATGGCATTCTGACACGGTAGAAATGGCATTCTGACACTGTAGAAATGGCATTCTGACACTGATCAACCACAAGCATCTTACCAACAGGTCGCACAGTCTTAACCAGCTTCTTAGCCTCCAAACTGTTCAAACATTTGCCAATTTCTCGTTGCGGCATCGCACTCCTGCTCTGCAGCTGCTGGGCAGAGGCACCCTTATTCCCGAACGCTCGCAATTGCTCGTAAACCATGACCTCTTTGGTGTCCAATCCATCCAGTCTCCGGTCGGCGCTAGCGTCTCGAAGTCGCCACAACAGTTCCCGATTGGCTGTCTGTAGCACTTCAAGTTTACCTGACTGTGTGAGCTGATTGATGCACTGAATAATACGGTCCATTGGCAGGTCGGATAGGTGACTGCGCAATGCTGCCTGGTTTATGCCAGCTGGAAGCTGACCCGCCAGGTTGAGGAGCCTTTAAAAGATTTTTAAAACAAGAATAACTAATAGTTAATCCAAAGGCTGCATACGGCTGTTCAGTCCAAGGACTGAGAGGGGAAGGTTGAGTCAAGAACTCCAATTGTTCTGAGATGGTTGAGAATCGAGTTTATGACCTTTTATTTATGAGTCAAAATCAAATGCTCCAACCACTGGGCTATAACCCCAGCTAAAAGAAGTACTAGCCATATTTGAAGGATCCTCTTTTAAAAAGAGTAGTTTCTTCCTTTTCAGAATGTCTTTTTTGTTAACTATGCCTAATCTTAGTCCTTTGATGAGATGCCACTATGCCAGTGTGCTTACAATGCAAAATATTATGAGTTACAATTACCTGGTTTGTATATCACCAGGATCTGGCTTAACTGTAGCAGTACTCATTTTTAGTTTAATTAGCACAATAAATTTACCATGCAATTAAAGATGCAAAAACAATGATAACATGAATTACTGTAAAAAATGCATTGTGCAATAGCTAGCACTTCTGAATGCTGACATATATAGCATATAAAAAGAATAGACTAGGCATTTTAGTCAGGGCAACATTTCTGGTATAATAGCAGTATAATCATGTTAAGTCAAATTGGCTTGAACCCTTCTTATAAATATGTATATCAGTTTGATATTGTTCAGTCAAGCTTTTATTTGTTTATATACATTTCTAATATATATTCATATATATACTCATAGCACAAATATGGTCTCTAATGTAGTTGGTGCATAATCATGGCATACATTCAGGTCTTTGGTGTGTGATACACATTTTTGGCAAATTGTTATAAAACATGTAATTATTTGTTAATACTACTTGTATTTTCAAATGTCCTATTTCTATGTTATGTTTTATAGGCTATAAGACAGTTCAATAAATAGATATTTTTGTTACAGGTTGCCTCAATGGTTAAGGATTCATTTAAAAATTAAGATATTAGAAAATTAGAATAGTAAGTAGGGAAAAGCCAAAAGTAGAGTTCTAGAAGATATAAGCATAGAAATAATGTATAAAATCATATTGATATTTAAAAAATAGCAGATTGATGGCACATAGGCACTGCATGGATCATACCCTAAAAATATATTCATGGCATCTGCAAGAAAGGAGCAAGGGAAAGAAATTGGCACACTTTCAAAGTAGGTCACAAGCATACACAATACATTGTCATCACTTTCTTGACTATGAGAGCAGAGATAGTCTAAGACCACTCAAGATTCTTGGTCCTATGCTAATTAGATAAAACATATGTTACAGGGTTAAAGCTTCTGTCCTCTAGAATAATAATTTCATTGCTGACACAAAGTTGTAGTAGTGCTCTTTGTTCTCTTTTAATGCTACCAAAATTGTGCAAGGGGTTGAATTCTATCCTTCTTTTCTTAGAATTTGTCTAAGAATTAGTCTGAGTAATTGTCTTAGTATATCTGACCTGATTAATCTAATAACTATTCTTAGTATAAGTCTAAGTATTTAAGTACTGGTAATCCCTTATACTGGTAGCATTCTTAGTGTGATTTTGGCCTAAGTGGTATTATTATTATTTTCCCACTGGTATATGTTGCATGTATTCCCTTCCCAGTCCTAAATGTTTCTAGGATCAGAGGGTCACAGCCTCAATGTTCTATATAATACTGCTAGGATCTACTTTATATTCCTCCCTTCTGGTTATCTACTTCTCAGTAGTATATACAGTATATTATCCTACTTCACTTCATTAGAAAATGAATTAACTCAAAAAACACTTCTCAATTATTTGCTTAGAACACTCTGTATCAATCACTTATTAACTTTCTTATTTGCTTGAACTGCAGGAGGCAAGTTGGTTTCCTCCACTAAAACTTGCTCCTATCTAAATATACTAAATCATCACAATATACTAAATCTCTAAGGTTTGACCGGTATTCCAGTCTACAGCCTGAATGCCTGAACCGATTTTTTTCAAACTTGCTTTATTCAATTGCAAATTCTTGTGAGATTGTGTGGGTGTAATTGCATTGAAAAATTCAAATGAGAAGTTGGTTAAATATTCAAGCTTTCAATGGGAGGCTAGAAAAGGTCAAAATCTCACTAACTGAATTTCAATTCCAATTAAGATTGCGCCACAACTTTTCTCTGTTCACTGTGTACGCCTCAATACTGGCTGCAATAAGGGAGAGGAAAATAATGCTCAGTGGCTGCGTGTGTACATTCTGACCCTGGCTGACTGGCGGACTGCATAGACAATTGCTATTTATAGATTTCACTCAACTGTGCATTGGCTCTGCCTGCACACAACCTGTGCACACTGAGCAGCCTATCACTGCTATGTATTTGACTGCAGTGCCGAAGCATATATGGCTGATTTTTGTACCCTCCAATCAGTAGGTGGAATAGCCGCAGTTTAGGCACTAGGTCTAGGTTTAGGCTAGGCATAAGGTCCAAGGTTCGAGTCCGCCTCCCCAGCGGATAATTAAAATTAAATAAATTCATTCATTAGTAGCTTGTGCCTCGACTATTTTGAGAATTGCTTGATTAATTATCTATTGCCTGAGCAATTAAAATTCTTTTATTAATTACAATAATTTATTTTTGCTACTCGCACAAGCCTTTAAGCAAATTTGATTTGATTTGTAAAATCCTAAGATCCCATTAATTGTTATTATCTAGGTTTATAGATGTATTAATTAAATTACTTAACTGCAGACAATGCTGCTAAACTGCTGAGGTATTGCTAAATGTTTGAGTGGTGCAAAAGATTGCCGATATGTATCGAAAATTGATTAGTAAGCCATACAATGCTGAGCTAATTTCTACATTGTTGAAAGGATCATTGCAGTTTGCTGAGGATACTGATGCTGATACTGATACTGATTGCTGAGGTAGTTCCTCCAGACTTATGAGTGTATAGCTACAAACTGCTGAGGGGATAACTATCTAGATCTAGAGAGTTCTAAGTGGATAATAATGGTGAAGTATTAAGTGCACGTTGTTGAGGCGATAACTGTGGACTGCTGAGTGAATTATTGTAGTTTGCTGATGTTAATGAAAGTTGTAGATGGCAAAGTGGATAACTGCAGGCTGCTAAGAGTATTACTGCAGTCTGTTTTGCGGGATTAAAAGGGATAGCTAATTTCAGGTTGTTGTGGGGATAACTGCCGATTTCTGGGGGGAGTCTGAGAAAGGTTGACTTCGAACTGCTGAAGTTACTAAACTTGTTGAATAGCATAAGGATTTTTTGACCATCTGTCAATAGGCAAAATAGCCAGGCAATAACAGGCATAGACTAAGCAGAAGGTCGGCAGCTCGAGTCTGCGTTGAAGCAGCAAATTTATCTTTGTGACCTGTGAGAATAATCATTGTCATGCAGGCATCAAACATTTAAATTTAAAGGAAGGTACTTTTGCTGGCTGCGTTAAGCTTCTAGAGCAGTGCTAATCAGTGAGCCGTACAATGCAGTCATACATTGGCTGCTAAGTTGCAGACAATGCTGCTAAGCAGCTAAACTCCTGAAGGTATTGCTAAATGCTGAGTTGCGCAAGACTGCCAATATGTACCAAAAATTGATTAGTGAGCCATAGTAAATGCTAAGCAAATTTATCATTGCAGTTTACTGAGAATACTGAGGGGCCAGCTGAGAGAACTGCAGACTGCTAAGAGGATAAATGAGAATTATTAAGGAAACACTTGCTGACTGCAAATGAATTGACTGCAGACTACTGAGGGGAACTGCAGATTGTTGAAGGGATCATTGCAGACTGCAAAGGGGACAAACTGCAAACTGCTGACGTTGGTTAGTTTCTCAAGACTTATGAGCGTATAAGCTGCAAACTGCCTAGGGGATAGCTGCAGACTGCTAGAAGAATAATGGCAGACTTCTGAGGAGGATATCTAACTGTGAATAATTGTAGCTTGCTGAGGGGACAATTCTGGGTCTCTGAGAGATGATTGAATAATAATAATAAAAGTTGTAGAGTGCAAATGAGTTGTATGACTGCAGTCTGTTTTGCGGAATTAGAGGGGATAATTTCAGGTTGTTGTGGGGATAACAGCCGATTTCTGGGGAGGGTTAACTTGAAACTTCTGAGGCAATAATAGTAGTCCCCTTTTAGCAGTTTGGGAGTAGTGCTAATCTGGGAGGGGTGCTAATCTAGGGGAGTGGGGCTAATCTAAGGGAGTGGAGCTAATATAACGGAGTGGGGGGCTAATCTGGAGGATAGGGGCTAATCTGGAAGAAGTAGCAGTGCGAATTTTTGCGGAGTGGTGCTAATCTGGGCTGAGTGCTATAATCTGGGCGCAGTGCTAATCTGGGGGAAGTGGGGCTAATCTGGGGGTGTAGGGCTAATGTAGGAGAATAGTGCTAATCTGGTGAGGATTTGAAAATAATGAATAATCATAAAAGAACTATAAATGAATTGACATTGAAAAGTTTCAAAAATTAAGAAATGTAACTTTTTAGAACTTTTTAGTCTCAGTAAAATTGGTGTACAACTGCTTAGAGATTTGCTACTGCAGAACTGCTCGGAGATTAATGAGATTTGCTCAGCGACTGTGAAAAACTTCTTATAGACAAGCGCTAAACTGCTAAGAAGCCACCCGGAGGGGGGCTAAATGGCTAGTCTTTTATACTAAATTTACTGATGGTTTTGAATGAAAAGTTAATTTGCAAAAATCTTACAAAAAATATGTATAGTATAACAAAATGTTCTTCTTAGATTTGGCATGCATTCAAAAGTGTACTAATTGTTAAAATTGAAAGAAATGGGGAACCCTTTACATATACTTTAGTTGGCTTTTTTGAGAAATGCTATTGCTAAACTGTAGCTAAACTTATATCATTTTTGTAGTATTATTTGAAATTGCATTCATATACAATATTATTTTACTATAATGCAAATTATTCCAAAATCAAAATCAAAAGTAGCATAGCTGTTTTAAAAAACTATTGATAAAGCTATTGCTAATGACCTTTATTGGAATAAGTGGACAAAAGGCATCCAACCATCTATTACAATTTTGAAATTTTCCTGTGTTTTGTTGTGGCTAGAGTAAAGCAAGTGGTGTCGTGTTGCAGTGCAGTATTGGATAAATGGCAAGAGTAACTATGACTGACTTATTAAGGCTAAATGCATGTATAGAATAAAAGGTATATTTTATTTCTTTGGCCTCCAAATGGGGGGCGTAGATTGCTAGTATCATCTAATTAGAACTAGGTTGTATTTGGTGCAAAAGTTAATAAGTTCTATGTTGCATTGCATTTTTAAGCTATAATTTTAGGCCCTGTATCATGCATCCGTAGGTTTTTTATACTTATTCCAATGCAATACGGCTAGTGACCAATGAGTACAAATAAATATAAATATTCTATACTTAATAATATTGAATAAAAAAATTCAATTTTATTTTTCTGGTACCAGATAAACAATAATGACTTTATTTACCTGGTGCTAGATAAATAAAAGCAATATTATTCATTAAATACTGAATGAATAGTCATCACTCAAAATTTCTATTAGATTTTCTATAACATTTATGCTAAGCTATTTAACTTTAAGGAAGATAGTAAGATAGGGTAAGAGAATTAGATATATATATTAAGGCTAGGCTTTATATAGCTTTTTAGGCTTCCAAGATTTTAATTTATTTTTTTTTGCTAGAAAAGCATAATTATAATATAATTATAAACTTGTCATAATAGAATTATAGGGGCCTAGATCAAATGTCAACATTGTAAATATATAGGCAATTTATTGCAACTCAAACATAAAATTTTGCAAAATTATTTATAGATTTGCATTGGTGCATTGGCATTGAAACTACTAAGCTAGGCCTCCTTATAATGTATAAAAATTAGTGCAAAATAAATATATTTTATAGCTGTGACAATTGGTATAAAATCTTAGAATTAAGACCTAAATATTACAAGTGACCTTGTCCTTGGTTATAGTAGGCCTATACATAGCACATTTGAATTAGAATACAATACATTAAGCCTATAGATTGGTTCTACCTGGTGTCCTAATAGAATTGAGACAAAATTTAAATGAACAATGCTACCTCAAAATGCAAACTAGCAACACAAAACTTGTATATAAGGGAGAATGGTCTTTTGTAAGCACAATGCAACATTTTGTTTTCAAAATGTTGACTGAATAAGAGCACCGTGTTGCAATCATTGTGTGCTTTTGTAATGGGTGCATGCCACCACCATTGCCAAGTTCATAGAGATTTTGAGAGTGACTGTATATTGTGTTGCCACTGCATTCCAAGTTGCTGAGGATGAAAAAGAAGGTTTGGTATCATCTTGTTGAAAAGTCCAAGATTGGTCATAGTGCCAAAAGCAGAGCAAAGACTTCATCAACAAGCTGCAAGAACTTGTTGATGTGGATCCAAGCCAATCAATGTGCAATTTGGCAGCCAAGCTGCAAGGTGGCAGAACAACCATTGTCAATGCAGTTCATAAGGACCTGCACTATCATTCATATGTCTTCAAGGTGTTGTGTGCCAGATGCTTAGTCAAGGTCAAAAAGAGTGAAGATTGGCAAAATGCCATCTCTTACTGTCGTTCCTCAAGCATAAGGAGGCAGCTGGTCAACTTTACTCTTTCTTAGATGAAAAAAATTGTTTTAGTCAATCAAGAAGCCAATTGATACAATACTAGTGGTTGGCAAAGGATCCCAATGATGTGCCCACTATTATAGACAAAACAAGCCTTTTCCGCATAGCAAAAATTGCATATCCAATAGAAAGTAGGACATCTCCGATACCTAACTTTTTTGGTTGCAGGAACATCCTTGATATGTATCTAATTTTTATGATCCTACTCTAAAGAAGCTTATTTCTACAAAAATGGTGAACAGATAATGCTTGTAATTTTATCGATTATTTATTTCACCATTTTTGTAGAAACAAGCTTTTTCAGAGGATCATCAAAATTGGATGTGTATTAAGGACATTCCTGCAACCAAAAAAGTTACATATCGGAGAGGTCCCACTTACTATTAGATACATAATTTTGCTATGCAGGTTTAGTATCCATATGCTGCTTGTTGTCTCTGATGAGGATGATATCATGCCACCACATTTCTTTGAGAAAGGCGAGACAATCAACACTGCTGTCTATCTAGACATTCTTAAGCATATAGTATATCTGTAGATTGTCAATGTGGTCACTAGATGCAGTTATTGCTTTCAATAGGATGGTGCTCCTACATACAATAGTAACATTGTACAAAACTAGTGTAGCAACATATTAGATATTCTAGTTGAAGGAGTTTTGGCTGCTTTCCTTGCCCAACTTTAATCCATTTGACTAACTATATTTGGGGCATTGTTGAGAAAGAGAGCAATAAACATAGGCACTGCACTAGGCCCTATGGCCTTGCTAGGCCAAGCAATTCAATTGTAGATGCATATGCCAATATTAATTGGCAGCATCTAATTCATGCCTGCAAGCATTTCCATGCCCAAATTGAGGCTGTCATCAATGCCAACAGTGGCTATATTGAGTGAAGCTAAAGTTAACATGTGTCTTGTTATTTATACAAAATATAACCTAGATTTGTCATGCTTATTGCTTGCTAAAAACTGAGCTTAAAAAATGCGCCCTATTTTGTCTTAATTCTATTGGGACACTTGGTATAGTCTTTTTTGGCACATTGATTTGATCATGGGATTCAATATTGTACATTTGTATTTAGGCCTAGTATGTCAGAGAAATTTGTGACTCCATTACAGCCCAATTATAGGCCTACCTATAAGGCTATATTATAAAATACTTTTAAATAGGCCTGGGGCCTACTAAAAGCATAGACAGATAAGCTAAGGCTCAGATGGTACCTGGACTGGATTAGAGGCTGGAAAGATAACTAATGGCAACGATAATACTTAATTAACAACTAAAATCAAATTTTCAAACTGAAACCTCATTCATATGACATTCAGGGTCGACGGCCGACGGGTGTAGGGAGGGGGGATAGATCATAGAGGGGATGTATCCCCCCGAAGAGCCTGACCAAAACTTTTTTGTTGTCCTCTGTTGCTATACATGCTACCATGTGACTCTGTCATAGCACTTTTACCTTGGTGTATGTATCCCCCCCATAGAAAATTCACCTTGGTGTATCCCCCGTAGGAAATTCCTGGCTACGCCCCTGATGACGTTGTAGTTCTTATCATGAATTTGCTTCCGTTTCACACAGAAATGTAATTTTATTATTCGCCAGCTGTCAGCACACTGCACAGCGCATACACAGTCTAAGAAACCACGGAATAGTTAGCGCCTTAGCGGAAAGGAATGCAAAACATCAAACATGCAAAAAAATAAGGCAGTGCTTATCCCCACGGTACCGTAGGAATAATTTCTGTCTTATTCCAACGGTACCGTGGGGATAATTTTCTGCTTATCCGCACGGCACACTGACGAGATAGCTGCCTATCTTCTACATATGCCGTGGGTTCATAATTTAGTTTAGTACTTACGGTTTGAGTGCAATATAACAACATAACTTTGCTTGGCTATTATTTTGATAGAAGTAAAGATTTAATGGCCTTTTTACGCAAAAAAACACTTTTTTGTATTTATGACGTATGATTTAAGATGAATTGCTCTAGTAATTGTTTACAATCTAAGAACTTTTAGCAACTAGTCTAATCCCGACATCCCCGAAAAGTCCATTGCCGCTGCTTCTGTAGACTTCTTACTAGACATGTAAATTCTCAATTTGTTTGTATAGATTATTGCATTGCTTCAACAATTCACCCGTGCGGATAAGCAGAAAATTATTCCCACGGCATATGTAGAAGATGGGGCAGCTATCTCGTCAATGTGCCGTGCGGATAAGCAGAAAATTATCCCCACGGTACCGTTGGAATAAGACAGAAATTATTCCTACGGTACCGTGGGGATAAGCACTGCCAAAAAATAATCTCAATTATAGCCAGGCCGCGTATAGAAGAAGAAAAAATTTAAGAGGCTACTGTTTCATAGAAGATTTTAAAGTATAACAAAGGTTTTTACAAAAATATAACTTTTAATTAAAGTAGCATTTGTAATTCGAATATGTTTAGTTATTAGTTAATAAATAAAACAGCTGGTTAAAAAATTATTTTTAAGAGATTTTATTTCTGTTTGAGCTGAAATTCAGTTTAGAAGAAAGGTTCCGATTTACTTGTTCAATACATCGTTACTATTCACTGGAAAAGTTACTAATTCTTTGCTTTGAACTTGACTAGTGGAGAAATAAAATTTTCAATGACTACAAATATAACTGATAATGCTTGGCGTCAATCTGAGGATTACTTTAGTAGAGTCGAGATACAGTTGCAGCAAAGACACGAGGAGATGTAAGCATATGTATGATATGTATCCACGTAAATATAACATGCTACTGTATTTTATTAAAAAATAGACGAAAAGCTTATGTTTAGCACATCATTTTTTATAGTACAATGAACTTTCTATTTTTTTTACTTTTATCCACCCAGAATTGTACGGTTCTAAATTATCTATGCAACTGATATAAGTGATATATTAACCAACATTGAACGCTTAAAAGCCTAAAAGCTTCTTCTCTTAGAAAATCCAAAAAATATTAAGTTTAATAAGTAAGATTAATATTAAGAAAACATCTCAGCATAAAACATTCACTTTCAGACTGGCACGTAGATCGGCGTTAATGTCTGGAAGGGAGGCATTCTACGACACGAAAACCGGATTTCCTGAAGTTTTCATCGGCAGCGATGCACAAGCAAGGAGAAGAAACGAAGAAATCTTCGATGTAAGCGTTTCGTTAGCAATATTGTCATTTAAATTCACGCTAAACAGCGGCTACTATACATGATTGCTTACATTTTAGTCTCTGAAGTCTATAAGGCAGGACTTGCAGCAGACATCAACTGAGGGTGACGAGACTCTAAAGCGGCTGCGGGTGAGGCTTTCAAATAAGCTGAATTAGTAGCTATACTATTAGTATTAAAAATCTACAAATCGTCGAACACTATCAAACTTGATAACTGCGTTTCGACTGCAGACGGCCTACCTTCAGAGTGTGCAGAACTCAATGCCGCAGTGGATTGATCAGCTGCGAGAATTCAAGCTTCGGCAGATTCAGAAAATTGGCGAAGATCGTTGGAAGTGAGTTTGAAATTAGTGGCGAAGGCCAGGGGAAGTTTGCTTAATTTTGTCGTTAAATTTCGACCAATAAAGATAAAAAGTTGCACCTTAAGTCAAATTGAAGATTCTCCAGAGACCCCGATAGACTCACAGTAACAACCCTTCGGCGAAAAGCGGTATAAAGACGGCTCTGAAATCTTTTAGAGATTGAAATTCTGAAAATCCTGAAATTCATCTAGAAATCCTGACATTCATCTAGAGATCCTGACATTCATCTAGAGATCCTGACATTCATCTAGAAATCCTGACATTCATCTAGAAATCCTGAAATTCATCTAGAAATCCTGACATTCATCTAGAGATCCTGACATTCATCTAGAAATCCTGACATTCATCTAGAGATCCTGACATTCATCTAGAGATCCTGACATTCATCTAGAAATCCTGACATTCATCTAGAAATCCTGAAATTCATCTAGAGATCCTGACATTCATCTAGAAATCCTGACATTCATCTAGAGATCCTGACATTCATCTAGAAATCCTGACATTCATCTAGAAATCCTGACATTCATCTAGAAATCCTGAAATTCATCTAGAGATCCTGACATTCATCTAGAAATCCTGAAATTCATCTAGAGATCCTGACATTCATCTAGAAATCCTGAAATTCATCTAGAGATCCTGACATTCATCTAGAAATCCTGAAATTCATCTAGAGATCCTGAAATTCATCTAGAAATCCTGAAATTCATCTAGAGATCCTGACATTCATCTAGAAATCCTGACATTCATCTAGAGATCCTGAAATTCATCTAGAAATCCTGAAATCCATCTAAAGATCCTGACATTCATCTAGAAATCCTGACATTCATCTAGAGATCCTGAAATTCATCTAGAAATCCTGAAATCCATCTAAAGATCCTGACATTCATCTAGAAATCCTGAAATCCATCTAAAGATCCTGACATTCATCTAGAGATCCTGACATTCATCTAGAAATCCTGAAATCCATCTAAAGATCCTGACATTCATCTAGAGATCCTGACATTCATCTAGAAATCCTGAAATCCATCTAAAGATCCTGACATTCATCTAGAGATCCTGACATTCATCTAGAAATCCTGAAATCCATCTAAAGATCCTGACATTCATCTAGAGATCCTGAAATTCATCTAGAGATCCTGACATTCATCTAGAAATCCTAACATTCATCTAGAAATCCTGACATTCATCTAGAGATCCTGACATTCATCTAGAAATCCTGAAATCCATCTAAAGATCCTGACATTCATCTAGAGATCCTGACATTCATCTAGAAATCCTGAAATCCATCTAAAGATCCTGACATTCATCTAGAAATCCTGACATTCATCTAGAAATCCTGAAATCCATCTAAAGATCCTGACATTCATCTAGAAATCCTGAAATCCATCTAAAGATCCTGACATTCATCTAGAAATCCTAAAATTCATCTAGAAATCCTGAAATCCATCTAAAGATCCTGACATTCATCTAGAAATCCTGAAATCCATCTAAAGATCCTGACATTCATCTAGAGATCCTGACATTCATCTAGAAATCCTGAAATCCATCTAAAGATCCTGACATTCATATAGAGATCCTGACATTCATCTAGAAATCCTGAAATCCATCTAAAGATCCTGACATTCATCTAGAGATCCTGACATTCATCTAGAAATCCTGAAATCCATCTAAAGATCCTGACATTCATCTAGAAATCCTGAAATCCATCTAAAGATCCTGACATTCATCTAGAAATCCTGAAATCCATCTAAAGATCCTGACATTCATCTAGAAATCTTGAAATCCATCTAAAGATCCTGACATTCATCTAGAGATCCTGACATTCATCTAGAAATCCTGAAATCCATCTAAAGATCCTGACATTCATCTAGAAATCCTGAAATCCATATAGAAATCCTGAAATTCATATAGAAATCCTAAAATTCATCTAGAAATCCTGAAATCCATCTAAAGATCCTGACATTCATCTAGAAATCCTAAAATTCATCTAGAAATCCTGAAATCCATCTAAAGATCCTGACATTCATCTAGAAATCCTGACATTCATCTAGAAATCCTGAAATCCATCTAAAGATCCTGACATTCATCTAGAAATCCTGAAATCCATCTAAAGATCCTGACATTCATCTAGAAATCCTAAAATTCATCTAGAAATCCTGAAATCCATCTAAAGATCCTGACATTCATCTAGAAATCCTGAAATCCATCTAAAGATCCTGACATTCATCTAGAGATCCTGACATTCATCTAGAAATCCTGAAATCCATCTAAAGATCCTGACATTCATATAGAGATCCTGACATTCATCTAGAAATCCTGAAATCCATCTAAAGATCCTGACATTCATCTAGAAATCCTGAAATCCATCTAAAGATCCTGACATTCATCTAGAGATCCTGACATTCATCTAGAAATCCTGAAATCCATCTAAAGATCCTGACATTCATCTAGAAATCCTGAAATCCATATAGAAATCCTGAAATTCATATAGAAATCCTAAAATTCATCTAGAAATCCTGAAATCCATCTAAAGATCCTGACATTCATCTAGAGATCCTGACATTCATCTAGAAATCCTGAAATCCATCTAAAGATCCTGACATTCATCTAGAAATCCTAAAATTCATCTAGAAATCCTGAAATCCATCTAAAGATCCTGACATTCATCTAGAAATCCTAAAATTCATCTAGAAATCCTGAAATCCATCTAAAGATCCTGACATTCATCTAGAAATCCTGAAATCCATCTAAAGATCCTGACATTCATCTAGAGATCCTGACATTCATCTAGAAATCCTGAAATCCATCTAAAGATCCTGACATTCATCTAGAGATCCTGACATTCATCTAGAAATCCTGAAATCCATCTAAAGATCCTGACATTCATCTAGAGATCCTGACATTCATCTAGAAATCCTGAAATCCATCTAAAGATCCTGACATTCATCTAGAAATCCTGAAATCCATCTAAAGATCCTGACATTCATCTAGAAATCCTGAAATCCATCTAAAGATCCTGACATTCATCTAGAAATCCTGAAATCCATCTAAAGATCCTGACATTCATCTAGAGATCCTGAAATTCATCTAGAAATCCTGAAATCCATCTAAAGATCCTGACATTCATCTAGAGATCCTGACATTCATCTAGAAATCCTGAAATTCATATAGAAATCCTAAAATTCATCTAGAAATCCTGAAATTCATCTAGAAATCCTTAAATTCATCTAGAGATCCTGAGATTCATCTAGAAATCCTGAAATTCATCTAGAAATCCTGACATTCATCTAGAAATCCTGAAATTCATCTAGAGATCCTGAGATTCATCTAGAAATCCTGAAATTCATCTAGAGATCCTGACATTCATCTAGAAATCCTGACATTCATCTAGAGATCCTGACATTCATCTAGAAATCCTGACATTCATCTAGAAATCCTGAAAATCATATAGAAATCCTGAAATTCATCTAGAGATCCTGACATTCATCTAGAAATCCTGACATTCATCTAGAGATCCTGACATTCATCTAGAAATCCTGACATTCATCTAGAGATCCTGACATTCATCTAGAAATCCTGAAATTCATCTAGAGATCCTGACATTCATCTAGAGATCCTGACATTCATCTAGAAATCCTGACATTCATCTAGAAATCCTGACATTCATCTAGAGATCCTGAAATTCATCTAGAGATCCTGAAATTCATCTTGAAATCCTGAAATTCATCTTGAAATCCTGAAATTCATCTAGAAATCCTGACATTCATCTAGAAATCCTGAAATTCATCTAGAGATCCTGAAATTCATCTAGAGATCCTGAAATTCATCTAAATATCCTGACATTCATCTAAAAATCCTGAAATTCATCTAGAGATCCTGACATTCATCTAGAAATCCTGACATTCATCTAGAAATCCTGAAATTCATCTAGAGATCCTGACATTCATCTAGAGATCCTGACATTCATCTAGAAATCCTGAAATTCATCTAGAGATCCTGACATTCATCTAGAAATCCTGACATTCATCTAGAAATCCTGAAATTCATCTAGAGATCCTGACATTCATCTAGAAATCCTGAAATTCATCTAGAGATCCTGACATTCATCTAGAAATCCTGAAATTCATCTAGAAATCCTGAAATTCATCTAGAGATCCTGACATTCATCTAGAAATCCTGACATTCATCTAGAAATCCTGAAATTCATCTAGAAATCCTGAAATTCATCTAGAAATCCTGACATTCATCTAGAAATCCTGAAATTCATCTAGAGATCCTGAAATTCATCTAGAGATCCTGAAATTCATCTAAATATCCTGACATTCATCTAAAAATCCTGATATTCATCTAGAGATCCCGACATTCATCTAGAAATCCTGAATTTAAATCCTGACATTCATGTAGAGATTCTCAAGTTTATCTAGAGACTCTCCAAATCATCTAGAGATTCTGAAATTTATCTAAAGGCATCTAGCGACCAGCTGAAATTCATGTAGAGACCCTGACATTCATCTGGAGACCTTGAAATTCACCTGGAGACCGTGATATTCATCTAGACCATATGAACTCTCTGTAGATCATGCCCCATCAATCGGAAAGTCTCCCCAAATCTGTGCTCAAAATTCATTCTTAACAATCAGCGCCGACGAAGACTACCAAGCAATCGACGCCATCATTCTTTACCGACCAACAAATCCGATCCCACGACTGACCACCGGATCTTCTGGCGCGGCAGCAGCAGCAGCATCTGCCGTTGAACCAGCTGCACACTACGATGATGAGGTCGGAGTGCAGCAGCGAAGACAGCGGCCGCAGCAGCAGCTGGCCGTTTCTGTACCGGATCTCAGCGCGTCGCACCGCTCGGCAGCTTCGACAACCTCGGCTCCGACGCCCGCTGCACGGCAAGGCGGCGGCGGCGGCGGCGAAGTCGCTCGAGGACCCCGACGATTGGGCAACTTTTTGAGCAACTCTTGGTCAAATCTGCGAGCCAGAATGTCATCGTCGCGTTCGTCAGGAGGACGTCGCGACAGGCAGCAGGGTCAAAGTTGAGACGGTTCAGTGTAAATTTACGTGTTTTTTTATCGTCCTGTAACTGTTTTGGTAGAAAAGTTTGCTTTCAAAATTAGTGTGTCAGACCTGCAGCTAAAATGCTAACATTTGTTCACATACGAATATTTATAGCGCTTGACGTTATTATGATTCCTTTTTGAGTATGCAGTCGAGATTCATACTTCTAATAAGTTACATATATTTTGGATTTTTTAAAGCGATATTATTTTCAAAGCTTTTTTGCCTACATGGAGATACGCGTTCGTCAGGAAATTAAAACAAATCGGCGTGACTTTTTGTTTAATCAAAGCAAGTTTTGATGATATTTTTTTCGCTCTTTTCAATTGTAAGAATAATAATGAGTCGACAGCCTACTTCTCACTCAACATTTTGAGAACTAACTTCGTATAAATGTATTTCACCTTCACATTGAGATGGTTATGAAACCCAGAGGAAAGCAAAACGCACTCTGACCCCCATAGGCTTAGAAATTCATTTCTCCAAATTCAAACGCCCCAGAATCCCTGATTTGATGACGCAACCAAACCATCAGCCCCCATGGAGCCGGGAAACGCCGAACTGAGGAAGACAACAGAACAATTAAAAGCCAGCTAAAACTGTCGCAGGTGTTACAGACGGTGCCGAATAAGACAGGAGCTCAGAGTGACAGTAATTAACCGGCTCTGCATGACCAGTCAATTCTGGGCTGCCCAGCTTCACCATTTATAAAAAGAAGCTGCATCAAATTGCACTGCACAGAGCGGGCCAGCTGCCAGCGCTGGTGAAAGTGGAGATAGTCAATGCGTTGGGAGATTTTCCCAGTTATATTCTTAGGGTGCCTTGATGGGATGTTGGGCTGGAATTACCGCTCTGTAATTGGTGGCTCAGGTTTCACGGCGTGACTTTAATTGTGACGTGCGTATCTATCTCTCTCTCTCTCTATCTATCTATCTATCTATCTATCTATCTATCTATCTATCTATCTATCTATCTATCTATCTATCTATCTATCTATGTATCTATCTATCTATCTATCTATCTATCTATCTATCTATCTATCTATCTATCTATCTATCTATCTATCTATCTATCTATCTATCTATCTATCTATCTATCTATCTATCTATCTATCTATCTATCTATCTATCTATCTATCTATCTATCTATCTATCTATCTATCTATCTATCTATCTATCTATCTATCTATCTATCTATCTATCTATCTATCTATCTATCTATCTATCTATCTGTCTATCTGTCTATCCGTCTATCTATCTAGGACCTAATATTCTTTAGTGCCTCTGTCATCGTATTTGCATGCGAGTATCGATGTAAAACAAAGAACCAACCAACCAACAACTAACAACTCATTTGTAACGGTAAGTCATTAACGCAAATTGAAGTTCTGAATAGCGCTATGTAATTCAATTCGTCTTCATTGGCTTCGCCAGCTCCACCCCAGCAGTCACCGGCAGCTCAATGCCTGTACAATAGGTGGCCCAGCGGCACAGGAACAGACAGGCAGCCCCAATCTCTTCAATGCTGCCCAATCGATTGAACAAACTATCGGAGGCATAACGGGCCAGTTGATCTTCCGTGGTGTCACCGCCGCCACCTTCAGCAGCCAGACTGTTGGCATTGGACAGCAGCAGTGGGGTGTGAACCGCACCCGGACAGATAGCGTTCACTCGGACACCGTGAACGGCTTCGTCTATGGCCAAGGCTCGAGTGAATCCACTTATGGCGGATTTGGTGATGACGTAGGTGACTGCATGGTGCTGGCCTATGACTGCGACAAGGCTAGAAATGTTAACGATGGCCCCTTTGGAGGCTCTGATATGCGGCAGGCACAGTCTAGTCAGGCTGAAAGCGCTGTAAACGTTCAACTCCATGAGGCTGCGCAGATCGTCCAGCGAGAAGTGATCGATTGGCGCGTGATCAGGGTGGGTGCCAACATTGTTGATTAGCCAGTCAAGTCGGTTGGAACCGAAGCTTAGGGTTTGATTGACTGCGGCCTATAAAAAAGTTGGGTAGTTTTTTTGTTAGCATGATAGGACAAGATAGGTTACCTGTTAGCCAGGATTGGTTATACCTGATTGGTTACCTGTTAGCCAGGATTTGGTTACCTGTTAGACAGGATTTAGTTACCTGTTAGACAGGATTGGTTACCTGTTAGACAGGATTGGTTACTGTTAGACAGGATTTAGTTACCTGTTAGACAGGATTGATTTACCTCTTGGACAAGAGTGATTGCTGTTGACACATCATTTATATCGGAAATAATTAAGCAACACTACTCCAAGTAGTCGCTCACCTCCAGGTCGGTAGCATTCCGGCAGTCGACCTCGATGAACAGCGCTCTGCCAGGGCCCGCAGCGTTCAAAGCCGCCTCCAGCTGTCTGCCCTCCTCCGCTGATAAATTATTGACAATTTGAATTCATTAGTGCGCTAATTGAGCTACTACGAGTAATAATGGAAAAAATTTTCAAGAATTTCAGGAAAATCTATCGATACAATTTTTATTTACTTATTAAGCATCAATAACAATATGGTTGAGGATAATTAAGAACATATTAATAAGATTGACAGACACTGGGACACTGGGACACTGGGTTGTGGACACTAATATATAGGACAGACACTATGTTTAGAACCTTTGATAAAGATACGAGCTAAAGGACAATAGAAGAATATGGTTAAAGACACTAGGATAAGGGTGGCAGACACAAGAATATGGGTTAAAGACACTAGGATAAGGGTGGCAGACACAAGAATATGGGTTAAAGACACTAGGATAAGGGTGGCAGACACAAGAATATGGGTTAAAGACACTAGGATAAGGGTGACAGACACTAGAATATGGGTTAAAAACACTAGGATAAGGGTGACAGACACTAGGATAAGGGTGACAGACACTAGGATAAGGGTGACAGACACTAGGATAAGGGTCACAGACACTAGGATAAGGGTCACAGACACTAGGATAAGGGTCACAGACACTAGGATAAGGGTCACAGACACTAGGATAAGGGTCACAGACACTAGGATAAGGGTCACAGACACTAGGATAAGGGTCACAGACACTAGGATAAGGGTGACAGACACTAGGATAAGGGTGACAGACACTAGGATAAGGGTCACAGACACTAGGATAAGGGTGACAGACACTAGGATAAGGGTCACAGACACTAGGATAAGGGTGACAGACACTAGGATAAGGGTCACAGACACTAGGATAAGGGTCACAGACACTAGGATAAGGGTCACAGACACTAGGATAAGGGTCACAGACACTAGGATAAGGGTGACAGACACTAGGATAAGGGTCACAGACACTAGGATAAGGGTGACAGACACTAGGATAAGGGTCACAGACACTAGGATAAGGGTCACAGACACTAGGATAAGGGTCACAGACACTAGGATAAGGGTCACAGACACTAGGATAAGGGTCACAGACACTAGGATAAGGGTCACAGACACTAGGATAAGGGTCACAGACACTAGGATAAGGGTCACAGACACTAGGATAAGGGTCACAGACACTAGGATAAGGGTCACAGACACTAGGATAAGGGTCACAGACACTAGGATAAGGGTCACAGACACTAGGATAAGGGTCACAGACACTAGGATAAGGGTCACAGACACTAGGATAAGGGTCACAGACACTAGGATAAGGGTCACAGACACTAGGATAAGGGTCACAGACACTAGGATAAGGACAGCGGACACCTTAAGCAGGCCAGCTCACCCTGATTCGAGCAGAAAGCCACGAAGGCGCCGTCCCCAACCAGAGCCTCAACGCAGCCGCGACCAATACCGGCTGAGCCGCCGGTAACCAAGGCAACGCGACCAGCTGAAGCGGGAGCAGACTTGGCCATTCTTTCTTTCGGCAGAGATTGTTGTTAAGAATTTTGGCTGTCTTAGCAGTTTAGATTTCAAAGTCTAATATTTCTGGTGCAAAGATATCTTAGATAAAATCCGTATAAATATGCGAAAACACAGTTTATAACAAATTTATTGCAAGTCAGCTGACTTATTTTCCACGGAAGCTAATGAGGTTGGTGATCTGGTGTCACGTTTGCTAGGAGATACAAAGATAAAGCGAGGATTTTGCATTCCAAGTTTGTTTTGCAAAGTCTAATTATATGCATTTACAACTCGCGTAAAGCATTCGTTTGTGTCTATTTGCAGGTTTTCATATGCTCGTATATCACAGTGAAAATATTTGCGGTGCCTTAGATCTTACTAGAAGTAGGATATGCGTCTAATACGAGCTATATGTATTCCAATATTTTATGGCTATTATATGAAACTAACAATTAATAAAGTTGAAAGGACAGAACGTACGAGTTATAGGAGAGTAAGAAAACAGTGACAATCGAGAGAGTGACAATGGAGAGAGTGACAGTAGTGAGAGTTACCATGAAGAGAATGACAATGAAGAGTGACGATGATGGGAGTGAGAATGGAGAGAGTGACAATGGAGAGAGTGACGATGGAGGGAATGACAATGAAGAGAGTGACAATGGAGACCAGAGCGAGTAAGCAGGGTACAAATGGCAGAAGAGCGCCTAAAAACCATCAGAAAACAACAAAAAAACAGGCTCCGTGAATGGGAAGAGAGCTGGTGGACCGAAATCGCGGAAGAATGCAAAAGGCATTGTGACAGTGGAAACAACGGAGGGATGTATGACTGCCTGAGGAGAATGGGTAAAAGCGACACACAGAACAGCAATAACAGCAAGATCCTCCCGCTTTTCTCAGCGGAGGAGTTTAAAAACCACCTCTCGAAAATCCAAGACCAACGTTTCGAGAACAACCCAGAAGAAATGCTCCACCTAGTCCACCGGATGCCCCCTACGAGCAGACCGGTAAATGAGATTGAAATTGCAAACGCGGATCTCGCCAGTGAACTGAAAGACACTGAGATAGAGACGGAGCTTGCTAAAATTAAAGACGGAGCACCAGGAGTCGACGATCTTAGAATACGGTACATCAGGAACGCTTGCGACGAAGCAAATGTAGTCCTAAAGCAGGAAATCCAGCGGCTCTGGAAACATCCAGCATCTACATGGGAAAACGATCAAAAAGTGGGGATCATCACACCACTTCACAAAAAGGGAGACAGAGCAAATCTGAATAATTTCCGCGGCGTCTGCCTCCTCCCATGCCTTAGCCGAATAATCGCACGCATCATTGCCTCGAGACTCAGCGTCTGGGCGGAGAAGCTGGGACTGATGGATGAAAATCAAGCTGGCTTCCGGCGAGGACGATCCACCATGGATGCGACCCAAATCATCCTCCGTTTGAACGAGGACGCCGAAAAAATCCGCGAGAGCCCGGATTACGACCCAGAAACGGACACCAACATCGTCCTGCTCGACCTCCGAAAAGCGTACCCGAGAGTCAACAAGCCACTACTGTGGGAACTCCTCGAGCACTACAGGATGCCGAAAAAGATGATTGACAAGATTAAAGACCTACATGAATTTACCGCGTACAAGGTGCTTTGTGATAATGAGTGGAGCACGGAGTTTTACCCGCAACGGGGACTCCGCGAAGGATGCGCCACATCGCCAATACTCTTTAATATCTTCCACCAGGCAGTCATGAGGTTAGCTGAAGAGAGACGAGCCACTCTGGCGAAGGAAACAGGACAAGTGCACGGGATTCGCTGGGTCCGCCGACCAGGCAGCTGCCTACCTCCGCAAAGAATTGGTGTCCGCAACGACGAGACGGTCGAAATCAAGATCACGAGCTCATTGTTCGCCGACGACACCACCGTCATCGGGACCGCAGCCGAGGTCAACCAGGGAACGAGGGTCATCATCGAGACCATGGCAGACCTTGAAGAAAGGACAAACGACGATAAAGAAGAAAGAGCTACGCTAGGCACCGAGGATAGCGGAAACATCCGGATGCTCGGGACCTGGCTGGGAAGGAAGCAGGATATGACGCAAAGACTGAAACGAGCAGCCAAAGCATGGCACGGAACAAAGAACATGCTCCGGCGCACACGGCTGAGCAAGCGCACTCAAGCGCGCATTGTCGAAGCCTGCGTGGAAAGCACCATGCTGTTTAACGCCGGAGCGAGACCCTTCCAGAAATCCGAGGTCAAGAGAATGCAGCAAACAATGGACAGAAAGTACAGATACGTCTGGAGCGCGAAGACAAGACCACCGCTCATAGAAATGGAAGAGAAGGGAGTCAATATGTGGGACGTGCGCGCAGAACTCGGCATCAAGAGTATCAGCAACAAAATTGAAGCAGCGCACTGGAGGCGTATGGGCCACGTGCTCCGCCTACCCGACTCGAACCTAGCTAAGACGTGCATTCTAGGCTGGAATAAGACCTTGGAGGGCATCCGAAAAGCCAAGAAACGGAAGCAGACGATCGTCTCATATTGGAAGAAGATGCTCCGCGGGGCGAAGATCGACGAGCTAGACCTCGAGAGGATGGTGGCGGACCGGACTGCATGGAAAGAACGAATAAAGAAACGCGAAAGAGAACTGGACCGGGAGGAGAAGGCCAAAAGAAAAAAGCGACAACCAGAGGCAAGTGAGACCCCGCCAGAAGAGGACGGGCAGGGCGAATCCGAGCTAACGGGTTACCGCTGCCGCTACGAGGGGTGTACTAAGACCTGCGCGTCAAGAGGAGGACTGGCGATCCACCAGAGGCGCATGCACCACATCTTCGAAAGAGTGCAGCTACCATGCCCAATTTGCTTGACCACGTTCACCTCAGAAGCAACCAGGAAAAACCACCAGAAACGATGCCAGGGAGAAAAGCAAGCTGGAGGCCTCGTCCTGTGCGCCCAATGCGGGAGCTGGCGGAGCAAGTCGAATTTCGCGCGGCACCGCAAAACCTGCGGACCAACGAGAGTCCAGGCCCACCTGCCAGAGCAACCGGCGAGAGTGGAAGAACTGGGCGCGAGGATCTACCGCAGCACGAGAGCACCGTGCCCCAGCTGCGGCAGACTCCTGGCCAAGACCAACATGGCCAGACACAGACGTACCTGCACCTCTCAATAAACGTGCCCGTGTCCACGCCCCCCCCCGGCGATAAAAGGACAGAAGAAGAAGAAGAAGAGAGTGACAATGGAGAGAGTGACGATGGAGGGAATGACAATGAAGAGAGTGACAATGGAGAGAGTGACAGTAGTGAGAATTACCATGAAGAGAATGACAATGAAGAGTGACGATGATGGGAGTGAGAATGGAGAGAGTGACAATGGAGAGAGTAGCAACTGAGAGAGTGAAAATGGAGCAAGCGCCAATAGAGAAAGTGACAACAGCACAAAGAGAGTGACAACAGCACAGAGAGAGTGACAACAGAACAGAGAGAGTGACAACAGAACAGAGAGAGTGACAACAGAACAGAGAGAGTGACAACAGCACAGAGAGAGTGACAACAGAACAGAGAGAGTGACAACAGCACAGAGAGAGTGACAACAGCACAGACAGAGTGACAACAGCACAGACAGAGTGACAACAGCACGGAGAGAGTGACAACAGCACAGAGAGAGTGACAACAGCACAGAGAGAGTGACAACAGCACAGAGAGAGTGACAACAGCACAGAGAGAGTGACAACAGCACAGAGAGAGTGACAACAGCACGGAGAGAGTGACAACAGCACGGAGAGAGTGACAACAGCACAGACAGAGTGACAACAGCACAGAGAGAGTGACAACAGCACAGAGAGAGTGACAACAGCACAGAGAGAGTGACAACAGCACGGGGAGAGTGACAACAGCACAGAGAGAGTGACAACAGCACAGAGAGAGTGACAACAGCACAGAGAGAGTGACAACAGCACAGAGAGAGTGACAACAGCACGGAGAGAGTGACAACAGCACAGAGAGAGTGACAACAGCACAGAGAGAGTGACAACAGCACGGAGAGAGTGACAACAGCACAGAGAGAGTGACAACAGCACGGAGAGAGTGACAACAGCACAGAGAGAGTGACAACAGCACAGAGAGAGTGACAACAGCACGGAGAGAGTGACAACAGCACAGAGAGAGTGACAACAGCACAGAGAGAGTGACAACAGCACAGAGAGAGTGACAACAGCACAGACAGAATGACAACAGCACAGACAGAGTGACAACAGCACAGACAGAGTGACAACAGCACGGAGAGAGTGACAACAGCACAGAGAGAGTGACAACAGCACAGAGAGAGTGACAACAGCACAGAGAGAGTGACAACAGCACAGATAGAGTGACAACAGCACAGAGAGAGTGACAACAGCACAGACAGAGTGACAACAGCACAGAGAGAGTGACAACAGCACAGAGAGAGTGACAACAGCACAGATAGAGTGACAACAGCACAGAGAGAGTGACAACAGCACAGAGAGAGTGACAACAGCACAGAGAGAGTGACAACAGCATGGATAGACTATTGCTTGGAGCACATCATTAATAATTCTGATTTAATGATACATCGCATCAATATGTGTAATCACATCAGGTTTAAAACCATAATTTCACCTGTCAAAGTTATTCATTAACTGTTGCACCGAAGCTGAGAGACTGAGAGCTGACCGGAAAATGAATCAAATTGACATCGTTAAGTTCGAATCGCTCCTAACGCCTTTATACGATTTGGTTCTCGCTCTATTTTCTTGTCAAAAATCTTGTATTTCCGAGAAAATTTGGGTTTACAAGAAAGACGGCGGCTAGCAACAAGCCCATGCACGAAGCGACTGAGGCATTTACTATGGACCTAATCGAGCGAATAAAATTGAGCTCGAAATTCGCTGGGTGATCTTTGGCTACCAGCTCCCCTTCTCCCTTGTTCCTGCCCGCACCGCACACCTTTGCGCAAAGCACCGCAATTATCTCAGACTGGAGCTTCTGAGCTGTTTCATACGGCACGGACCCTGGATTCTGAGCTGCCAAATGGCACTCTTGCTCAGTCAACTGCCAACTCATTAGTCTGTACACTTTAACTCCCAACCCTCTGTCGCCTATCTACGGTTGAACACTTCCAAAATAATAAGTAATGTGCTCTAATTATAAGACAATGGTGTCTGCTAATAGAATATTGAGTTTCCATGAATTTTATTTGGCGTCTTCTAGTAGAAACATATAAGAATCTCACTCCAGTAGAATCTCACCCCAGTAGAATCTCATCCTAGTTGAATCTCATCCAAATAGAATCTCACCTTTCTAGAATCTCACCCCAGTATAATCTCACTCCAGTAGAATCTCACTCCAGTAGAATCTCGTCCCAGTAGAATCTCACTCCAGTAGAATCTCGTCCCAGTAGAATCTCACCCCAGTAGAATCTCACTCCAGTAGAATCTCACCCCAGTAGAATCTCACCCCAGTAGAATCTTACCCCAGTAGAATCTCACTCCAGTAGAATCTCGTCCCAGTAGAATCTCGTCCCAGTAGAATCTCACTCCAGTAGAATCTCACCCCAGTAGAATCTCATCCTAGTTGAATCTCATCCAAATAGAATCTCACCTTTCTAGAATCTCACTCCAGTATAATCTCACCCCAGTATAATCTCACCCCAGTAGAATCTCACCCCAGTAGAATCTCACCCCAGTAGAATCTCACTCCAGTAGAATCTCACCCCAGGAGAATCTCACCCCAGTAGAATCTCACTCCAGTAGAATCTCACCCCAGTAGAATCTCACCCCAGTAGAATCTTACCGCAGTAGAATCTCACCCCAGTAGAATCTCACCCCAGTAGAATCTCACCCCAGTATAATCTCACTCCAGTAGAATCTCACCCCAGTAGAATCTCACTCCAGTAGAATCTCGTCCCAGGAGAATCTCACCCCAGTAGAATCTCACCCCAGTAGAATCTCACCCCAGTATAATCTCACCCCAGTAGAATCTCACCCCAGTAGAATCTCACTCCAGTAAATCTCGTCCCAGGAGAATCTCACCCCAGTAGAATCTCACTCCAGTAGAATCTCACTCTAGTAGAATCTCACCCCAGTAGAATCTCACTCCAGTAGATTCTCACCCCAGTAGAATCTCACTCCAGTAGAATCTCACCCCAGTACAATCTCACCCGAGTAGAATATCATCCTAGTAGAATCTCACCTTTCTAGAATCTCACCCTAGTAGACTCTCACCACAGTAGAGTCTCACCTCAGTAGAATCTCACCCCAGTTGAATCTCATCCCAATAGAATCTCAGCTTTCTAGAATCTCACCCCAGTATAATCTCACCCCAGTAGAATATCATCTTAGTAGAATCGCACCTTTCTAGAATCTCACCCTAGTAGACTCTCACCCCAGTAGAATCTCACCCCAGTAGAATATCATCTCAGTAGAATCTCATCCCAATAGAATCTCAGCTTTCTAGAATCTCACCCCAGTATAATCTCACCCCAGTAGAATATCATCTTAGTAGAATCGCACCTTTCTAGAATCTCACCCTAGTAGACTCTCACCCCAGTAGAATCTCACCCCAGTAGAATATCATCTCAGTAGAATCTCATCCCAATAGAATCTCAGCTTTCTAGAATCTCACCCCAGTATAATCTCACCCCAGTAGAATATCATCTTAGTAGAATCGCACCTTTCTAGAATCTCACCCTAGTAGACTCTCACCCCAGTAGAATCTCACCCCAGTAGAATATCATCTCAGTAGAATCTCATCCCAATAGAATCTCAGCTTTCTAGAATCTCACCCCAGTATAATCTCACCCCAGTAGAATATCATCTTAGTAGAATCGCACCTTTCTAGAATCTCACCCTAGTAGACTCTCACCCCAGTAGAATCTCACCCCAGTAGAATATCATCTCAGTAGAATCTCATCCCAATAGAATCTCAGCTTTCTAGAATCTCACCCCAGTATAATCTCACCCCAGTAGAATATCATCTTAGTAGAATCGCACCTTTCTAGAATCTCACCCTAGTAGACTCTCACCCCAGTAGAATCTCACCCCAGTAGAATATCATCTCAGTAGAATCTCATCCCAATAGAATCTCAGCTTTCTAGAATCTCACCCCAGTATAATCTCACCCCAGTAGAATATCATCCTAGTAGAATCTCACCTTTCTAGAATCTCACCCTAGTAGAATCTCACCAATTTGATCCTCGAATTGCCTATCATAGCTAACATAGATAAAAATTAAAAAGTGTACTGAATTGATCATTGGAAAAAATCGAAACCATAAATTTGTCTTTGTTTAGCCTCGAAGCCTAAACAACAATTGTACCTTTTTCATTTGACAAAAATAGTGACGGTTGGCTCCACACGGTCTTTTGACTCTTGACTATTAACGAAAAAGTTATTATGTCCATAAAAAGCCACAGAATTGCACAAAGTCGATTTCTGTCAAAAAATAACATCAAATCAAATGAGTAACAGTTGAAAAAACCGGCCCGCCCACAAGCACTCTCGGAATGGGACAGATGTGTAGAAAAAAGTGTTCTGAATTACACGCTTGGCTACAAGTTTTGGGCTTTGAAGTTTCACTGCCTGCCCCGGTCTGTGAGAGCATTTTTTATCCGTTTGATTTACCGAGTCAGAGGTGGGCGGTGAAGTTATCTTTGTGCTTGCTTGAATTACAGTGTTGGCAATAAAGATCCTATCTAGCCTAATCATCTCCGGTGCCTTCTCACACCCCCTGTGCCGTTCACCTCTCTTACTGCCCCATCCATTCCCTTGAATTCCTCTCTCCCCTCTCTCTCCCTCTCCGCTCTGTTCCACTCTCTCCTGTCTCTCCCTTCTCTTCCCTCTCTCCCTTCTCTCCCTTCTCTTCCCTCTCTCCCTTCTCTCCCTTCTCTTCCCTCTCTCCCTTCTCTTCCCTCTCTCCCTTCTCTTCTCATTCTCCCCTCTCTCCCCTCTCTCCCTTCTCTCCCCTCTCTCCCTTCTCTTCCCTCACTCCCTTCTCTTCTCACTCTCCTTTCTCTTCCCTCTCTTTCTTCTCTCCCCTCTCTCCATTTTCTTCTCACTCTCCCATCTCTTCCCTCTCTCCCATCTCTTCCCTCTCTCCCTTCTCTTCTTACTCTCCCTTCTTTTCCCTCTCTCTCTTCTCTTCCCTCACTCCCTTCTCTTCCCTCTCTTTCTTCTCTCCCCTCTCTCCCTTCTCTCCCCTCTCTCCCTTCTCTTCCCTCACTCCCTTCTCTTCTTACTCTCCCATCTCTTCCCTCTCTCTCATCTCTTCCCTCTCTCCCTTCTCTTCCCTCTCTCCCATCTCTTCCCTCTCTCCCTTCTCTTCTCACTCTCCTTTCTCTTCCCTCTCTCTCTTCTCTTCCCTCACTCCCTTCTCTTCCCTCTCTTTCTTCTCTTCCCTCTCTCCCTTCTCTTCTCATTCTCCCCTCTCTCCCCTCTCTCCCTTCTCTCCCCTCTCTCCCTTCTCTTCCCTCACTCCCTTCTCTTCTCACTCTCCTTTCTCTTCCCTCTCTTTCTTCTCTCCCCTCTCTCCATTTTCTTCTCACTCTCCCATCTCTTCCCTCTCTCCCATCTCTTCCCTCTCTCCCTTCTCTTCTTACTCTCCCTTCTTTTCCCTCTCTCTCTTCTCTTCCCTCACTCCCTTCTCTTCCCTCTCTTTCTTCTCTCCCCTCTCTCCCTTCTCTCCCCTCTCTCCCTTCTCTTCCCTCACTCCCTTCTCTTCTTACTCTCCCATCTCTTCCCTCTCTCCCATCTCTTCCCTCTCTCCCTTCTCTTCCCTCTCTCCCATCTCTTCCCTCTCTCCCTTCTCTTCCCTCTCTCCCTTCTCTCCCCTATCTCCCTTCTCTCCCCTCTCTCCCTTCTCTCCCCTCTCCATCACCCACCTACCACCTACGGACAACTAATTTTTAGTATATACTCGTAGGAAGTAGCCTAAAAACAAATTTAAACCAGGTTGTAACAGAGCAACCGCAGTCTATACAGAAATTCAAACAATGGAATGATTAACTACCAACCTACTCAAAATTGTCAAATATCTGTCATCGCAATCCGAGACAAATCCCCTAGCAATAAAATAGCTTAGTTACCAAGTTGCCTCGAGTCAAATGTTTTCCAAGATCTTTAATGCTCTTCAAAGCCTCCGGGTCCTTTCAGCAAAAATTCAGCAACAAGGTATTGAGCTCTCAGATTGCTGACATAACACCTCTCGATTTGTATCCAAGGCGCATTATATTCTTAAATGGATTTTATATTACCAAAGAATTGCCTGTCCAAGACTAAAAATTTTATACGAAGGCTTATTGTCAACCCTGAAGTCATAAACTTGTCCGACATACTTAATAGGTGATTTTTTACGCACACCCGAACTTAATCTTGTTTTACTTGACACCTTCATGCTGGTTTAGGGAAATCCTGTTTTTTTAATTGGCCTTTATCAGTGCTGAGCATTAGTTGTGTTGCTGATTTGCAGAACAAACATTATAATTAGCTGTTTATGTCTGTCTGTCTGTCTGTCTGTCTGTCTGTCTGTCTGTCTGTCTGTCTGTCTGTCTGTCTGTCTGTCTGTCTGTCTGTCTGTCTGTCTGTCTGTCTGTCTGTCTGTCTGTCTGTCTGTCTGTCTGTCTGTCTGTCTGTCTGTCTGTCTGTCTGTCTGTCTGTCTGTCTGTCTGTCTGTCTGTCTGTCTGTCTGTCTGTCTGTCTGTCTGTCTGTCTGCCTGCCTGCCTGTCTGTCTGTCTGTCTGTCTTAGAGTCTGTCTGTCTGTCTGCCTGTCTGTCTGTCTGCCTGTCTGTCTGTCTTAGAGTCTGTCTGTCTGTCTGCCTGTCTGTCTGTCTGCCTGTCTGTCTGTCTTAGAGTCTGTCTGCCTGCCTGCCTGTCTGTCTGTCTGTCTGTCTGTCTGCCTGCCTGTCTGTCTGTCTGTCTTAGAGTCTGTCTGTCTGTCTGCCTGCCTGCCTGTCTGTCTGTCTTAGAGTCTGTCTGTCTGTCTGTCTGTCTGTCTGTCTGTCTGTCTGTCTGTCTGTCTGTCTGTCTGTCTGTCTGTCTGTCTGTCTGTCTGTCTGTCTGTCTGTCTGTCTGTCTGTCTGTCTGTCTGTCTGTCTGTCTGTCTGTCTGACTGTCTGTCTGTCTGTCTGTCTGTATGTCTGTCTGTCTGTCTGTCTGTCTGTCTGTCTGTCTGTCTGTCTGTCTGTCTGTCTGTCTGCCTGTCTGTCTGTCTGTCTGTGTCTATCTATCTTATCTATCTATCTGTTTACATACCCAATCCCTTGATCTCTTTCCCCCGAACAGGTTATCAACAACATTAAGAAAATTGATCCAGTTGCTCCTGAGCAAACAGGAACCAAAACTTTGGGGGATTGTCAGTCAGCTCAGGTAGCAAAGAAAAAAAATCAAAATGTTTGTTTATAATTTCGAGGATTTTCCGTTTCATTTTCACTTTCATGAGCGCCGACCATACAGATGCCGGCCTGCCTTCATCAGTTTGAGCAGCCGCCCCCCCCCCTCGGGGGAAAACGTTAAAACAAACACAGAACACCACAGCTCACAGCTCAACCAACAGCAAACAGGTAGCACTAATGGACCTCAGTAAGCACGCAACAGTCTTACTTACTAAAGGTTTCGAAATTTCAATTTCAATTTTGATACACAGTGAAATGTGCCATCTCAAGATATGACACCACACTGGCACAGCACGCCCTATAATACATAAACATTGCTTGCAATAAATGTGCGAAAACAGGGACTGGCTGTTGCGCAACCGTACAGACTAAATTATGGACCAACACAATTTGTTTTACAACACTGAGATATTCATACCGGAACGAATGCACCCATCAGCAGCAGCGCCAAGTTTGTATAATCCGCAATGAACCCCCTCCCCAGAATTCGCGCCTAACTTTCTTAGCGAGAACAACTTCTGGCCTTCATCAGCCATTGTTCTCTCACTGCCCGCACTGTTGCGTCACAGATGAATGCCATCTTAAACACTGCTATGCTCGATGTGTCATTTGCGATTGTTAAGACAGAATTCGCGTGGACCCTATTCGACACCCACGGCTTGATGTGTGTGTTTTTCTAATCCTTTGACACTCAATTTCAATTTGTCTTGCGCTCGTCAGCGTATTTGCGAACAAATTTTCGGCTTAAAGCTGACACTGATATTAGTTAGCCTGAAGCTGGGATTTCATAACTTGAAACTGTTTAATGGTGAAGGGTCTGCATCCTTTGTGGCTCTGCGCTCTTGGCTAGGGATTTTAGAGAATTCAGTAGCTTGAAATAAACAAATATATTTCGCTAATTTTCTCTCAACAATGTAAGCTCTTAATTGTATGAGTATAGAATTATTAAAACTTTGAGCCTTCAATTGTATCCACATGATAGATAGATAGATAGATAGATAGATAGATAGATAGATAGATAGATAGATAGATAGATAGATAGATAGATAGATAGATAGATAGATAGATAGATAGATAGATAGATAGATAGATAGATAGATAGATAGATAGATAGATAGATAGATAGATAGATAGATAGATAGATAGATAGATAGATAGATAGATAGATAGATAGATAGATAGATAGATAGATAGATAGATAGATAGATAGATAGATAGATAGATAGATAGATAGATAGATAGATAGATAGATAGATAGATAGATAGATAGATAGATAGATAGATAGATAGATAGATAGATAGATAGATAGATAGATAGATAGACAGATAGATAGATAGATAGACAGATAGATAGATAGATAGATAGATAGATAGATAGATAGATAGATAGATAGATAGATAGATAGATAGATAGATAGATAGATAGATAGATAGATAGATAGATAGATAGATAGATAGATAGATAGTCAGACACACAGGCAGGCTAATTATTTCCCATATATCCCTCACACTGTAACGGCAGCGCACACTCGCTATGATTGCGCAGTCAATCCAGTCGCACAGATGCGAACTTCACTCATCCATCCGAGGCAGAGCATTGTTCTCTCCGCGAGCTCAATCGAGTCTATTAATTGCTCGCCGAAGTGGAACGCAGTGAAATCTGCTCGGTGCAGGCCAGCTTAGCCGTGAATGCAAGCAACAATCGAGCTCCGATGTCAGCTGGCCATTTTCGATGCCTCGCACGGTCGGCAGTTGGAACTCTTAATCGTCTCCATCCATCCGCCTTCCTGTTCTCCCCTGTTCTCATTGTCCAATATTGTGTTGCTATGCTCACAAAATCTCGCTAAGCTATATATACAGAGGGATTTTACAGCTATGCAGTCTGCATTTGAATGCTTAAAACGGGTTGGCTTTTGTGTGCAGGCCTTTTGCAGAGTTAATGCTCCGCCGTTGTATCTTTTTTGTTCGGTATGCGTTTGGCGGCTCTCCAAAACTTGGGGGTTGACATGAAATATTTTAATCATATTTATCAGTTCTATGCACATATTGCACTATGCACATTTGAAACCATTTTAGCGCCATTTAGACTAATTTTGGCGCTATTTGAATCCATTTTGGCGCCATTTGGATTCATTTTGGCGCTATTTAGATTCATTTTGGGCGCTATTTAAACTTATTTTGGCACCATTAAGATTCATTTTAGCGCCATTTAGATTCATTTTGGTGCTATTAAGATTCACTTTGACGCCATTAGGATTCATTTTGGCGCCATTTGGATTCATTTTGGAGCCATTTGGATTCATTTTGGCGCCATTTGGATTCATTTTGGAGCCATTTGGATTCATTTTGGCGCCATTTGGATTCATTTTGGCGCCATTTAGATCCATTTTGACGCCAAATTAGATTTATTTTGGCGCCATTTGGATCCATTTTGGCGCCATTTAGATCCATTTTGACGCCATTTAGATCCATTTTGGCGCCATTTAGATTCATTTTGGCGCCATTTAGATCCATTTTAGCGCCATTTAGGGCCATTTAAAATCATTTTTGGCGCCTATTTCAATTTTAAATTGCCTCGTGAAGCGGTTTTGTAGAACAGAAAATTTTAGAAAATATTTTAAATACCGTCATATCGAGCTGCTCATTTCCCTAAACAGCCCGCTACCGGGATCAAGCAGAGCATGTACATATGAAGATAAGTTCGAGCACCCGTCAAAAGAATCAAGTTTTTTTTTTAATCTCTGACAGCTTCACTTGACGAGGGTCCAGTTTCACTAAGCAGAAATGGGTTGGCTGGGTGGAAGCATTCCTACAATGTGCCATTCTATAGAAATGACTGACAGCTAAATCAACTATAGAGAGTTCTTAAAAAACTTTTTATGCTGTCCAAAACTTGGGTCAAAGTCTGGCCAACTAAAACAACAATTGATGCTAAAAATGGATGAAACAGCTCTAAAGATCCTTGTTCTAGTCTTAGTCTTATAGTCTTTGTTTGCTATATTTCGTATCGAATTTTCATTGCGAAATTAATAGTCTTTAATTGAATTCTTTCTTAAATTTAGGCAGAAGCCTATGAATATTGGCGCCTCCAGCCCATAGACATTGGCGCTATACTTCCTAAACTCCCATCAATATTGGCGTCACCCACTCTGAACTGCCATAGACAGTGGCGCCACCCACTCTGAACTGCCATAGACACTGGCGCCACCCACTCCGAACTGCCATAGACACTGGCGCCACCCACGCTGAACTCCCATAGACAGTGGCGCCGCCTACCCTGAAGTCCCATAGACACTGGCGCCACTCACTCTGAACTGCCATAGACACTGGCGCCACCCACGCTGAACTCCCATAGACAGTGGCGCCGCCTACCCTGAAGTCCCATAGACACTGGCGCCACTCACTCTGAACTGCCATAGACACTGGCGCCACCCACTCTGAACTCCCATAGACAGTGGCACCACCTACCCTGAAGTCCCATAGACAGTGGCGCGCCACCCACTCTGAACTGCCATAGACACTGGCGCCACCCACTCTGAACTGCCATAGACAGTGGCGCCACCCACTCTGAACTCCCATAGACAGTGGCACCACCTACCCTGAAGTCCCATAGACAGTGGCGCCACCCACTCTGAACTGCCATAGACACTGGCGCCACCCACTCTGAACTGCCATAGACACTGGCGCCACCCACTCTGAACTGCCATAGACAGTGGCGCCACCTACCCTGAAGTCCCACAGACAGTGGCGCCACCCACTCTGAACTGCCATAGACACTGGCGCCACCCACGCTGAACTCCCATAGACAGTGGCGCCGCCTACCCTGAAGTCCCATAGACACTGGCGCCACTCACTCTGAACTGCCATAGACACTGGCGCCACCCACGCTGAACTCCCATAGACAGTGGCGCCGCCTACCCTGAAGTCCCATAGACACTGGCGCCACTCACTCTGAACTGCCATAGACACTGGCGCCACCCACTCTGAACTCCCATAGACAGTGGCACCACCTACCCTGAAGTCCCATAGACAGTGGCGCCACCCACTCTGAACTGCCATAGACACTGGCGCCACCCACTCTGAACTGCCATAGACACTGGCGCCACCCACTCTGAACTGCCATAGACAGTGGCGCCACCCACTCTGAACTCCCATAGACAGTGGCACCACCTACCCTGAAGTCCCATAGACAGTGGCGCCACCCACTCTGAACTGCCATAGACACTGGCGCCACCCACTCTGAACTGCCATAGACACTGGCGCCACCCACTCTGAACTGCCATAGACAGTGGCGCCACCTACCCTGAAGTCCCACAGACAGTGGCGCCACCCACTCTGAACTCTCATAGACACTGGCGCCACCCACTCTGAACTGCCATAGACACTGGCGCCACCCACTCTGAACTCCCATAGACACTGGCGCCACCCACTCTGAACTCCCATAGACAGTGGCGCCACCCACTCTGAACTCCCATAGACATTGGCGCCACCCACTCTGAACTGCCATAGACACTGGCGCCACCCACTCTGAACTGAACAGATGTAGAAATGTGCACCCAAAAGGCCAATACATGCACACAGTTGGTTTTTAGAAAGTCCCGTCAGTCCCAGATAAGACAGCCAATTATTCCTATAATTGCGTGCTAAATAGTTGTTAAATCCAATCTACACAAATCGAATATAAGCCAAATTCCAATCGAACATCTTCTAACCACACTAACTATATTCTATCTATATTCAGTTGGTTGGTCAGTCCAGTTAAATACGCCCCGAGGGATGTTGGCTGAATAACGGAGACAATGCAAGCGATCCCGTTCTATTCATTCCACTTTTACATTCCATATATTTGATCAAAATCTGAAATATGAAGATTTTGTTAAAACACGAACAAAACCAACCAGTTCCTATCCTTAGCATGCGTTCTTGACTTTTCACTTTGCATGACTTGAAAATATTAATATAGGGATAGTACAATACAGAGTGTAACATGTGGCCTGCGGTTCTTTATCAGTCATTATCATAAAAAATAGTCCCAGTAATTATCCCGAGTGCGGACCTTGTATAGCTCGTGAAAATTATAGAACTGCCCCTGTTGAAAAAAGTAAAATTATAATTTTTTTCAAGCATGCAGCTACAGTTGTACAACATTTGATAACTTTCTAAAATTAGAGCAATTATTTGGTATGGGATGCATGAAGCATAGAATTAGGCGAAATTCAGATAGGTGTGTGAGATATGCTTGAAGTGAGGATGGGATATATTTAGCTGTAGTGTGGGATAGGTTCTGTAGTGTGGGATCGATTCTGCAGAGAGTGTGGGATAGAGTGTGGGTCTATTCTGTAGTGTGGGTTAGAGAGTGTGGGATCTATTCTGTAGTGTGGGTTAGAGAATGCGGGATCTATTCCGTAGTGTGAGATAGAGAGTGTGGGATCTATTCTGTAATGTAGGATTGAGAGTGTGGGATCTATTCTGTAGTGTGGGATAGAGAGTGTGGGATCTATTCTGTAGATGGTTTGGGATCGATTCTGTAGAGGGTGTGGGATCGATTCTGTAGAGGGTGTGGGATCGATTCTGTAGAGGGTGTGGGATAGATTCTGTAGAGTGTGTGGGATTGATTCTGTAGAGGGTGTGGGATAGATTCTGTAGAGGGTGTGGGATAGATTCTGTAGAGGGTGTGGGATAGATTCTGTAGAGAGTGCGGGATAGATTCTGTAGAGGGTGTTGGATAGATTCTGTAGAGTGTGTGGGATTGATTCTGTAGAGGGTGTGGGATAGATTCTGTAGAGGGTGTGGGATAGATTCTGTAGAGGGTGTGGGATAGATTCTGTAGAGGGTGTGGGATAGATTCTGTAGAGAGTGCGGGATAGATTCTGTAGAGGGTGTGGGATAGATTCTGTAGAGGGTGTGGGATAGATTCTGTAGAGAGTGCGGGATAGATTCTGTAGAGGGTGTGGGATAGATTCTGTAGAGGGTGTAGGATAAATTCTGTAGAGGGTGTGGGATAGATTCTGTAGAGGGTGTGGGATAGATTCTGTAGAGGGTGTAGGATAGAGAGTGTGGGACTATGCAGAGATTTCCATAAGCGTGGCTGGGCGCCTGAACTAAATTTGATTCAGTAAAATAGAATTAAAAAAATTTTCATTTCTCAAAGCTAACAAAAAAAGTTGCATCATCCTAGGCTGAAAATTTTTAAACCAACGGGTGCTAATGAAGGTAAGTCATATTTTCCAATTTTATCATGGAAGTTTCACTTTGATGAGTTTGATCAATTGAATAATTAGAGGCATATTTGTCCCAATAACATTTCTTTGTTAATTTAATAAAGCATTTTTCACATTTGTATTATTGCACTTTTTTATTCATATTCATAGTCATAGGTAAAAAGTGAGCAATATTAGCTAAATCTGAGCATTGCAATGCTATTAGGGCAATTATATTCCAATAATGGCAAGCATTCCGATTTTTCTGACCATTTAGCAAAAGCAATTTAGCATGGCTCATGACTGTGTACAACTATTTTATTTGTTGCCATGGTGGTTGAGATTTACGCGTGTAAAAATGCCTCGAAAGAATTTTTTGGATGCAAAATTGAAGATAGGCGCAATTCACTGTCTCGAAAATGGCGATATAAATGTAGCCAGTAGAAGCGCCACTAGACTTTATAAAAACGCCACTAGACTTTTTAGAAGCGCCACTAGAAATGCCACTAAAGGCGCCATTAGAAGCGCCACTAGAAGCGCCACTAGGAGCGCCCACTAGGAGCGCCCACTAGGAGCGCCCACTAGGAGCGCCCACTAGGAGCGCCACTAGAAGCGCCACTAGGAGCACCACTAGAAGCACCACTAGAAGCGCCACTAGAAGCGCCACTAGGAGCGCCCACTAGGAGCGCCCACTAGGAGCGCCACTAGAAGCGCCACTAGAAGCACCACTAGAAGCACCACTAGAAGCGCCACTAGAAGCGCCCACTAGGAGCGCCCACTAGGAGCGCCCACTAGGAGCGCCCACTAGGAGCGCCACTAGAAGCGCCACTAGAAGCACCACTAGAAGCGCCACTAGAAGCGCCACTAGGAGCGCCCACTAGGAGCGCCCACTAGAAGCGCCACTAGAAGCGCCACTATGAGCAACATGTTTAATTTCTCATACAGCCGTGAGAACTAAGAAGAAGACACTAAATGATTGATTCAGACTTTATCAGATCGCACTTTATTGTCAACAGCCTTTGACTTCCTATCGTCTACTTCACTTTCACGAATATGAATCTTGCTAATGCCCTGACAGACAAGATATAGTGCTAATTCTCATATTAAATTTGTTTTATTAAAACAACTTATCAACTCATCAGCATTAACAGATGTCTTTTGAGTCAAGTCTACTGTTGCTTAAGTCCCTGCAATGACTCAGACCAGATCGGACTATACATAAACTCAATCTGTTAATCCTGTGCGAAACCAGGATGTCAGAGGGGTCAGCAGACCCCAACCCATGTAAAGCCTGGCTAATGGTAAAGGTAGTTCGCCATAACAAAGACTGGCCAATAAGAACGACTCATAGCGGGCCTCTCATTGGCTGCGACCTCGGAGACTCCTCTGATCCCCCTCCAAACTTGAGAACTCAACTCTCCCCCTACTCACTCAGACCCGCCCAGCACCCTCCCTCGGTTTTGTCAGCAAATATAATGGGGTGTTGGGTTTTGAGTTTTGAGTACAGAAAAGCCTGCCCTATATAAACTATAGTGTTGGAGTCATTGCTTCAGTCTCAATACAATCTCATAATCATAATTCTATTTTTTTCATTTATTCAGACAAAAGTCTCAAGCTATAGGCTGTTATTTCTCCGTGCAAGAAAAGTCAAGCCTTAAGTTTATAGTTGATACGATATGCCTGTGCTCGACCATCATCAGAGGCTGGTTAGCTACCACGAATACTCGGTAAGTGAAATTCGTGTTTTTTTCTTGCTTTTAATTACTCATGGGTGAAACTCTTATCGCACTAATTCTCGCTCGATTATCACACTTCATATAGTCACTCATTCTTTACCTCTAATCTCACCCATTCGCCCGCTCTAATCTCACCCATTAACCCGCTCTAATCTCACCCATTCGCCCGCTCTAATCTTACCCATTCGCCCGCTCTAATCTCATCCATTCTCCCTCTCTAATCTCACGATGTATAATCTCACCCATTCTCCCTCTCTAATCTCGCTCATTTTTTATCTCTAATCTCCCCCATTTCCTTTGTAATCTCACTTATTCTCAATCAATCCCACATCTAACTTTTTATTTTTCTCCCCTAACCTCGACTCCCCATCGACTCCCCATCACCTGCAGGAACGTCGTCAGGATCTTCAGCACGCAGCCGCAGCCGCCGCTGCAGCCGCCGCCGCAGCCCAACAGAACGCCAGCTTCAACAGAGGCATCGGTGGTGGACCTCCGGGCACGCCTGAAAACACAGCATCGTCTGGGGCCTCGCCGCCGCCACCGCCGCCGACACTGCAGCAGCAGCAGCAGCACGAGATTCCTGCAGTTCCTCATCATCCGATGATGATGGACTTCCAGCCTCCGTATTTCCCTCCGCCCTACGCTCCGTCTCATCCACTTCATCACAATCAACAGCATCATCACCAGCATCCTTATCAGCAGCAGCATTTGCCGCACCAGGTGAGAGGGGTTCAAAAATTCAATCTGATATTGCAGAATAAATCGCCTAGGATACTTTCAACCGCTTCAGCCGTTAAATTCTCCCGACTAAGTGACTCTCTCTCCCTGTATCTTCATCACACCTCTGCAGTGACTTTCTCTCTCTCTCCCTGTATCTTCATCACATCTCTGCAGTGACTTTCTCTCTCTCTCCCTGTATCTTCATCACATCTCTGCAGTGACTTTCTCTCTCTCTCCCTGTATCTTCATCACATCTCTGCAGTGACTTTCTCTCTCTCTCCCTGTATCTTCATCACATCTCTGCAGTGACTTTCTCTCTCTCTCCCTGTATCTTCATCACATCTCTGCAGTGACTTTCTCTCTCTCTCTCCCTGTATCTTCATCACATCTCTGCAGTGACTTTCTCTCTCTCTCCCTGTATCTTCATCACATCTCTGCAGTGACTTTCTCTCTCTCTCCCTGTATCTTCATCACATCTCTGCAGTGACTTTCTCTCTCTCTCCCTGTATCTTCATCACATCTCTGCAGTGACTTTCTCTCTCTCTCCCTGTATCTTCATCACATCTCTGCAGTGACTTTCTCTCTCTCTCCCTGTATCTTCATCACATCTCTGCAGTGACTTTCTCTCTCTCTCCCTGTATCTTCATCACATCTCTGCAGTGACTTTCTCTCTCTCTCCCTGTATCTTCATCACATCTCTGCAGTGACTTTCTCTCTCTCTCCCTGTATCTTCATCACATCTCTGCAGTGACTTTCTCTCTCTCTCCCTGTATCTTCATCACATCTCTGCAGTGACTTTCTCTCTCTCTCCCTGTATCTTCATCACATCTCTGCAGTGACTTTCTCTCTCTCTCCCTGTATCTTCATCACATCTCTGCAGTGACTTTCTCTCTCTCTCCCTGTATCTTCATCACATCTCTGCAGTGACTTTCTCTCTCTCTCCCTGTATCTTCATCACATCTCTGCAGTGACTTTCTCTCTCTCTCCCTGTATCTTCATCACATCTCTGCAGTGACTTTCTCTCTCTCTCTCCCTGTATCTTCATCACATCTCTGCAGTGACTTTCTCTCTCTCTCCCTGTATCTTCATCACATCTCTGCAGTGACTTTCTCTCTCTCTCCCTGTATCTTCATCACATCTCTGCAGTGACTTTCTCTCTCTCTCCCTGTATCTTCATCACATCTCTGCAGTGACTTTCTCTCTCTCTCCCTGTATCTTCATCACATCTCTGCAGTGACTTTCTCTCTCTCTCCCTGTATCTTCATCACATCTCTGCAGTGACTTTCTCTCTCTCTCCCTGTATCTTCATCACATCTCTGCAGTGACTTTCTCTCTCTCTCCCTGTATCTTCATCACATCTCTGCAGTGACTTTCTCTCTCTCTCCCTGTATCTTCATCACATCTCTGCAGTGACTTTCTCTCTCTCTCCCTGTATCTTCATCACATCTCTGCAGTGACTTTCTCTCTCTCTCCCTGTATCTTCATCACATCTCTGCAGTGACTTTCTCTCTCTCTCCCTGTATCTTCATCACATCTCTGCAGTGACTTTCTCTCTCTCTCCCTGTATCTTCATCACATCTGTCTGACTTCCTGCAACACACACGAGCGTACTTCGCAACTCACTCCTGAGTGATTCAGTGACCTTAAACTAATATATTTCTCTTACAGATTTTTCTTTTTTTTGTTATACTAAAGACTTACTTTAAACTTTCTCTTGCACCAGTTCGAGTTCAACGACCCGTGGCAGACTTTTGCATCCAGCTATCAGCACCACCAATACCAGCAACAGCAGCAGCAGCAGCAGGTTGGCTACCAACTCGGTCACACTTATCAGCAGCAGCAGCAACAGCAGCAGCAACAGCAGCAGCAGCAGCAGTATCAGCAGCTTCAACAAGCCCAGCAGCTGACTCCTCTGCACCAGGAGCACAATGCTGCAATGTCCACTTATTCAACAACTTGCCACAATGCCCTGTTGATGAAGAGGTACAATCAAACTACTGCGGAAGTAGTGAAGGTGAGTGGGGACTGTCTATGAGCGATTTATACTAATAGACAGGTGGAACAATAGGAAGAACTGATGTAATACGTACAGCCAGCAATGGTATACGGCTCTGAAGCGGAATTCAATCTTCGTTCGATGATCTACAAGTCAATATACATCACAATAAATTTCTCTCTGACAAATTTGAGATGTCACTCTACTTCTCACTCTACTCAGAATCACGAATCTACTTCTTAGTCTACTCAATAAAGTTGCCACTCTACTTCTCAGTCTACTAAGTAGAGTCACCACGCTACTTCTCACACTAAATTTTGATCACTACTCACAAATATTTGATCTCCACAAAGAGATGGTTGTAAAACCCAGCAGAAAACATAATTCGCATTCTGACCCATAGGCTTAAAAATTCATTTCTCCAAATTCAAACGCCCCAGAATCCCCTGATTTGATGACGCAACCAAACCATCAGCCCCATGGAGCCGAGAACCGCCAAACTGAGGAAGATAACAGAACAATTAAAAGCCAGCTAAAACTGTGTCGCAGGTGTTACAGACGGTGCCAAATAAAACCGGAGCTCAGAATGACAGTAATTAACCGGCTCTGCATGACCAGTCAGTTCTGGGCTGCTCAGCTTCACCATTTATAAAAAGCTGCATCAAATTGCACTGCACAGAGCGGGCCAGCTGCCAGCGCTGGTGAAAGTGGAGAAAGTCAATGCGTTGGGAGATTTTCCCAGTTCCCAGTTCTTAGGGTGCTTTGATGGGATGTTGGGCTGGAATTACCGCTCTGTAATTGGGGGCTCAGGTTTCTTGGCGTGACTTTAACTGTGACTTGCGTGTCTGTCTGTCTGTCTGTCTATCTATCTATCTATCTATCTACCTATCTATCTATCTACCTATCTATCTATCTATCTATCTATCTATCTATCTATCTATCTATCTATCTATCTATCTATCTATCTATCTATCTATCTACCTATCTATCTATCTATCTATCTATCTATCTATCTATCTATCTATCTATCTATCTATCTAAGCAAATCCAAGCAAAACCCTCTATTATCTTTCAGTCGGAGGCACTGATGGAGGAGTCTGGTTACGATTCGCCAGTACTGATGCACAAAGGTAAGCAGAAAACCACGGAATATATTTTGATTTTTTGGTTTTTAGTCTTTTCTCTCGCACCAAATTGAAGAATGGATTTAGGGACTCCACAGAGGAGAGCTCTGCATAATCGGTATCGTTATGCTCAAGTGGATCCCATTATAAATCGCTGCTCTCAAAGTTAAACAGGGTGTGAAGAATTTGGGGTGGTTGGCAGCCTGTGTTAAAAGGCACCAAAAGCACTTGAAATTCTGATCTCAGAGAGCGAGTTGCCACCAGCCTATAGCATGCATAGAACTAAGTGTTTTCATTATAAAGCCGACACCTACTACTCAAGTCCTTCTAGTACTCGCCGTTACAAGTTGGGAGGGCGGAACAAGCAGGCCTGTATCTATCTTGTTATCAACTCGCACACCTAGAGAGCCTACATATACCCTTATTTTTCCGTTGTGTTTTGTTCCTTGACCACAATTTGCCCTCAGGGGTGTGTGTGCGAGTGTGAGTGAGCTGTGTGCTCAAGAGAGTGACGACGTGAGCCATGCAGTTGTGCCGGAGGCCTCGGGCGCCAGCAGTTTGTTAAACCGCCTCCCCGCTGAGAGCAGCGGCGCGGGTTTGGGAAGAAAGAACAGGACAGAGAGAGAAGGGGATCTCTGACGCCTCTCTAGAAGCATTGCGAGCTTTAGCAGCCCGAGGGCATCATTGCATTATATCATATAACAGACATGGATATGCGCGTCTAACGCTGCATAAGCAAGCCGGGGTATCAGGCCTTGGAGTCTTGTCAGTGAGAGCAGCTCACACACAGGGACCGTGTTGATTGGGATTGAGCAGCTTTTTTTCTGAGGATTCTAATAAAGATTCTTGAGCAGTATTTTGGAGATTATTTCCTAATGATTTTCACCTTTGGCCGGGGGATATAATTGCTTGAGCTTTTATCACGCACCGATAGTGTTTGATGGGAAAAAATGAGAGGAATGTTGATCATTTGACTTGGATGAACCACCACCCCGCTTCTTGCCTTCTAGTGATTCTTTGTGTAGTTCAGTATTCCACTCCCCTCTCTCCCTCTCTCTCTTTTTCTCCTTCCCTATATCTCTCCCTTCGCAATCTACCTATCCTTCTCCGTCTCCCTTTCCCTCTCCCCCTTCCTCTCCTCACTCCCTCTATCTCTCCCTGTCCCTCTCTCCCTTTGCCTCTACCTCCTTCTCTCCTTCTCCCTCTCGATCTTCTTCTCCCCTTCCCGCTCTACCTGCTCCTCTTTTACCCCACAACCCAGTCTACGCAGTCATAGCCAAGCAGCATCCTTTTGCATACCATTTCCGCAACCCAGCAGGCAAGGCCAAAGACTGCCCAACCAGCGGCGCCAAGTACATTGACGCGGTCACTTTGGCAGCAGCCGCTGCTGCAGCCGCCGCAGCCGCAGCCGCCGCCAACACCACCGGCACCACTGGAGCGGCGGACCTGAGCCTGGACGATCAGGATGCCTCCGTGTCCGGAATGTTCTGCACCGTGCCCGGCCGGCTAAGCCTATTATCATCAATTTCCAAGTATAAGGTCAGCGTCTCGGAACTGCAACGCCGTCTGGGCGCTCCGGAGTGCTTGAACGCCTCGTTGCTAGGCGGGTTGCTACGCAGGGCGAAGAGCAAAGACGGTGGCCGATCGTTGCGCAGGGATCTGGACGATATTGGACTCTGCCTGCCAGCTGGTAGAAGGAAAACTGCCCCGGTTACTCTGTTCACCGCGCTGGTTGAAGGTGAGAGGCTGTGTCAGAATCTAGCTTTATCAGAATCTAGCTGTGTCAGAATCTAGCTGTGTCAGAATCTAGCTTTATCAGAATCTAGCTGTGTCAGAATCTAGCTGTGTCAGAATCTAGCTTTATCAGAATCTAGCTGTGTCAGAATCTAGCTGTGTCAGAGTCTAGCTGTGTCAGAATTTAGCTGTGTCAGAATCTAGCTGTGTCAGAATCTAGCTTTATCAGAATCTAGCTGGGTCAGAGTCTAGCTGTGTCAGAGTCTAGCTGTGTCAGAGTCTAGCTGTGTCAGAGTCTAGCTGTGTCAGAGTCTAGCTGTGTCAGAGTCTAGCTGTGTCAGAGTCTAGCTGTGTCAGAGTCTAGCTGTGTCAGAGTCTAGCTGTGTCAGAGTCTAGCTGTGTCAGAGTCTAGCTGTGTCAGAGTCTAGCTGTGTCAGAGTCTAGCTGTGTCAGAATCTAGCTGTGTCAGAATCTAGCTGTGTCAGAATCTAGCTGTGTCAGAATCTAGCTGTGTCAGAATCTAGCTGTGTCAGAATCTAGCTGTGTCAGAGTCTAGCTGTGTCAGAGTCTAGCTGTATCGATCAGAACTCATCAGTCACGCTTCTGTCGGATTTATGTGTTGAATTCTCCTGGGTTCAAATCTCTGTCAGAATTTGAGCAGACAAAGCAGCGCCGATTGAGAAAAAAATGGCGCCCTTTAAGGCCCGAAATGGCGCCCAGCTACAAGTCGAAACCCCAGTAAAGCAGCAACACCTCCCCCAAATATTCGCAGAGGAATCTGTCCGACTAGCCAAAGACTTCAGCTTCCTGTGCGAGACGGAATTCCCGGTCCGAGCCTGCGCCACGGCTCTTGTTGTCAACGGCGGACCGGCCGACTGCTGCTCGCCTGTCGACGTGCCCAACAGACAGGTCGATGCCCCCAACTCGGCACCGAATGGCGACCAGCGACGCCATCGAAATGATCGGAAGCAGCAACAAACCGAACGACGTGTGGAAGCTATCAGAGCGGCCAGGTAAGAATAAATAAACACTCTTTGAGAAACTCGCTACTTTAGTTAATCAGCTTTCAGAGAGAATTTATAGTCATGTAGACACTTTGCGCATGGCCGGGATGTACAAATTTAAACCACTGAATGTTTTCCAATATAGTACGCTCTCGTATATTGCCTGTGCATACTTAAATTTCCAGACTATTATGTACATCGACATACTAATAATAGAAATGACCTGAATAGCGTAGATAGTAAACGTCTCCAGGAATTCCGTGCTGCAGCTATTTTTAGAACCAGGCGCCGTAGAGGTCACCGTCCGCGATAGCACAAAGTCAAAACACTGAAAGCTGAACACTGACAGTGAAGACTGTATACTTACACTAGTGTATACATTACATATGAATTTCCAGATTGTCTTATAACTTTTTTGTTCCAGTGTAGCTATTAATAAAATGACCTTGACAGGGTAAGACAGTGCAAAGGTCCAACAAATACGTACAGCTATTTTTAGAATCAATGTACATTGTACCCCTACCCCCGATTTTAATTTCAATCACGCAGAGGCCTCGTGGAGGAGGTCACCGACCTATTGCACAAAGATCGCTCCCCGCTGTGCAGCGTGAATCCCGCGCCCCTATTGGACACCGAGACGCAACGTCAGCTGACCAATTTCAGCCTGTTGACTCACGGTTTTGGCGCCCCGGCACTGGCTAGCGCATTCGTTGTACTGCAACGCGTCCTAGGCGAAATGGAGCGGCAACTAGCGGCACCCGAGAAGCCGACTATGAGCAGCTTTGAGCCGAACGATTCTGGGCAACAATGGCGAGAACTGACTGAGTCTAAGGAAAATCTTTAAATAAGCTCCTCGAACTTTGACAATTTGCAGCACTGTAAATATACTTTCAGATGTATTTTAATTAAATCTAAATTAGATCTTGCTATTGCGTTTATGCGCGTGTAGGCAGTCACTTTTGCCTTTGCTTACAACTTATCTATAGTGCAATCAAATATTTCGTTTTGCCTGTAAATTATGTCGCCTTCGTATTTTCATTTCAATGCGTTATTTTAAACTGTTTTGTCAAACTCATTTTTGCAATGATCACGCAGTTAAACTACTGGCTTTTTCTCTATAAGCATTCGGTAGTTTATGGTTAATAAAATATACGAAATATAAATAATTATATATAGTTCTATAACTTTTGTAAAAAATCGATAAAAAATTAAATTCGCTTTTTAAGTCTCTACTTATAGTAAAGTGAGCTGGGTTTTCTTACCAGAAGTTTTCTAAAATATCAAGAAAAAAAAACAAATTAACAACAGACAAAAAAGTTCAGGGCGTCAAATGACAATAAGGGAAAATTTGAAAGTTGCTTTATTTATTTCCGGGTTAAAAGAATTTCACTGCAGCAGGAAAAATGGACCCAAGCTTCAATGAAACAAAAATGCCCGGCCGGCTAAAGAAACAGCCAAGCGTTCAGCGAAAAAAATCGCTCAAATGATCGTTAATAGCTAGAAGCTAAATTGACAGGTACGTACCGCCTCTAAAGGAATCGGAAACATAGAATAATGCACTTTTATTCTCGTTTAAAGGAAAAAGTTCCTATAGAAGAATAACAAGGAAAACGGTAACTACGAGTTAATGCACTACTTGTCAATAGGGGATGATAAAGGAGTATAGTAGACTCATTTATTTTTTAGTTGTCTGAAAAAATAAATAAAAATAAGCTTGAACACCGTAAAAAATGACCGAGAACAACAAGCCAACCAGCACCGCTACACTGCACCTGTCTACATGTTTAACACTAAACAGCTATATAAGTTACTTTAACACTCGTTGATACAATTTTAGATGCCAAAAGGAAGGCCAGGATTTTATGATCTTAAACAACATGTCACGATTTTTTATAATGGCAACTGTCGGTTGTGGGTGCTAGAGTGAAACCATAATGATAATAGATAAAAACAAACGAACAAAAATAAAGTGAATTTGTGGCTTAAAGTTTACATCGATAAACAAGCGAAGCGAGTCAATCAATTTAAACATAGATGCCAACCCATAAGCAGAGGAACAAAACGCCGAAGCCCAAGAAGCCTGACGCAACCAGCGATACCAGAGTCTCCTTGCGAAGGTCTCTTGTAAACCGATTGGCAGTGACCTCGTACACAAAGAACCAAGCGGCAAAGAAGATGCCAATGCCTAGCAGGACTACCGTTAAATGGGGAAACACGGCCGGGTTGATTGGCGAAATGTAGCGCTGCATCGAGTCCAGCGGAATCTGATTGGGTTTGCAGCAGAGTGGGGTAGTGATTCAATTCTCTATACATGCATGGGATTCAACTCAATTCTTAACTTGTCTCAAGTGCAGGCTTGTGGAAAATTAACCTAAACTATGCACAGTTCATCCTGCTATGAAGAGATTGTCTGCCATTGGTGTACACCTCTGTAGCTGGCGCCTCCTCTGTAGCTGGCGCCCCCTCTGTAGCAGGCGCCCCCTCTGTAGCTGGCATTCCCTCTGTAGCTTGCGCCCCCTCTGTAGCAGGCGCCCCCTCTGTAGCTGGCACCCCCTCTGTAGCTGGCGCCCCCTCTGTAGCTGGCGCCCCCCTCTGTAGCTGGCGCCCCACCTCTGTAGCTAGCGCCCCCTCTGTAGCTGGCGCCCCCCTCTGTAGCTGGCGCCCCCTCTGTAGCTGGCGCCCCACCTCTGTAGCTAGCGCCCCCTCTGTAGCTGGCGCCCCCCTCTGTAGCTGGCGCCCCCTCTGTAGCTGGCGCCCCACCTCTGTAGCTAGCGCCCCCTCTGTAGCTGGCGCCCCCTCTGTAGCTGGCGCCCCACCTCTGTAGCTAGCGCCCCCTCTGTAGCTGGCACCCCCTCTGTAGCTGGCGTCCCCTCTGTAGCTGGCATTCCCTCTGTAGCTGGTGCCCCCTCTGTAGCTGGCGCCCCACCTCTGTAGCTAGCGCCCCCTCTGTAGCTGGCGTCCCCTCTGTAGCTGGCATTCCCTCTGTAGCTGGTGCCCCCCTCTGTAGCTGGCATTCCCTCTGTAGCTGGTGCCCCCCTCTGTAGCTGGCATTCCCTCTGTAGCTGGTGCCCCCCTCTGTAGCTGGCACCCACTCTATTTATCCTTACTAGAAAAAGTATCAATTTTTCAGTGCTTTTGAACATTAGTAAATTAGCAAAGCCTTAAACCTAAACTAAGGCTGGTATCCATTCAAGAACTAGGTGAACTAAAGCAATATAAAGTTAAGTGTCTTACTCAAGACCACATATTGTTCCAAATAGGTTGAGCAATCCCAACCTTCTAAGTTATAAGTCTAATGCTCTAACCATTAGGCTAAAACCTAATAACCCAAATATTAGGTTATAGCTTATATAGAATAAGCAATACCAAATACATTGATTGGTAAGCAAGAAGGATATCATTTTATTGATGACTTGCATAATAATACTTGGTCATAGATAACCAAACTGATATAAGAAAAAATGGATATATTATTAGCCCAGATATCTTATTAGCTAACTGGCACTTTTTCTTAAACATAGCCAATTTTTTAACCAACAAGAACTATACCACAGTTTGGATTGTGTATTTGTGTATGCTAGGTTTAATGCTGAAAAAATGATAAGACCTTGTTTATACACCGGGTTTGTGCACCAATGCAAAAAATTTACTATTGATACAATGTATCTACTATATCATGTACACTGGGATATACCCTGATTTATGCTGAAAAATGGTAAGTAACCTTGTTGTATGCCAAGAAATCCCAATATACATGTTGCCTTCTAAACTATGGGAGCTACAAATATTTAGTGGCTAAAGAAAATGATCTTAAATTACGATAGGATTTTTAGCCTATCCTATTTAATTTAAATGTTGATATACACATAGTTCTTGATAATGAGTTCTTGATAACATAAAAACTTGTTTTTTTAGTTTAAAGCTTTGTCAATATTAGTTTACTAATATCAAAAAGCATAGCAAATAATTATAATACTTTTTGGTAGGGTCTATCTTATTCTTATATTTTAGGTTACTAACTTACATAGTTTAAATTCTAATCTAAAAGGAATACAAAAAAATAATAGTACCTCAATAGCATGAAAAAATTTAATGCTATTCAGCATGGTTAAAAATTAATATATCTAAATACTATAGTCCATTTCATTACAGTTACGCTGGAAATCTCCAGCATAATTCTAGACAAAAATTAGCCTTAGCGTAAATGCTTGGCATAAAAATTAATAGAAAATTAGATTGGCATAAATGGCTGGCATAAAAACAATTATAGATGATCTTTCGGCATGTTTCCCTGAAAGGAAATAAACATTGACTGTGGTTGATTGTGGTCATTAATGACCATAGCTTATTTTAAGTATTTGGATACAATGGAGAATTTAAATAACTATATTTTTAAGTATTTGCAAAAAGTAAAACAAAGTTTAAAGTAAAAAATCTTGCTATAATGCAAAAACTACATTATTATCTTTTTAATACTTATATGTTTATAAAGTTTTAATTATAATATACAAATGGAAACAAATATTTTTTAAATGAAAAATGTTTGTACAAATGGGCACCCCACACTCCCCCCCCCCCCCTGTTCTAAGCATTATGCCTATCATGCGGTGCATAAGCCTGGCGTAAGTCTGACATAAATGATGAAATTTCATCATTTTTCCTCTGGCGTAACTCCAAGCATGAAATGGACTATGGTCTAAATATACTATAAAAATAATAAGATTGCTTAGTTAGCTAACCTTTATTGTTTGTTGCTTGAATCTACTAGCAAGTTGCTTGAATCATTTCAATCTAAATAACTTCATGTTATATAAAATACCGCTACATAGACTTACATAAAAAGAAAAAAATTAAATTACTTTGTATTATATTGACATTTAATGAAATCCTTACAAGTATTATTCAGAAATGTACATATCAAACCATAAATAATATAGCAACAGCAAGCTATATTACTCATATTGAGCTGAGCTATACATACCTCGTTAGAGCCCATTGACATTGTACTTCAAGGATAAGTGACGAGAAAAATGATGGTTACGACACTGACTTACTGACTTATTGCCTCGCGATCTCCAAGTCTGAAGTCTCGAAATTTTGAAGTCGCGCGCTTCATTGAATTATCATTAACGAGAATTCAAACAAACGAGAAAAACCATTTGAATGTTTGAATGTTTGAATGTTTGAAAAACGATTGAATGTTTGTATCATAAGTTACAACTTTAAATTTAAAAAGCCTACATATTATAGTATTAGGATAGCAGAAAAACATATTCTTCTTTGTATCTGTTTATATCAGCGTTAACCTAGAACAATTTGTTCTGTTGTTGAATTAACGAACGCAGAAACAAGATAGATAATTATCCGGTCGCTCGGTGGCACCAAAAGAAGGGATTGGCCAATAGGAGGGCGGCTCGTATATTTATGCACGCGGGGAAGGAAAGTTCTAGAAAGACCGGGGAAGGAAACTTCTGGAACTATGCGTAAACAAGTCCGCGGTGGAAGTTTCTAGAAACGCTGTCCCCGAACTACGAACTACCCCTACGCATCGCATGCCTTTGCAATACACAACACAATTTACTCTCCTTGCTTGCAAGTATCTCATGTTATAGAAATCGGAATAAATAGAACATTTGGAGTTATTTCATATAGTTTTTTTACTGCTGCATGGTTCGAAGAAAGAACTGGTTTCAATCAATTTTTCATTGTAAAAATTACATTTTCAAAATGGTTCCAGAACCAGTTTTCGTGGTTACAGCTATAAGCAATTTAACATTAAAATAATTATTTTTTTTAATTTTCTGGTTGAAAAATAGCAATTGCATTCACAAATGCAAATTTGTGTATTCTGTTTCTGGAATATATCCTGGAAAAATGAAGTGTACCGCGCACTTCAACTCAACTACAGCAGATTTGACTAATTTGTAATTGAATATTGGAAGTCCAGGAGTCCTGTATCTACACAAACACCAATCATTCTAATTTTGAATGTGTAGGTCATGAGAATATACTGACTTTTCGACTTTTAGGAGTCTTATTAATTTATTCGCGTACGCAGTCACGTACCCCAACAGCTTTAGCAATAGGCTTTAACTTAAGAGCTGTTACCACGCGGTAATGTATATAGGGACGTTATATTTCATATTTAACATACATAGTTGAAGCTAAGAGGGGCTGACACTAATCAATTCAGCGCTGGGATCGGCACTTTGGAGTAAGCTACTAGGTAACTTTTATCCCATCGTAGCTGTAAAGAATGTACATGGACAGGGCGTGTAACATATATTTTTTAATTCAAATAGATGGCAACTCTTATCGCAAAGATCCGATTCTCAATACCTCTTCTCTTCCTCTCTCTCTTCCTTTGCTTCCTAACTGAAATTCAGATGCCGATAATCTTAAGTGTACACAGCTAGTTGAGGTGATTATCCCATACGCGACCTTCAAGATCCTTCCCTCTCTCTTCATTTACGTAAATATGGCATCAATATTGAAAAAATTCGAGGGTTACTTCAAACCCGAATATTTCATCTGCAAACTGCAGTGTTTCTTATCTAATGTAGCTGCCGATAGGGGGAGGGGGTCGCACCCTGTGACCTCAATTAATCCAGGGAAATATAAGAGAATATACCTTTTAGTTTATAAAGCTTATCATCTTTATTTGCATTCCGTTATGCTCCCCCTCTCTTTTACGCGGATGGGATCATTGGCAAAGGTTTTTAGAATTGAGTGGTTGCTACATTCGTTTAATTTTAATAAAATAGCGCATCTCGCAGGTGCTAAGATATTAATTCCCTAATTTATATCCTATCTACTTTAGCAGAAATTCTTTCGTATTACATGAACCTAATTAGCTCGTAGATAGATACACATTTAGCTAGGGATTTTGGTGCAGCAGATTATCTCTGACCACCTCATTTCTTTTACTGACACCTGATTTCTAACTTCTTTCACTGACACCTCCCTTCTTTCACTGACACATCACTTCTTTCACTGACACATCACTTCTTTCACTGACACCCCTTCTTTTACTGACACATCACTTCTTTAATTGACACGTCCCTTCTTTCCCTGACACATCACTTCTTTCACTGACACATCACTTCTTTCACTGACACATCACTTCTTTCACTGACACCTCCCTTCTTTTACTGACACATCACTTCTTTAACTGACAGCTCCCTTCTTTCCCTGACACATCACTTCTTTCACTGACACCTCCATTCTTTCACTGTCACATCACTTCTTTCACTGACACATCACTTCTTTCACTGACACCTCCCTTCTTTCACTGACACATCACTTCTTTAATTGACACCTCCCTTCTTTCACTGACACATCACTTCTTTCACTGACACATCACTTCTTTCACTGACACATCACTTCTTTCACAGACACCTCCCTTCTTTTACTGACACCTCCCTTCTTTAATTGACACGTCCCTTCTTTCACTGACACATCACTTCTTTTACTGACACCTCCCTTCTTTCACTGACACATCACTTCTTTCACTGACACCTCCCTTCTTTTACTGACACATCACTTCTTTAATTGACACGTCCCTTCTTTCACTGACACATCACTTCTTTTACTGACACCTCCATTCTTTCACTGACACATCACTTCTTTTACTGACACCTCCCTTCTTTCACTGACATATCACTTCTTTAATTGACAGCTCCCTTCTTTCCCTGACACATCACTTCTTTCACTGACACCTCCATTCTTTCACTGTCACATCACTTCTTTCACTGACACCTCCATTCTTTCACTGTCACATCACTTCTTTCACTGACACCTCCATTCTTTCACTGTCACATCACTTCTTTCACTGTCACATCACTTCTTTCACTGACACCTCCATTCTTTCACTGTCACATCACTTCTTTAACTGACACCTCCCTTCTTTCACTGACACATCACTTCTTTTACTGACACCTCCCTTCTTTCACTGACACATCACTTCTTTTACTGACACCTCCCTTCTTTCACTGACATATCACTTCTTTAATTGACACCTCCCTTCTTTCACTGACACCTCCCTTCTTTCACTGACACATCACTTCTTTCACTGACACATCACTTCTTTCACTGACACCCCTTCTTTTACTGACACATCACTTCTTTAATTGACACGTCCCTTCTTTCCCTGACACATCACTTCTTTCACTGACACATCACTTCTTTTACTGACACCTCCCTTCTTTCACTGACACATCACTTCTTTTACTGACACCTCCCTTCTTTCACTGACATATCACTTCTTTAATTGACAGCTCCCTTCTTTCCCTGACACATCACTTCTTTCACTGACACCTCCATTCTTTCACTGTCACATCACTTCTTTCACTGACACCTCCATTCTTTCACTGTCACATCACTTCTTTCACTGACACCTCCATTCTTTCACTGTCACATCACTTCTTTCACTGACACCTCCATTCTTTCACTGTCACATCACTTCTTTTACTGACACCTCCCTTCTTTCACTGACACATCACTTCTTTTACTGACACCTCCCTTCTTTCACTGACACATCACTTCTTTTACTGACACCTCCCTTCTTTCACTGACACATCACTTCTTTCACTGACACATCACTTCTTTCACTGACACCTCCCTTCTTTCACTGACACATCACTTCTTTAATTGATACCTCCCTTCTTTCACTGACACATCACTTCTTTCACTGACACCTCCCTTTTTTTACTGACACATCACTTCTTTCACTGACACCTCCCTTCTTTTACTGACACATCACTTCTTTAATTGACACGTCCCTTCTTTCACTGACACATCACTTCTTTTACTGACACCTCCCTTCTTTCCCTGACACATCACTTCTTTCACTGACACTTCCCTTCTTTCACTAACACAATACTTCTTACACTGACACTTCCCTTCGTTCACTGACACCTCTGTTCGTTCACTGACACCTCTTTTCGTTCACTGACGCCTCCTTTCTTTCACTGACACCTCCCTTCACTGACACAGAAAAAAAGAACAGGACAATTGTTAATTAAGTCGTAACGGCAACATCAAGAATATTTTCAACACAATTTCTACTGCATTCGGACTTCCTTAAAAATAGAAAACTTGTATTCAGACATTGCTACTCCATCAGGACACACGGCGGCTACAGAAAATCTGTATAAAGTTTCTTTTACTAAACTAGACAATTTCCACACGAAAAGTGCGACTTGCACAAAAATATAAACAAAATAAAATTAAAAAATTGATTTTAAAAAACCCGGAAAAAGGGGTTTTGATACATTGATAGTAAAATCACGTTTCTACCAGTAACTATGCGATGCAAATTTAAAATGAGTTTCGTAAGCTAGTGCCCATGAGTTCATCATTATTAGTACGGCAGAGAAGTTCACGGAAAAGATCTTAAACACTGTTATAAAATCCACCTTGAAAAGCTGGCGCACAACACAGTTTCTATGCAGGATGCAGATCGACTGGGACAGTCAATATCTTCGACAAAAATGAAACGAGAAAACGGCAATCAACACACTCGTAACACAGAAAGCGTTTCAAAAAATAAACAAAACAACAGAGCATCTGCATGGTTGATAAAAAACCAACAAAACGACTTTATGAAGCGCAACGACGCAGTGCGATAGTTTTGTAAAAAAAATTTTACATTTTTTTCAGGTGAGGCGCGACTCAACTGATGTCAAATTCACAATAACAATGAGAAACTAAAATATACACTGTTAGGCATTGCTTCTTACGCGATATTATAGCTTCATCAATCGCACAAAAGGTATTTATTTGCGTGAAATTCTTACAATCTGATTTTTTTATTACAAGTTTCAAGAGTCAAACACTTAAGAGACACTCAAACATTTAAAAACCAAAGATTAATACTAAATTGGTTAACTAATCACTGAAAATTAGTCTTTTGGGATTGAGTAGATGCAAAGTGCGTCAGCTCAGCGGTAAGCGCGTCTGACTCTGGCAACACGACCCCTTGGTTCGAATCCGTTTGCGGCCACGTTCATTTGAGGCTTGCGTGCACGAAAATTTGCCGAGGGAGTGTCGTGCGATTCACAGCCAGAGATGACAGGCGGAAATGGGGTGGGTTATTTCATTCAACCAATCAGCGCTAATTACAGGCCAGAGATAACAGGCGGAGGTTGGGTGGGTGGTTTCATCCAACCAATCGGTGCTAATTACAGGCCAAGAGATGACAGGCGGAGGTGGGGTGGGTGATTTCATCCAACCAATCGGTGCTAATTACAGGCCAAGAGATGACAGGCGGAGGTGGGGTGGGTGATTTTATCCAACCAATCGGTGCTAATTACAGGCCAAGAGATGACAGGCGGAGGTGGGGTGGGTGATTTCATCCAACCAATCGGTGCTAATTACAGGCCAAGAGATGACAGGCGGAGGTGGGGTGGGTGATTTTATCCAACCAATCGGTGCTAATTACAGGCCAAGAGATGACAGGCGGAGGTGGGGTAGTTGTCGCTAGTCAGCCAATCATAAATCACGCTCGTGGAGGTTCCGCTCATCGTTATTTTTCATTTTCAGTCCGTCTGGCAACACAAAAACACGAGGGAAAACACAAAAGAGACTGGAATTGAAGTTGCAGATTCTCAATCGTCCCCAACGCATTCCAAAAGCGCCACAGCTGCCTGAGCGGCCTCATCAACGTCGGAGTTTAGCGGGCCTCTGTACCTTGGCGTCATCGGTGTAGACCGGCCGCCACCGGCGGTCGCCGACATAGCCACCAACCCGCCAGTAGTCGCAGCCGCCGCTGCCGTTGTCGACTGCCAGCCTCGGTTAATCCGGAAGAACAACCTGGCTCGCCTACGAAACGGCGTGTAGCAGGCGAAATAGATGAAAAAATTGCTCAGCGAGTCGATATTGGCCGGCAGGTAGCTCAGGTACATCAGGTTGAGAATCATCGTTTGAGAATTGGGTATATGGCAGGTGAAAGCGTAAGCGATGGTTGTCATGGTGAAGTACGGCACCTCAAAGATGAGAAAAGTGGCCAGCAGAGTAAATATTGTTCTTGTCACGGTTCGTTTCCGACGTAGCAGCGACTGGGTGACCCGGCGATAATGTAGAACTTGGTTGCGCGGCTGAGCTCGCTGGTGGTGGTGGCAGGCGATCTGCAACAACTGCTGCTGCTGCTGCTGATGCTCGCGTTGTGAGCTGCACCCGCTGCTGCCGCTGGCACTCCCGTTGGCGCTGACTGAGCCAACATTGCTGCTGGGCAGCAGCTGCTGCGGCATCCGGCCACTGTTCAGAATGGTCATCAGGCCGAAGCCGAGAATGAGAGCGAACGGCACGAGGTTGATCACAGCGCTGTAGACGATGTGGTAGCGCAGCCCGGCGCAGATGGTGTCAAGAAAATGTATAGGCAGAATCGACAGGCCGGCAATGAGGGAGATGCCAATCAGTATCAGTAGGAATGCGTTGCGACCGTAGATGTTTAGCCGAGGTCGGAGCGGTTTCGTAACGACGTCCCAACGGGCGACGGCAATCAGGGCGACCCAGAAGTTTCGAGCTGGGTTGATGGAAAATATTGGCATGGTTGCTATGAGATTGGCATGGTTGCTATGAGATTGGCATGGTTGCTATGAGATTGGCGTGGTTGCTAATGAGATTGGCATGGTTGCTAGTGAGATTGGCATGGTTGCTATGAGATTGGCATGGTTGCTAGTGAGATTGGCATGGTTGCTATGAGATTGGCATGGTTGCTATGAGATTGGCATGGTTGATATGAGATTGGCATGGTTGCTATGAGATTGGCATGGTTGCTATGAGATTGGCATGGTTTCTATGATATTGGCATGGTTGCTATGAGATTGGCATGGTTTCTATGAGATTGGCATGGTTGCTAGTGAGATTGGCATGGTTGCTATGAGATTGGCATGGTTGCTATGAGATTGGCATGGTTGATATGAGATTGGCATGGTTGCTATGAGATTGGCATGGTTGCTATGAGATTGGCATGGTTTCTATGATATTGGCATGGTTGCTATGAGATTAGCATGTTTTCTATGAGATTGGCATGGTTGCTATGAGATTAGCATGTTTTCTATGAGATTGGCATAGTTGCTATGAGATTAGCATGATTGCTAGTGAGTTTGGCATGGTTGCTATGAGATTGGCATGGTTGCTATGAGATTGGCATAGTTGCTATGAGATTGGCATGGTTGCTATGAGTTTGGCATGGTTGCTATGAGATTGGCATGGTTGCTATGAGATTGGCATGGTTTCTAGTGAGATTGGCATGGTTGCTATGAGATTGGCATGGTTGCTATGAGATTGGCATGGTTGCTATGAGATTGGCATGGTTTCTAGTGAGATTGGCATGGTTGCTATGAGATTGGCATGGTTGCTAGTGAGATTGGCATGGTTGCTATGAGATTGGCATGGTTGCTATGAGATTAGCATGGTTGCTATGAGATTGGCATGGTTTCTATGATATTGGCATGGTTGCTATGAGATTAGCATGTTTTCTATGAGATTGGCATAGTTGCTATGAGATTGGCATGGTTTCTAGTGAGATTGGCATGGTTGCTATGAGTTTGGCATGGTTGCTATGAGATTGGCATGGTTGCTATGAGATTGGCATGGTTTCTATGAGATTGGCATGGTTTCTAGTGAGATTGGCATGGTTGCTATGAGTTTGGCATTGTTGCTATGAGATTGGCATGGTTGCTATGAGATTGGCATGGTTGCTATGAGATTGGCATGGTTTCTAGTGAGATTGGCATGGTTTCTATGAGATTGGCATGGTTGCTATGAGATTGGCATGGTTGCTATGAGATTGGCATGGTTTCTAGTGAGATTGGCATGGTTGCTATGAGTTTGGCATTGTTGCTATGAGATTGGCATGGTTGCTATGAGATTGGCATGGTTGCTATGAGATTGGCATGGTTTCTATGATATTGGCATGGTTGCTATGAGATTAGCATGTTTTCTATGAGATTGGCATGGTTGCTATGAGATTAGCATGGTTGCTATGAGTTTGGCATGGTTGCTATGAGATTGGCATGGTTGCTATGAGATTGGCATGGTTGCTATGAGATTGGCATGGTTGATATGAGATTGACATGGTTGCTAGTGAGATTGGCATGGTTGCTATGAGATTGGCATGGTTGCTATGAGATTGGCATGGTTGCTATGAGATTGGCGTGGTTGCTATGAGATTGGCATGGTTGCTATGAGATTGGCATGGTTGCTATGAGATTAGCATGTTTGTTATGAGATTGGCATGGTTGCTATGAGATTGGCATGATTGCTAGTGAGATTGGCATGGTTGCTAGTGAGATTGGCATGGTTGCTAGTGAGATTGGCATGGTTGCTAGTGAGATTGGCATGGTTGCTAGTGAGATTGGCATGGTTGCTAGTGAGATTGGCATAGTTGCTTTATAAAGCTTTTCGTTTAGAATTGGGATTCTATATTAATTTTATTATTCTTAGTTTAAAGACTGTGCAAAGTTGTGCTATTTTTATGATTTTTATGCACAGGACATGTACAATCCTAAACGAACCCTAATTTTCTAAACGAAAAGCTGAACAGCAAAAGAGCTATAAGAAAGGCAGAACATAGCTCGTGTCAAAAGATGAACACTGAGTCTGCCTCCTATCGAAAGAAGTAACAATTTTTTTGCTGAAAAAAATGAAACCCTCCCATCTTTGCAATGTATCTTTTCAGTAAAACTTGCCTCCTAAAATTTTCTTGCACTTTAAGCGACATTGTCACACAACCGGAGCGGCATTACTTCCCATTCCGCCGACTCCCCTGAGCAGGCACACAAGTGCAAGGATACGTACGCAGTCATACGCACAGGCACTGCACACTCACACAGGAGTGTACAGCGGCCCTAACTTTATTTATCGTTAGGCATGTACACTTCACTGTGCCTTGAGGGGTTGGCCTTCAAGCTGGGCGTTAATAAATGGCCAAGCCGAGATTCCAATTTAGTCCCAAATTAAAAGTCCCAAACTTGGAATCGAGCCTGGGCCACTAGACCACTAGACCAGAAGGCTGCGCCGTAATATCAATTTTAAAAGTCTCTTAATAATAGTAAGAGTAGAAATCATGGTGACAGATTTAAGCCACAGCTTTTTAACTGAATAGAAAAAATTCAGATAAACAAAGAAAAACTCAAACGACATGCAGAGTTACGGATTTTTCCCGAAGAAATAAGCTGATATTGTCAATTTCAAGTCGATCTGCCCAGCAATATTTTGCAATTACCGGATTTAGCGACCGGATCGGCAAGAAATTGAAATTTTAAACCTGCGCCACCCCAACTGCCCCCCGTTCAATTAAAGTTTCCAGTTCAAGGCATCGAGGGCAATTCGCCCACGTTTGCTTTACCCAGGAGAAAATAAATTCGTTGGCAACTTGATCTTGAATGCTGGTACAATACAATATCTTAGATTTTCCATTCCCTGTTTTTCACTCAGTTGCATGTTGATGAAGAGGCGGAGACTTAGAAGGCTTAGGAGACGGTAACTATGCGGGATAAGCCGTAAACAAAGTGAGTTGAACTCATCCAACACCCCTGGCTCCCCCTACCCTCAAGGTCCCCTTCCCTCATGGCATCCTTCTCCTCTTTCTTCTCATACGGCGCCTACCAAACCCATCATCATTTATCTACTCATCATCATTTATCTACTCATCATCATTTATCTACTCATCATCATTTATCTACTCATCATCATTTATCTACTCATCAATCACTTATCTTCCCATCATCATTTATCTTCCCATCATCATTTATCTACTCATCATCATTTATCTACTCATAATAATTTATCTACTCATTATCATTTATATCCTCATCATCATTTATCTACCCAGCATCACCATCTACCCAACATCGCCTACCTACCCAACATGACCTACCTACCCAAAACACCTATCTACCCAACATCACCTATCTACCCAACATCACCTACCTACCCAACATGACCTACCTACCCAAAACACCTATCTACCCAACATCACCTACCTACCCAACATCACCTATCTACCCAAAATCACCTATCTACCCAACATCACCTATCTACCCAACATCACCTACCTACCCAACATGACCTACCTACCCAAAACACCTATCTACCCAACATCACCTACCTACCCAACATCACCTATCTACCCAAAATCACCTATCTACCCAACATCACCTATCTACCCAACATCACCTAACTATCCAACATCACCTACCTACCTAACATGACCTACCTACCCAAAACACCTATCTACCCAGCACCACCTATCTACCCAACATCACCTATCTACCCAAAATCACCTATCTACCCAACATCACCTATCTACCCAACATCACCTAACTATCCAACATCACCTACCTACCTAACATGACCTACCTACCCAAAACACCTATCTACCCAGCACCACCTATCTACCCAACATCACCTATCCACCCAATCATTTATCTACCCAAAAACACCTATCTATAAAACACCACCTATCTACCCAAAACGTATTATATATCTAGATAACTCCACCTATCTACCCGATACCCCCTATCTACCCAACGGCGCCCCTCTCCCCCCAACAAAACTGTACTGAATGACTCACCAGCAATGGACACAATCCGAGCATCGCTGCAGAGCTCCAGGATCTTAGCGCTGATGGTTGTGGCCGCCAATTCTACTCCAAACATACTTTTAAAGGCGGCAGTCAGAGCCCCCGCGGCTGCAGGCGAGCTACAGAAGATGGTCTTCATCGAGATGGTGCACACACTGTACATAGCTGAGGCCACCTGCAGAACGCATTCAACAGCGGACAGGTAGTACAGCATGATCCTCATTCTAGACTGAATTTCGCGCTTGCCTCGCAGAATCAGCACAGCTAGCAGATTAGTGAGAAATGCGGCCACATTGATGCACAAATCCACACTGAGGATCCGGATTACTGACGAGAATGACTCCACACAGAGAAAACTCTGATGCCACTGGATTTCACTGAAGTCCTGACTGTCGTCCTCTGTAACGTTTGGCGCAGCTGAGGTGTACGGAGGGGTTGTCGGTATGATATCAGCCATCGCTCCGACTGATGGATTGGTTTTATTGCCGCTCTGAGGTTTGACAGGAGAGTCTGCTACATTAAGCAATAGCTCTGCTTTTAGTAGGAAATTCAGCTGCTGCGCAAAATTGAAATATTAATCCTCGCGGGTTCCTATTGGCTCTCAGGGCTGCTGGCCTATTGATTTAGCGGCACTCTATGATCCTTCTCATCGTTGAGTCTACCTCTCATTTTTTTCCTATCTAGTTCTCATTTCTTATCTCTACTCTATTTTTAATGACAATATCACTCTCACATTTAACTTTCGCTCACTTTCGCTCTCCCTCTCTCCATCCTCCTGTCGCTCTTCTTCTCACCCTCACTCTCATTCTCACTCTCTCACTATCATTCTCACTCTCACTCTCACTCTCAACCTCACTCTCACTCTCACTCTCACCCTCACTCTCACTCTCACCCTCACTCTCACTCTCACCCTCACTCTCACCCTCACTCTCACTCTCACTCTCACTCTCACTATCACTCTCATTCTCACTCTCACCCTCACTCTCACTCTCACTCTCACTCTCACTCTCAATCTCACTCTCTCACTATCACTCTCACCCTCACTCTCACTCTCACCCTCACTCTCACTCTCACTCTCTCACTCTCTCACTATCACTCTCACTCTCAATCTCACTTTCACCCTCACAATCATTCTCACTCTCTCACCCTCACTCTCACTCTCACCCTCACTCTCACTCTCACCCTCACTCTCACTCTCACTTTCTCACTCTCATTCTCACTCTCTCACTATCATTCTCACTCTCTCACTATCATTCTCACTCTCATTATCACTCTCACCCTCACTCTCACTCTCTCACTATCATTCTCACTCTCTCACTATCATTCTCACTCTCACTATCACTCTCACCCTCACTCTCACTCTCTCACTATCACTCTCGCTCTCACTCTCATACAGAATCTAACTGTTTAATCTACTCGTTTTCGCCCAGCTGCTCATAACTCACATGCATTATCTTATCGCGTTTTCAATATCCTAAAAGATTGACTGCTCTCGACCTGAAATTATGAAAAAATTCAACCCTCATGAAAGCGGCCGCGTGGAATCTCTAATCAAGACAGCGGACTACCTGACTCCGGACCTTCAACGGCTTATTTAATTGCTTTTTCTGCTTTTTAATTTAGCTCAAATAGGATAATTACTGCCTGAATCCTGATGGATTTCATCGCTCAAAGACAAAAAGCTTAACAAACCCTTTAATCCAGCAAACAGGCATAGGCGTAAACAGGCTGACCTATTTCAACTGTATTTGAACCAGTTAATTTTCTGAGAAATCACTGACCGTAAGTTCATAATTTCGGAGACTTTGCTGCAAGAAAACTCATGTCACGCCGCCGAACAATCTCCGAGGGGTTCTCTGCAATTTCTCTTTGATTTCCCCCTTGTAGCTCCCGATCTCATCTGTCTCCATCTCTGGTGAAAAGTCTTTAACCGAGCATCGGGCATCAGCTGAGCTCACTTCAGCACCGAGACAATTTAGAGCGCTTGAGCAGTTCTCCGTCCTCTTCTCTCTGCCTTTTTCCCCTGTCTGACTCTGTCTGATTCCATCTCTCTCTCCATCTCCCTCTCACAATCTCTCTCCATCTCCCTCTCACAATCTCTCTCCATCTACCTCTCACAATCTCTCTCCAGCTCCCTCTCACACACTCTCTCCATCTCCCTCTCACACACTCTCTCTCCATCTCCCTCTCACACACTCTCTCTCCATCTCCCTCTCACACACTCTCTCTCTCCATCTCCCTCTCACACACTCTCTCTCCATCTCCCTCTCACACACTCTCTCTCCAGCTCCCTCTCACACACTCTCTCTCCATCTCCCTCTCACACACTCTCTCTCCATCTCCCTCTCACACACTCTCTCTCCATCTCCCTCTCACACACTCTCTCTCCATCTCCCTCTCACAATCTCTCTCCATCTCCCTCTCACAATCTCTCTCCATCTTCCTTTCACAATCTCTCTCCATCTCCCTCTCACAATCTCTCTCCATCTCCCTTTCACAATCTCTCTCCATCTCCCTCTCACACACACTCTCTCCATCTCCCTTTCACACACACTCTCTCCATCTCCCTCTCACACACACTCTCTCCATCTCCCTCTCACACACACTCTCTCCATCTCCCTCTCACACACTCTCTCTCCATCTCCCTTTCACACACACTCTCTCCATCTCCCTTTCACAATCTCTCTCCATCTACCTCTCACAATCTCTCTCCATCTCCCTTTCACAATCTCTCTCCATCTCCCTCTCACAATCTCTCTCCATCTCCCTCTCACACACACTCTCAACTGGGGTCAACCAGGATCCCCATTTTCCCTGACAGGAGCCCCACGCCAGCCTGCCGAGTGGTGCCCACCGCGGTGATCGCCAGAGTTGCCAGCACCGTGACCGTTCCTGCCCGCAGCCGTGTCATAATCCCGGTCAAGGTGCCGTCGTCCGTCGAGCAGGGTCTGTTCGAGCCCAGCTCTGATTTCGTCGACAAGACGGGCCTGCTGCCGAACAGGGCACTCGTGGTGTCCAGCGCTGATGGCAACCTGCCGGTGGGCGTCTGCAACCTGAGCGCCGACCCGGTAGTGCTCTACCAAAACCGGACAATCGGCAACTTCGACTCTGCCGAACCTCATGGATCTGGCGAATAAACTGATGAAGAGGTTGGCTTCAAAATCAACCCTGAGCTAAGTATGTCGCAACGCAAGCTAATCGAAGCCCTCCTCAGCAAGCACGAGAAAGCATTCGCCAGTAATGAGTTCGATCTGGGAACAACACACCTGCTGCAGCACGAGATCAACCTGGAGCCCGGCAGTCGCCCTATCAAGCACAGGCAGCGGACAGTCCCGCTGAACTTCTGCCAGCAAGTGGATAACAAGATCAGTGAGATGCTGCGTCACGGAATCATCGAGCCATCGTGCAGTCCATGGGCGAGCAACCTGCTCGTTGTTCGCAAGAAAAACAACGAGATCCGAATCTGCACCGACTGGAGAAGCCTCAACTCGTGCACCGTGAAGGACGCCTACCCGCTGCCTCCCCTGTCGGTTGCTCTAGACGCACTTACGGGATGCAGTTGGTTCAGCACACTCGATCTCCGCCAAGGGTTCCTGCAGGTCGAGCTACGTGAACAGGATCGAGAGAAGACCGCATTTTACTCAACGCAGGGCCTGGTGCAGTACAGGAAGCTTGGATTTGGCCTCTGTAACGCTCCAGCAACCTTTCAGCGGCTGATGGATCTAACAATGGCCGGTCTGAACTGGACCGAAGTGCTCACGTACATGGACGATCTGATTTTGTTCAGCCCGACGTTTGAAAAACACGCCCAAACCTTGGAGCAGGTCCTCGAAAGACTGCAGTCAGCGGGCCTTAAGCTGAACAAGCGCAAGAGCTGCTTCTGCTTCCAAGAAGTAGAGTACCTGGGCCACAAAATCTCTGCCGAGGGTATTCAACCAACTCAGGAGAAGATCAGCGCGATCCAGTCCATCCCAACGCCTGATTGTGCCGAAGACTTTCGCCGGCTCGTCGGTATGCTGGGCTTCTATCGGCGATTCGTCCCAAACTTTGCCAGCATCGCTAATCCGCTTCATCAGGTGACTCAGAAGGGACGGCAGTTTCGGTGGACATCAGAGTGCGAAGTGGCGCTACAGAAGCTGAAGTCAGCGCTCTCGGCGCCTCCACTGCTGAAGCTGCCGGACTTCTCCAAAGGATTCCGTCTCTGCTGTGACAGCAGCGGCGTGGCCATCGCGGGTGTCCTCAGCCAGCTGCACGAAGGCGTTGAATGTCCGGTAGCATACGCGTCGCGAGTCCTGAACAAGTCAGAGCGGAAATACTCGACAACGCACCGAGAGCTTCTTGCAATGGTATGGGCAATTAAGCACTTCCGAAACTACTTGGCGTCAGCTGGTGAAATTCTGGTCTTCAGCGACCACAAGCCGTTGCAAGTGTTGCTGAACACGAAGGAACCCGAAGGCCGCCTCGCCAGGTGGATCACCTACCTGCAAGAGATCAACTTGACGCTGCTCTTCAGACCTGGTCACGAGAACGTGGTGGCAGATGCGCTAAGCCGAGGGGCGGCGACTCGGCTGCCACCTGTCTGGTCGGACGACGCTATCAGTGCAGCGCAGGCTGACGACCCGGTGCTGGCGGCGGCACAACGGCTGCTCATCGGACAGCAGCCCCGCCGAGGCGAGGCTGCAGAGGATGCAGAGAAACTGCTGAGGACAGAGAAGCTGGACCTAGGTGACGACGGCGTCATCAGAAGGAGCGGCAAGCCTGTTATTCCGCTTCAAATCCGCTAGGAGCTTCTGAGGTTGCTGCACGATGATCCGGCGAGCGGACACCTCAGAACCGACAGGACACTGGCCAGAGTCGTCAACAGAGCCTGGTGGCCCGGCCTCAAGGATGACGTTCAGCACTGGGTAAACAGCTGCGAAGTTTGTCAGCATCGTAAGGTGCCACATCAGCACCAGAGGGCACCACTGCAGGACAACGCCGTGCCATCGGCCCCGTGGGAGATTGTGCAGGTGGACATTAAGGGGCCCCTGCCTACGACCGGGGCTGGCCTGAAGCACATCATCTGCTTCACGGATGTGTTTTCAAAGTGGGTTGAGGCGACGGCAGTGACAAACATCGAAGCCCGCACGGTGGCTGAGGCAATGCTGCGTAGTGTGGTTCTTCGCCATGGGTCGCCTGAAATCATCCATTCCGATCAAGGTCGTCAATTCGAAAGCGAGGTCTTCAAGGAACTGTGCCAGCTGCTCGATATTCGCAAGACAAGGACGACCCCGTTTCATCCAAGCGGAAACCCAGGGGTCGAGCGGTTCAACAGAACATTGGGCGACATGCTGGCGGCCTACTGCATGAAACAGCACGACAAGTGGGCGGACTTCCTGCCGTATGTCATCTGGGCGTACAACTCGTCGGTGCACAGCACAACAAAGCAATCGCCATATGCAGTGCTGCACGGACGCGATCCCCGGATTCCCACCGATCTCAGTCTGCCGGCCACCAGCGAGGGGCGCATCATCACGGACACGCTAGCCAACGCCCGCACCGGAATGCAGCTCGTGCGGCAGCGCCTGCTGTCGACTCAGCGGTCGCGGAAGCAGCACTACGACAAGCGCCAGCACTTCACTCCGTTCCAGGTCGGCCAGCTGGTGATGCTCAGCAACCCGGCGGTCCGGAAAGGCGAATTCAAGGCGCTCCTCCGTCGGTGGCTGGGGCCCTACCGCGTTCTCGAAAAGCTCGGCCTCGTCACCTACCGAATCTCTAAGCCCTCTGGCCGGAGGCGAAGCTCGGTGGTGCATCACGACCGGCTGAAGGCGTTCGTGCGCAGGCGGCCGCAGCCAAAGCTTGCGTTGCCCGCCGCTGACCCGCATGCAGCAGAGGACGGCCGGCCGCCCAGTCCCGTTGATCCGCGGCAGACCTAGACGGAACTGGACGAGCCGACGGCTGCTGGGCCTCGTCGCTCTGAGAGGACTTGGAGACCGCCAGATTTTTTTGTTGCGCAGTTCTAATCGAACAAACATGTTGCGGCGCTCGAATTCTAAGTTAAATCGTCACTTTTTTTAAGCCATTGTTTTTTAATCCTCAATTTAGGGAGGGAGAGATGTAAATAGCATCATTTTCGCTCTCGCGTGCGCGTGAACTTATGTGTTTTATGCTCAGTGTACAATCGCTAGTGTACATTGCAAAATCAAATATAAAATATCTCGCTTGGCTTTAGCCTCTTCGTGTTTTTCTCTGACTAGCTCAAACCCGCCCTTTTGGCTAGTTTACATCCCTTTCACAATTTCTCTCCATCTCCCTCTCACACACACTCTCTCCATCTCCCTCTCACACACACTCTCTCCATCTCCCTCTCACACACACTCTCTCCATCTCCCTCTCACACACACTCTCTCCATCTCCAAAATCGTTATTAACAGGCAGCGTACATGTACTCACAGATTTGCCGATATTTGTATCGGTAAGCTCCCTCATACATCTATTGGTTCCTTTTTGTCTACGCTTCTCATCAAAGAATTTCCCGGCAACAATTTTTTGACTGTCAGGATGGACTGCGCGCTGCCACAACTGATGCCACAGGCCTCTGCTATCTCAGCAACAGTCACTCGCCTGTCCTCGTCAAGGAGGCTCTGGACGCTGTCGATGACACTCTGGCTGGTGGAGGTCCTGGTTCTCCCACTGCGAGGTTCGTCTTCGAAGTCACCTTTGCCTCCTTCAAAACTATGAATCCAGCGGATGATGGTGCGATACGATGGTGCAGACTCCCCATGTTGCTCACGCAAACGGGCTTCGATTTCCTTTGCTGCTGTGCCCCGCCTCCATTCATAATGGATGACGGCACGTATGGCTTCGCTTGAGACTGACATAGTCGCTCAGGGTCGGTGAAGAAAAAATGCTGTAGATTCTCGTTTATGTTTAAGTAGGGGACATAATGCGTCTATGGCAACAACTAAAATCAATTTAAGAAAAGTCCCATGTGCTCATGGATGAAGGAATAGAATAGAACTTCTATTCTTTCATCCATGCATGTACTGAAAAAATTATGCAGTGACAGAAATTTTTGATCGCCCCTCGTACCATAGACAAAAGGGAACAATACTTGATACAGATTGCCCTATCCCAGCCATGGACAAAAGGGAACAATACTTGATACAGATTGCCCTATCCCAGCCATGGACAAAAGGGAACAATACTTGATACAGATTGCCCTATCCCAGCCATGGACAAAAGGGAACAATACTTGATACAGATTGCCCTATCCCAGCCATGGACAAAAGGGAACAATACTTGATACAGATTGCCCTATCCCAGCCATAGACAAAAGGGAACAATACTTGATACAGATTGCCCTATCCCAGCCATAGACAAAAGGGAACAATACTTGATACAGATTGCCCTATCCCAGCCATAGACAAAAGGGAACAATACTTGATACAGATTGCCCTATCCCAGCCATAGACAAAAGGGAACAATACTTGATACAGATTGCCCTATCCCAGCCATAGACAAAAGGGAACAATACTTGATACAGATTGCCCTATCCCAGCCATAGACAAAAGGGAACAATACTTGATACAGATTGCCCTATCCCAGCCATAGACAAAAGGGAACAATACTTGATACAGATTGCCCTATCCCAGCCATGGACAAAAGGGAACAATGCTTGATACAGATTGCCCTATCCCAGCCATAGACAAAAGGGAACAATACTTGATACAGATTGCCCTATCCCAGCCATGGACAAAAGGGAACAATACTTGATACAGATTGCCCTATCCCAGCCATAGACAAAAGGGAACAATACTTGATACAGATTGCCCTATCCCAGCCATAGACAAAAGAGAACAATACTTGATACAGATTGCCCTATCCCAGCCATAGACAAAAGGGAACAATACTTGATACAGATTGCCCTATCCCAGCCATGGACAAAAGGGAACAATACTTGATACAGATTGCCCTATCCCAGCCATAGACAAAAGGGAACAATACTTGATACAGATTGCCCTATCCCAGCCATGGACAAAAGAGAACAATACTTGATACAGATTGCCCTATCCCAGCCATAGACAAAAGGGAACAATACTTGATACAGATTGCCCTATCCCAGCCATGGACAAAAGAGAACAATACTTGATACAGATTGCCCTATCCCAGCCAATATGCACATTTTGGCAACAACCTTCGCATTGTTTGCATGTGACTTACAGTAAATCATTGCTTAGAAGAGCAGATTTTCGATGAGTGGTACAGCAAAACTAATCAGAAATGAGTTACCCCCCCCTCCCTGTCAAAGAGAAAAATCCTCACCAATTAATTTCATAAAAAACCCTGCCTCTCATTTGCAAATTTCAGTCTTCAATCGAGTTTCCATCTGCTTTTTGTTGCCTTTGCATCCTTGAATCCAAATTAAAAAGCTGTGATGAGCATCCCCGTTTTGTCAAGACTAACCTAACCCCACAGAAATCCCCCTGTGCTCAGAAGAGAAAGGTTAGAGTCGTATTAGTAGGTAGCGGAAAAAGCTTCTGCTGCAAGCCCTTTAAGGAATCAGTTTTCTTCAAACAGATAAAAAGGCTCATCGAAAGAGTCATTATTTAACCCTGTTGCCATCGACTCAAATTATGTCTCCACATCGATGACGAGGGAAACCTTCTGAAGTCACGAAAGCGGAGGCTGCTGAGCTAAGAAAATATGAGCGATTGGAAACTTTTGTCATTCCATCTTGATTAAAGGACTATTCTTCTTCTTCTGAGGCTGAGCTGATTTTAGGGTCTGCAGTCCGAGTTACGGGGCGGGCGGGTTTGAGAATCCGCTTTTCGAGTTGGGGGCGGTTTTGAGAATCCGCTGTTCGAGTTGGGGGCGGTTTTGAGAATCCGCTGTTCGAGTTGGGGGCGGTTTTGAGAATCCGCTGTTCGAGTTGGGGGCGGTTTTGAGAATCCGCTGTTCGAGTTGGGGGCGGTTATGAGAATCCGCTGTTCGACTTGGGGGCGGTTTTGAGGATCCGCTATTCGAGTTGGGGGCGGTTTTGAGGATCCGCTATTCGAGTTGGGGCCGGATTTTGGAATCCGCTTTTCGAGATGGGTAGGGGCGTTCTGAGAATCTGCTGTTCGAGTTGGGGGTGGTTTTAAGGATTCGCTGTAGTGAAAAATCACATCGAAAATCCCATTTGGAACTTTTTTCCGATTGTGAAAATCTCTCCCGTGAACTCGTTGAACTCAGTCAATCTGAGGCAAACTCAACGAACTCAAAACTCACGCAAAATAATTTTGTGATCTTCTTCTTATCTAATTGGAATATTTTCCAAGGCGTCACTTCCTTCAGGAGGAAGCTTTATCATCACGTGATCCTCAAAGTAAGAATCCCACGCGGAAAAGCATGCAAACTAAGCCGCTTGGCGGCATCACTTCCGATTTTGCTTTTAAAAGGAAAATCTCAGTGATATGTTTTGCCAACAAATTAATAATAAAAGTTACAGCATAAAATGATGCTACAATCCAGGGTCAGCAAAGGACGAGATTAACTTCTATTAGAAGATAATTAATCATCCGCTACATACTGAGGGTCCGTGGACTTCTAGTCCAATACTGTCACTTGGATTGGAAGCTGTAGGCAATTTAAGACAACTTTGATTGGTGCGTGAAAAAATTTAGTAAAGTCCAATCTTTCTTTTCTGAATGTTTTTGCAATCAGATTTCCAAAGTGATTTGAATAGTTCTGATCGGTTTTGAGAATGCTGTCCGTGTCTGTCTGTCTGCCTGCCTGCCTGCCTGCCTGCCTGCCTATCTGTCTTAGTGTCTTAAGTCTGGCTTAGAGTGTCTTAGTGTCTTAGTGTCTGGCTTAGAGTGTCTTAGTGTCTTAGTGTCTGGCTTAGAGTGTCTTAGTGTCTTAGTGTCTGGCTTAGAGTGTCTTAGTGTCTTAGTGTCTGGCTTAGAGTGTCTTAGTGTCTTAGTGTCTGGCTTAGAGTGTCTTAGTGTCTTAGTGTCTGGCTTAGAGTGTCTTAGTGTCTTAGTGTCTGGCTTAGAGTGTCTTAGTGTCTTAGTGTCTGGCTTAGAGTGTCTTAGTGTCTTAGTGTCTGGCTTAGAGTGTCTTAGTGTCTTAGTGTCTGGCTTAGAGTGTCTTAGTGTCTTAGTGTCTTAGTGTCTTAGTGTCTTAGTGTCTTAGTGTCTGCCTTAGAGTAGTGTCTTAGTGTCTGCCTTAGAGTAGTGTCTTAGTGTCTGCCTTAGAGTGTCTTAGTGTCTTAGTGTCTGCCTTAGAGTGTCTTAGTGTCTTAGTGTCTGCCTTAGAGTGTCTTAGTGTCTGCCTTAGAGTAGTGTCTTAGTGTCTGCCTTAGAGTAGTGTCTTAGTGTCTGGCTTAGAGTGTCTTAGTGTCTTAGTGTCTGGCTTAGAGTGTCTTAGTGTCTTAGTGTCTGGCTTAGAGTGTCTTAGTGTCTTAGTGTCTGGCTTAGAGTGTCTTAGTGTATTAGTGTCTGGCTTAGAGTGTCTTAGTGTCTTAGTGTCTGGCTTAGAGTGTCTTAGTGTCTTAGTGTCTGGCTTAGAGTGTCTTAGTGTCTTAGGGTCTGGCTTAGAGTGTCTTAGTGTCTTAGTGTCTGGCTTAGAGTGTCTTAGTGTCTTAGTGTCTGCCTTAGTGTGTCTTAGTGTCTTAGTCTGTCTGTCTGTCTGTCTGTCTGTCTGTCTGTCTGTCTGTCTGTCCGTCTGTCTGTCTGTCTGTCTGTTTGTCCGTCTGTCTCTGCTTAGACAGTCCAGTCCAGTCAGATCCAGTCCAGATTTGCAACCATGGAGTCCTCGAGATGCCTAATAGAATCCAGCAGTATCATGTGATATCGAGCACAAAAAGTACACTGAACAGGAACAGGCATTCGGAGCACTGCTCCCACATCTAGGCGGCTTAGAGTGTCTTAGTGTCTTAGTGTCTGGCTTAGAGTGTCTTAGTGTCTTAGTGTCTTAGTGTCTTAGTGTCTTAGTGTCTTAGTGTCTGCCTTAGAGTAGTGTCTTAGTGTCTGCCTTAGAGTAGTGTCTTAGTGTCTGCCTTAGAGTGTCTTAGTGTCTTAGTGTCTGGCTTAGAGTGTCTTAGTGTCTTAGTGTCTGGCTTAGAGTGTCTTAGTGTCTTAGTGTCTTAGTGTCTTAGTGTCTTAGTGTCTTAGTGTCCGCCTTAGAGTAGTGTCTTAGTGTCTGCCTTAGAGTGTCTTAGTGTCTTAGTGTCTGCCTTAGAGTGTCTTAGTGTCTTAGTGTCTGCCTTAGAGTGTCTTAGTGTCTTAGTGTCTGCCTTAGAGTGTCTTAGTGTCTTAGTGTCTGCCTTAGAGTGTCTTAGTGTCTTAGTGTCTGCCTTAGAGTGTCTTAGTGTCTTAGTGTCTGCCTTAGAGTAGTGTCTTAGTGTCTGCCTTAGAGTGTCTTAGTGTCTTAGTGTCTGCCTTAGAGTGTCTTAGTGTCTTAGTGTCTGCCTTAGAGTGTCTTAGTGTCTTAGTGTCTGCCTTAGAGTGTCTTAGTGTCTTAGTGTCTGCCTTAGAGTGTCTTAGTGTCTGCCTTAGAGTAGTGTCTTAGTGTCTGCCTTAGAGTAGTGTCTTAGTGTCTGGCTTAGAGTGTCTTAGTGTCTTAGTGTCTGGCTTAGAGTGTCTTAGTGTCTTAGTGTCTGGCTTAGAGTGTCTTAGTGTCTTAGTGTCTGGCTTAGAGTGTCTTAGTGTATTAGTGTCTGGCTTAGAGTGTCTTAGTGTCTTAGTGTCTGGCTTAGAGTGTCTTAGTGTCTTAGTGTCTGGCTTAGAGTGTCTTAGTGTCTTAGGGTCTGGCTTAGAGTGTCTTAGTGTCTTAGTGTCTGGCTTAGAGTGTCTTAGTGTCTTAGTGTCTGCCTTAGTGTGTCTTAGTGTCTTAGTCTGTCTGTCTGTCTGTCTGTCTGTCTGTCTGTCTGTCTGTCCGTCTGTCTGTCTGTCTGTCTGTTTGTCCGTCTGTCTCTGCTTAGACAGTCCAGTCCAGTCAGATCCAGTCCAGATTTGCAACCATGGAGTCCTCGAGATGCCTAATAGAATCCAGCAGTATCATGTGATATCGAGCACAAAAAGTACACTGAACAGGAACAGGCATTCGGAGCACTGCTCCCACATCTAGGCGGCTTAGAGTGTCTTAGTGTCTTAGTGTCTGGCTTAGAGTGTCTTAGTGTCTTAGTGTCTTAGTGTCTTAGTGTCTTAGTGTCTTAGTGTCTGCCTTAGAGTAGTGTCTTAGTGTCTGCCTTAGAGTAGTGTCTTAGTGTCTGCCTTAGAGTGTCTTAGTGTCTTAGTGTCTGGCTTAGAGTGTCTTAGTGTCTTAGTGTCTGGCTTAGAGTGTCTTAGTGTCTTAGTGTCTTAGTGTCTTAGTGTCTTAGTGTCTTAGTGTCCGCCTTAGAGTAGTGTCTTAGTGTCTGCCTTAGAGTGTCTTAGTGTCTTAGTGTCTGCCTTAGAGTGTCTTAGTGTCTTAGTGTCTGCCTTAGAGTGTCTTAGTGTCTTAGTGTCTGCCTTAGAGTGTCTTAGTGTCTTAGTGTCTGCCTTAGAGTGTCTTAGTGTCTTAGTGTCTGCCTTAGAGTAGTGTCTTAGTGTCTGCCTTAGAGTGTCTTAGTGTCTTAGTGTCTGCCTTAGAGTGTCTTAGTGTCTTAGTGTCTGCCTTAGAGTGTCTTAGTGTCTTAGTGTCTGCCTTAGAGTGTCTTAGTGTCTTAGTGTCTGCCTTAGAGTGTCTTAGTGTCTTAGTGTCTGCCTTAGAGTGTCTTAGTGTCTTAGTGTCTGCCTTAGAGTAGTGTCTTAGTGTCTGCCTTAGAGTGTCTTAGTGTCTTAGTGTCTGCCTTAGAGTGTCTTAGTGTCTTAGTGTCTGCCTTAGAGTGTCTTAGTGTCTTAGTGTCTGCCTTAGAGTGTCTTAGTGTCTTAGTGTCTGCCTTAGAGTGTCTTAGTGTCTGCCTTAGAGTAGTGTCTTAGTGTCTGCCTTAGAGTAGTGTCTTAGTGTCTGGCTTAGAGTGTCTTAGTGTCTTAGTGTCTGGCTTAGAGTGTCTTAGTGTCTTAGTGTCTGGCTTAGAGTGTCTTAGTGTCTTAGTGTCTGGCTTAGAGTGTCTTAGTGTCTTAGTGTCTGGCTTAGAGTGTCTTAGTGTCTTAGTGTCTGGCTTAGAGTGTCTTAGTGTCTTAGTGTCTGGCTTAGAGTGTCTTAGTGTCTTAGGGTCTGGCTTAGAGTGTTTTAGTGTCTTAGTGTCTGGCTTAGAGTGTCTTAGTGTCTTAGTGTCTGCCTTAGTGTGTCTTAGTGTCTTAGTCTGTCTGTCTGTCTGTCTGTCTGTCTGTCTGTCTGTCTGTCCGTCTGTCTGTCTGTCTGTCTGTTTGTCCGTCTGTCTCTGCTTAGACAGTCCAGTCCAGTCAGATCCAGTCCAGATTTGCAACCATGGAGTCCTCGAGATGCCTAATAGAATCCAGCAGTATCATGTGATATCGAGCACAAAAAGTACACTGAACAGGAACAGGCATTCGGAGCACTGCTCCCACATCTAGGCGGCTTAGAGTGTCTTAGTGTCTTAGTGTCTGGCTTAGAGTGTCTTAGTGTCTTAGTGTCTTAGTGTCTTAGTGTCTTAGTGTCTTAGTGTCTGCCTTAGAGTAGTGTCTTAGTGTCTGCCTTAGAGTAGTGTCTTAGTGTCTGCCTTAGAGTGTCTTAGTGTCTTAGTGTCTGGCTTAGAGTGTCTTAGTGTCTTAGTGTCTGGCTTAGAGTGTCTTAGTGTCTTAGTGTCTTAGTGTCTTAGTGTCTTAGTGTCTTAGTGTCCGCCTTAGAGTAGTGTCTTAGTGTCTGCCTTAGAGTGTCTTAGTGTCTTAGTGTCTGCCTTAGAGTGTCTTAGTGTCTTAGTGTCTGGCTTAGAGTGTCTTAGTGTCTTAGTGTCTGCCTTAGAGTGTCTTAGTGTCTTAGTGTCTGGCTTAGAGTGTCTTAGTGTCTTAGGGTCTGGCTTAGAGTGTCTTAGTGTCTTAGTGTCTGCCTTAGAGTAGTGTCTTAGTGTCTGCCTTAGAGTGTCTTAGTGTCTTAGTGTCTGCCTTAGAGTGTCTTAGTGTCTTAGTGTCTGCCTTAGAGTGTCTTAGTGTCTTAGTGTCTGCCTTAGAGTGTCTTAGTGTCTTAGTGTCTGCCTTATAGTGTCTTAGTGTCTTAGTGTCTGCCTTAGAGTGTCTTAGTGTCTTAGTGTCTGCCTTAGAGTAGTGTCTTAGTGTCTGCCTTAGAGTGTCTTAGTGTCTTAGTGTCTGCCTTAGAGTGTCTTAGTGTCTTAGTGTCTGCCTTAGAGCGTCTTAGTGTCTTAGTGTCTGCCTTAGAGTGTCTTAGTGTCTTAGTGTCTGCCTTAGAGTGTCTTAGTGTCTGCCTTAGAGTAGTGTCTTAGTGTCTGCCTTAGAGTAGTGTCTTAGTGTCTGGCTTAGAGTGTCTTAGTGTCTTAGTGTCTGGCTTAGAGTGTCTTAGTGTCTTAGTGTCTGGCTTAGAGTGTCTTAGTGTCTTAGTGTCTGGCTTAGAGTGTCTTAGTGTCTTAGTGTCTGGCTTAGAGTGTCTTAGTGTCTTAGTGTCTGGCTTAGAGTGTCTTAGTGTCTTAGTGTCTGGCTTAGAGTGTCTTAGTGTCTTAGGGTCTGGCTTAGAGTGTCTTAGTGTCTTAGTGTCTGGCTTAGAGTGTCTTAGTGTCTTAGTGTCTGCCTTAGTGTGTCTTAGTGTCTTAGTCTGTCTGTCTGTCTGTCTGTCTGTCTGTCTGTCTGTCTGTCTGTCCGTCTGTCTGTCTGTCTGTCTGTTTGTCCGTCTGTCTCTGCTTAGACAGTCCAGTCCAGTCAGATCCAGTCCAGATTTGCAACCATGGAGTCCTCGAGATGCCTAATAGAATCCAGCAGTATCATGTGATATCGAGCACAAAAAGTACACTGAACAGGAACAGGCATTCGGAGCACTGCTCCCACATCTAGGCGGCTTAGAGTGTCTTAGTGTCTTAGTGTCTGGCTTAGAGTGTCTTAGTGTCTTAGTGTCTTAGTGTCTTAGTGTCTTAGTGTCTTAGTGTCTGCCTTAGAGTAGTGTCTTAGTGTCTGCCTTAGAGTAGTGTCTTAGTGTCTGCCTTAGAGTGTCTTAGTGTCTTAGTGTCTGGCTTAGAGTGTCTTAGTGTCTTAGTGTCTGGCTTAGAGTGTCTTAGTGTCTTAGTGTCTTAGTGTCTTAGTGTCTTAGTGTCTTAGTGTCCGCCTTAGAGTAGTGTCTTAGTGTCTGCCTTAGAGTGTCTTAGTGTCTTAGTGTCTGCCTTAGAGTGTCTTAGTGTCTTAGTGTCTGCCTTAGAGTGTCTTAGTGTCTTAGTGTCTGCCTTAGAGTGTCTTAGTGTCTTAGTGTCTGCCTTAGAGTGTCTTAGTGTCTTAGTGTCTGCCTTAGAGTGTCTTAGTGTCTTAGTGTCTGCCTTAGAGTAGTGTCTTAGTGTCTGCCTTAGAGTGTCTTAGTGTCTTAGTGTCTGCCTTAGAGTGTCTTAGTGTCTTAGTGTCTGCCTTAGAGTGTCTTAGTGTCTTAGTGTCTGCCTTAGAGTGTCTTAGTGTCTTAGTGTCTGCCTTAGAGTGTCTTAGTGTCTGCCTTAGAGTAGTGTCTTAGTGTCTGCCTTAGAGTAGTGTCTTAGTGTCTGGCTTAGAGTGTCTTAGTGTCTTAGTGTCTGGCTTAGAGTGTCTTAGTGTCTTAGTGTCTGGCTTAGAGTGTCTTAGTGTCTTAGTGTCTGGCTTAGAGTGTCTTAGTGTATTAGTGTCTGGCTTAGAGTGTCTTAGTGTCTTAGTGTCTGGCTTAGAGTGTCTTAGTGTCTTAGTGTCTGGCTTAGAGTGTCTTAGTGTCTTAGGGTCTGGCTTAGAGTGTCTTAGTGTCTTAGTGTCTGGCTTAGAGTGTCTTAGTGTCTTAGTGTCTGCCTTAGTGTGTCTTAGTGTCTTAGTCTGTCTGTCTGTCTGTCTGTCTGTCTGTCTGTCTGTCTGTCCGTCTGTCTGTCTGTCTGTCTGTTTGTCCGTCTGTCTCTGCTTAGACAGTCCAGTCCAGTCAGATCCAGTCCAGATTTGCAACCATGGAGTCCTCGAGATGCCTAATAGAATCCAGCAGTATCATGTGATATCGAGCACAAAAAGTACACTGAACAGGAACAGGCATTCGGAGCACTGCTCCCACATCTAGGCGGCTTAGAGTGTCTTAGTGTCTTAGTGTCTGGCTTAGAGTGTCTTAGTGTCTTAGTGTCTTAGTGTCTTAGTGTCTTAGTGTCTTAGTGTCTGCCTTAGAGTAGTGTCTTAGTGTCTGCCTTAGAGTAGTGTCTTAGTGTCTGCCTTAGAGTGTCTTAGTGTCTTAGTGTCTGGCTTAGAGTGTCTTAGTGTCTTAGTGTCTGGCTTAGAGTGTCTTAGTGTCTTAGTGTCTTAGTGTCTTAGTGTCTTAGTGTCTTAGTGTCCGCCTTAGAGTAGTGTCTTAGTGTCTGCCTTAGAGTGTCTTAGTGTCTTAGTGTCTGCCTTAGAGTGTCTTAGTGTCTTAGTGTCTGGCTTAGAGTGTCTTAGTGTCTTAGTGTCTGCCTTAGAGTGTCTTAGTGTCTTAGTGTCTGGCTTAGAGTGTCTTAGTGTCTTAGGGTCTGGCTTAGAGTGTCTTAGTGTCTTAGTGTCTGCCTTAGAGTAGTGTCTTAGTGTCTGCCTTAGAGTGTCTTAGTGTCTTAGTGTCTGCCTTAGAGTGTCTTAGTGTCTTAGTGTCTGCCTTAGAGTGTCTTAGTGTCTTAGTGTCTGCCTTAGAGTGTCTTAGTGTCTTAGTGTCTGCCTTAGAGTGTCTTAGTGTCTTAGTGTCTGCCTTAGAGTGTCTTAGTGTCTTAGTGTCTGCCTTAGAGTAGTGTCTTAGTGTCTGCCTTAGAGTGTCTTAGTGTCTTAGTGTCTGCCTTAGAGTGTCTTAGTGTCTTAGTGTCTGCCTTAGAGTGTCTTAGTGTCTTAGTGTCTGCCTTAGAGTGTCTTAGTGTCTTAGTGTCTGCCTTAGAGTGTCTTAGTGTCTGCCTTAGAGTAGTGTCTTAGTGTCTGCCTTAGAGTAGTGTCTTAGTGTCTGGCTTAGAGTGTCTTAGTGTCTTAGTGTCTGGCTTAGAGTGTCTTAGTGTCTTAGTGTCTGGCTTAGAGTGTCTTAGTGTCTTAGTGTCTGGCTTAGAGTGTCTTAGTGTCTTAGTGTCTGGCTTAGAGTGTCTTAGTGTCTTAGTGTCTGGCTTAGAGTGTCTTAGTGTCTTAGTGTCTGGCTTAGAGTGTCTTAGTGTCTTAGGGTCTGGCTTAGAGTGTCTTAGTGTCTTAGTGTCTGGCTTAGAGTGTCTTAGTGTCTTAGTGTCTGCCTTAGTGTGTCTTAGTGTCTTAGTCTGTCTGTCTGTCTGTCTGTCTGTCTGTCTGTCTGTCTGTCCGTCTGTCTGTCTGTCTGTCTGTTTGTCCGTCTGTCTCTGCTTAGACAGTCCAGTCCAGTCAGATCCAGTCCAGATTTGCAACCATGGAGTCCTCGAGATGCCTAATAGAATCCAGCAGTATCATGTGATATCGAGCACAAAAAGTACACTGAACAGGAACAGGCATTCGGAGCACTGCTCCCACATCTAGGCGGTCTGCACTCGTATCGCCTTTTTTCAGTCAGCACTTTCTCGGTGTATCTGAATAGGTAGCTCACAAATATCCGCTTTATTCACCTGGCACTCTCCCTCTCCCTGGCTTCTTCCTGATCGACTTATAGTAACCAGGTGCTTGAGACAGCCCCATTCCTGCAGACTATAATAAAATATATAATGTGCGTAGAAAAGTTTATTGCTTATCAAGATTTTTTTTCACGCATTTCCTGCGAATTGAATTATCGAAATTTTCTATCTGTATTTTTTAATCCCTTTGCCCTTTGTGCCTCCCTCTCCCTCTCAATCTCCCTCTCCCTCTCAATCTCCCTCTTCCTCTTCCTCTCCCTCTCAATCTCCCTCTTCCTCTCCCTCTCACTTCCCGTCTCCTTCTCCCTCTCACTCTCAATCTCCCTCTTCCTCTCCCTCTCCCTCTCCCTCTCACTCTCCCTCTCCCTTATCAATCTCCCTCTTCATCTCCCTCTCAATCTCCGTCTCCGTCTCCCTCTCCCTCTTTCTCTCCCTCTCACTTCCCGTCTCCTTCTCCCTCTCCCTCTCACTCTCCCTCTCCCTCTCCCTCTCAATCTCCCTCTTCCTCTTCCTCTCACTTCCCGTCTCCTTCTCCCTCCCCCTCTCACTCTCCCTCTCCCTCTCCCTCTCACTCTCCCTCTCCCTCTCCCTCTCAATCTCCCTCTTCCTCTCCCTCTCCTTCTCCCTCTCCCTCTCACTCTCCCTCTCCCTCTCCCTCTCAATCTCCCTCTTCCTCTTCCTCTCACTTCCCGTCTCCTTCTCCCTCTCCCTCTCACTCTCCCTCTCCCTCTCCCTCTCACTCTCCCTCTCCCTCTCCCTCTCAATCTCCCTCTTCCTCTCCCTCTCCCTCTCACTCTCCCTCTCCCTCTCCCTCTCAATCTCCGTCTCCGTCTCCCTCTCCCTCCCAATCTCCCTCTCCCTCTCCCTCTGCCTCTCCCTCTCACTCTCCGTCTCCCTTTCCCTCTCAATCTCCCTCTCCCTCTCCCTCTCACTCTCCGTCTCCCTCTCCCTCTCACTCTCCATCTCCCTCTCCCTCTCACTCTCCGTCTCCCTTTCCCTCTCAATCTCCCTCTCCCTCTCACTCTCCGTCTCCCTCTCCCTCTCCCTCTCCCTCTTTCTCTCCCTCTCTTTCTTCCTCCTCAATCTCCTTCCTTTTCCCTCTTCTCCATCTGCATCTTCCTCGTGCATAAACAAACTAAATTTTCATATGTCACTGTTTCAATTATTTCGCCCCTATCTGCGTTTTTCACCCTTTGCGCAGAGCTATCTTTAGCAATAGTTTTTAATTATTTCTGCTATTGAAAGAAACGGCGACGTGAAGGTTAATCCCATGTCTTACCGAGCCTTTTGAAACTCAAGCCTCCGCGAATGGCAGAGTCAACTTGATCCGACTTTCAAATGATAGCCAGGTTTATATCGTAAATAGCCACGTGGGAAACTGTTTTCTGCCAATATAAAATTTGAAGAAACCGTTTGATTAAAGATATCACTAACAGACGGTTAAATAAATAACTGGCCTCTATAAATATTGCATCAGACGGAGCATGGGAAAAATAGTCTAGATTAAAGAACTAAATGAACTTTTCTGTGATTGGTTCATGTGAAGTATACTAGCAGCAAATTATTATTGATAATTTACGACTGCCAATAATCCAGACTCAGTTTCCTCTGAGCTAAAATATTTCATCGTATATCACCCTCTCCCTCTCCCTCTGTCTGTCTACGGCTGGCGCCCCCCCTGTAGCTGGCGCGCCCTCCGTAGCTGGCGCCCCCTCTGTTGCTGGCGCCGCTCTGTAGCTGGCTCCCCCTCTGTAGCTGGCGCCCCCTCTGTAGCTGGCGCCGCTCTGTAGCTGGCTCCCCCTCTGTAGCTGGCGCCCCCTCTGTTGCTGGCGCCGCTCTGTAGCTGGCTCCCCCTCTGTAGCTGGCGCCCCCTCTGTAGCTGGCGCCGCTCTGTAGCTGGCTCCCCCTCTGTAGCTGGCGCCCCCTCTGTTGCTGGCGCCGCTCTGTAGCTGGCTCCCCCTCTGTAGCTGGCGCCCCCTCTGTAGCTGGCGCCCCCTCTGTAGCTGGCGCCCCCTCTGTAGCTGGCGCCCCCTCTGTAGCTGGCGCCCCCTCTGTAGCTGGCGCCCCCTCTGTAGCTGGCGCCCCCTCTGTTGCTGGCGCCGCTCTGTAGCTGGCTCCCCCTCTGTAGCTGGCGCCCCCTCTGTAGCTGGCGCCGCCTCTGTAGCTGGCTCCCCCTCTGTAGCTGGCGCCCCCTCTGTTGCTGGCGCCGCTCTGTAGCTGGCTCCCCCTCTGTAGCTGGCGCCCCCTCTGTAGCTGGCTCCCCCTCTGTAGCTGGCGCCCCTCTGTAGCTGGCGCCCCCTCTGTAGCTGGCGCCCCCTCTGTAGCTGGCGCCTCCTCTGTAGCTGGCGCCCCCTCTGTAGCTGGCGCCCCCTCTGTAGCTGGCGCCCCCTCTGTAGCTGGCGCCCCCTCTGTAGCTGGCGCCCCCTCTGTAGCTGGCACCCCCTCTGTAGCTGGCACCCCCTCTGTAGCTGGCACCCCCTCTGTAGCTGGCCACTCTCTGTAGTAGGCGCCTTCTTTATACCTAAGACACTGTATATGTGGCAGTGCTGAGACACAGTGTCTATGTGGCAGTGCTGAGACACAGTGTCTATGTGGCAGTGCTGAGACACAGTGTCTATGTGGCAGTGCTGAGACACAGTGTCTATGTGGCAGTGTTGAGACACAGTGTCTATGTGGCAGTGCTGAGACACAGTGTCTATGTGGCAGTGTTGAGACACAGTGTCTGTGTGGCAGTGCTGAGACACAGTGTCTATGTGGCAGTGCTGAGACACAGTGTCTATGTGGCAGTGTTGAGACACAGTGTCTATGTGGCAGTGTTGAGACACAGTGTCTGTGTGGCAGTGCTTAGACACAGTGTCTATGTGGCAGTGCTGAGACACAGTGTCTGTGTGACAGTGCTGAGACACAGTGTCTATGTGGCAGTGCTGAGACACAGTGTCTGTGTGGCAGTGCTGAGACACAGTGTCGGTGTGGCAGTGCTGAGACACAGTGTCTATGTGGCAGTGCTGAGACACAGTGTCTGTGTGGCAGTGCTGAGACACAGTGTCTGTGTGGCAGTGCTGAGACACAGTGTCTGTGTGGCAGTGCTGAGACACAGTGTCTGTGTGGCAGTGCTGAGACACAGTGTCTATGTGGCAGTGTTGAGACACAGTGCCTGTGTGGCAGTGCTGAGACACAGTGTCTGTGTGACAGTGCTGAGACACAGTGTCTATGTGGCAGTGCTGAGACACAGTGTCTATGTGGCAGTGCTGAGACACAGTGTCTATGTGGCAGTGCTGAGACACAGTGTCTATGTGGCAGTGCTGAGACACAGTGTCTATGTGGCAGTGCTGAGACACAGTGTCTATGTGGCAGTGTTGAGACACAGTGTCTATGTGGCAGTGCTGAGACACAGTGTCTGTGTGGCAGTGCTGAGACACAGTGTCTGTGTGGCAGTGCTGAGACACAGTGTCTGTGTGGCAGTGTTGAGACACAGTGTCTGTGTGGCAGTGCTGAGACACAGTGTCTGTGTGGCAGTGCTGAGACACAGTGTCTATGTGGCATTGTTGAGACACAGTGTCTATGTGGCAGTGCTGAGACACAGTGTCTGTGTGGCAGTGCTGAGACACAGTGTCTATGTGGCAGTGCTGAGACACAGTGTCTATGTGGCAGTGTTGAGACACAGTGTCTATGTGGCAGTGCTGAGACACAGTGTCTATGTGGCAGTGCTGAGACACAGTGTCTGTGTGGCAGTGCTGAGACACAGTGTCTATGTGGCAGTGCTGAGACACAGTGTCTATGTGGCAGTGCTGAGACACAGTGTCTGTGTGGCAGTGCTGAGACACAGTGTCTGTGTGGCAGTGCTGAGACACAGTGTCTGTGTGGCAGTGCTGAGACACAGTGTCTGTGTGGCAGTGCTGAGACACAGTGTCTATGTGGCAGTGTTGAGACACAGTGCCTGTGTGGCAGTGCTGAGACACAGTGTCTGTGTGACAGTGCTGAGACACAGTGTCTATGTGGCAGTGCTGAGACACAGTGTCTATGTGGCAGTGCTGAGACACAGTGTCTATGTGGCAGTGCTGAGACACAGTGTCTATGTGGCAGTGCTGAGACACAGTGTCTATGTGGCAGTGCTGAGACACAGTGTCTATGTGGCAGTGTTGAGACACAGTGTCTATGTGGCAGTGCTGAGACACAGTGTCTGTGTGGCAGTGCTGAGACACAGTGTCTGTGTGGCAGTGCTGAGACACAGTGTCTGTGTGGCAGTGTTGAGACACAGTGTCTGTGTGGCAGTGCTGAGACACAGTGTCTGTGTGGCAGTGCTGAGACACAGTGTCTATGTGGCATTGTTGAGACACAGTGTCTATGTGGCAGTGCTGAGACACAGTGTCTATGTGACAGTGTTGAGATACAGTGTCTGTGTGGCAGTGCTGAGACACAGTGTCTGTGTGGCAGTGCTGAGACACAGTGTCTATGTGGCAGTGCTGAGACACAGTGTCTGTGTGGCAGTGCTGAGACACAGTGTCTGTGTGGCAGTGCTGAGACACAGTGTCTATGTGGCAGTGCTGAGACACAGTGTCTGTGTGGCAGTGCTGAGACACAGTGTCTGTGTGGCAGTGCTGAGACACAGTGTCTATGTGGCAGTGCTGAGACACAGTGTCTGTGTGGCAGTGCTGAGACACAGTGTCTGTGTGGCAGTGCTGAGACACAGTGTCTATGTGGCAGTGCTGAGACACAGTGTCTGTGTGGCAGTGCTGAGACACAGTGTCTGTGTGGCAGTGCTGAGACACAGTGTCTATGTGGCAGTGCTGAGACACAGTGTCTGTGTGGCAGTGCTGAGACACAGTGTCTGTGTGGCAGTGCTGAGACACAGTGTCTATGTGGCAGTGCTGAGACACAGTGTCTGTGTGGCAGTGCTGAGACACAGTGTCTGTGTGGCAGTGCTGAGACACAGTGTCTATGTGGCAGTGCTGAGACACAGTGTCTGTGTGGCAGTGCTGAGACACAGTGTCTATGTGACAGTGTTGAGACACAGTGTCTGTGTGGCAGTGCTGAGACACAGTGTCTGTGTGGCAGTGCTGAGACACAGTGTCTATGTGGCAGTGCTGAGACACAGTGTCTATGTGGCAGTGTTGAGACACAGTGTCTGTGTGGCAGTGCTGAGACACAGTGTCTGTGTGGCAGTGCTGAGACACAGTGTCTATGTGACAGTGCTGAGACACAGTGTCTGTGTGGCAGTGCTGAGACACAGTGTCTGTGTGGCAGTGCTGAGACACAGTGTCTGTGTGGCAGTGCTGAGACACAGTGTCTATGTGGCAGTGCTGAGACACAGTGTCTGTGCTGCAGTGCTGAGACACAGTGTCTGTGTGGCAGTGCTGAGACACAGTGTCTATGTGGCAGTGCTGAGACACAGTGTCTGTGTGGCAGTGCTGAGACACAGTGTCTGTGTGGCAGTGCTGAGACACAGTGTCTATGTGGCAGTGCTGAGACACAGTGTCTGTGTGGCAGTGCTGAGACACAGTGTCTATGTGGCAGTGCTGAGACACAGTGTCTATGTGGCAGTGCTGAGACACAGTGTCTGTGTGGCAGTGCTGAGACACAGTGTCTATGTGGCAGTGCTGAGACACAGTGTCTATGTGGCAGTGCTGAGACACAGTGTCTATGTGGCAGTGCTGAGACACAGTGTCTATGTGGCAGTGCTGAGACACAGTGTCTATGTGGCAGTGCTGAGACACAGTGTCTATGTGGCAGTGCTGAGACACAGTGTCTATGTGGCAGTGCTGAGACACAGTGTCTATGTGGCAGTGCTGAGACACAGTGTCTATGTGGCAGTGCTGAGACACAGTGTCTGTGTGGCAGTGCTGAGACACAGTGTCTGTGTGGCAGTGCTGAGACACAGTGTCTGTGTGGCAGTGCTGAGACACAGTGTCTATGTGACAGTGCTGAGACACAGTGTCTGTGTGGCAGTGCTGAGACACAGTGTCTGTGTGGCAGTGCTGAGACACAGTGTCTGTGTGGCAGTGCTGAGACACAGTGTCTATGTGGCAGTGCTGAGACACAGTGTCTGTGTGGCAGTGCTGAGACACAGTGTCTGTGTGGCAGTGCTGAGACACAGTGTCTATGTGGCAGTGCTGAGACACAGTGTCTGTGTGGCAGTGCTGAGACACAGTGTCTGTGTGGCAGTGCTGAGACACAGTGTCTATGTGGCAGTGCTGAGACACAGTGTCTGTGTGGCAGTGCTGAGACACAGTGTCTATGTGGCAGTGCTGAGACACAGTGTCTATGTGGCAGTGCTGAGACACAGTGTCTGTGTGGCAGTGCTGAGACACAGTGTCTATGTGGCAGTGCTGAGACACAGTGTCTATGTGGCAGTGCTGAGACACAGTGTCTATGTGGCAGTGCTGAGACACAGTGTCTATGTGGCAGTGCTGAGACACAGTGTCTATGTGGCAGTGCTGAGACACAGTGTCTATGTGGCAGTGCTGAGACACAGTGTCTATGTGGCAGTGCTGAGACACAGTGTCTATGTGGCAGTGCTGAGACACAGTGTCTATGTGGCAGTGCTGAGACACAGTGTCTATGTGGCAGTGCTGAGACACAGTGTCTATGTGGCAGTGCTGAGACAGTGTCTATGTGGCAGTGCTGACACAGTGTCTGTGTGGCAGTGCTGAGACACAGTGTCTATGTGGCAGTGCTGAGACACAGTGTCTATGTGGCAGTGCTGAGACACGGTGTCTATGTGGCAGTGTTGAGACACAGTGTCTGTGTGACAGTGTTGAGACACGGTGTCTGTGTGGCAGTGCTGAGACACAGTGTCTTTGTGGCAGTGTTGAGACACGGTGTCTATGTGGCAGTGTTGAGACACAGTGTCTGTGTAACAGTGCTGAGACACAGTGTCTGTGTGACAGTGTTGAGACACGGTGTCTGTGTGGCAGTGCTGAGACACAGTGTCTGTGTGGCGGTGCTGAGACACAGTGTCTATATGGCAGTGTTGAGACACAGTGTCTGTGTGGCAGTGCTGAGACACAGTGTCTATGTGACAGTGCTGTGAAACAGTGTCTATGTGGCAGTGTTGAGACACAGTGTCTATGTGGCAGTGCTGCGACACGGTATCTATGTGGCAGTGCTGAGACACAGTGTCTGTGTGGCAGTGTTGAGACAGGGAGCAGAGTAGTGCTAGAAATATACTATGACCATGCATACAATTTACCTTCACTGACGCTTAAGAAGCGTACTGCGCATCTGAGCTAACTACATTCAAATACAAGCCCCGTATAGTCTCAGTTCTGTTGTGCGCGATCATCTACCTGAGGCTGCTAGCAACAGCATAGCAACGCATTGTTCTGCCACGTCGGTGCTAGTAAAAAAGCTAATTAATATTTAATGAACGCACAAGGGACTCTCAGGTTAGCAATCAGTGAATGTTCAGTAGCGCTAGGGATTAGACAGATACGAGAGTAAAGGAAGGCTATAAATGCACCGCATGCGCTGTCTTCACACTGCTGAAGCAAACTTGAGATTCAATCCAAAGCTGCAGAAAGTAGAAAGAAAGAAGTGCAACATGTCAAGTTTGCTGCGCCATCGACAGCAGAAGCATTCTGAAGATGACAGACAGCAGTATAAGTATCAGCCTCTGCCACCCTACGCTGATAAAGTCTATTTGGCCCGACAGAAGAAACCGGATCCTTGGTGGATTGTAGCTTTAGAAGTTGCCATCCTGTTAGCAACTATCTGCTTCGGCTATTATGCCTATAATCACTTTGATCATTTGCACTTTCACGTGACCAAGGCCTATGCTCACCTGGGCTACGAGGACGCTCAGCATCAGGTTTGTGAAAATGAATTTTGGCATGACAAGGAGAATCTGGGATCCATTCTCGGTGGCGTAAAACGCAGGAACTCTATGTAGCAATCCTTTACTCGTACTAAAAGGCTCCATTATTTGGCGTCTTGGTTGGCACCCCTTGTCTCTTGGTGGGCGCCCCTGTCTCTTGGTTGGCGCTCCTGTCTCTTGGTGGGCGCCCCTGTCTTCTAGGTGGGCGCCCCTGTCTTCTAGGTGGGCGCCCCTGTCTCTTAGTGGGCGCCACTGTCTCTTGGTGGGCGCCCCTGTCTCTTAGTAGGTGCCCCCTGTCTCTTGGTTGGCGAAACAGCATGGGAGTGGTGAAACACGATTTACCATAGACAGTCACGGTGGGCTTCGTGAAACACGATCTACCATAGACAGTTACGGTGGGCTTAGTGAAACACGATTTACCATAGACAGTTACGGTGGGCTTAGTGAAACACGATTTACCATAGACAGTTACGGTGGGCTTAGTGAAACTCGATTTACCATAGAGAGTCACGATGGACGTGGTGAAAAACGAGTTTCTTCTCAAATGAGATCAATTTTAAAGTACACAGCATCCTCAGTGAACGCAGTCAGCGACGATAAATGAATCGTCCTCTCAATAACACCACAATACTGAAGGTAGGCCAACGCTATCTGCACGGCAAAGGCGTGGAGCAGCACCACGGCGAGGCGATGCGCTGGTTCAAGCACGCGGCGGAGCGCGGTCACCCGCACGCGTCCTACAATTTAGCTGTCGGGCATCTGAAAAGCTTGCCAAGCGATTTAAAGCCGGGCGAAGCTCGCAAATATCTGCACAGAGCAGCGGCTAAAGGCATTATTCAAGCTCACGATATGCTCAATGATGCCTGCGCTGAGCACGGAGCGTGTGACGATTGAACTGAAGCACACTGGTATTGATTTTTAGCAGGCTGGATGACACTAAACGCTTCACTAGTTATTCCAGCCATTTTGTGCACTTTTTGCAATAAAACTGAACTATATATAGCCCTAAACACTTCGTCTCAGCACTGCCACACAGACACTGTGTCTCAGCACCGCCACACAGACACTGTGTCTCAGCACTGCCACATAGACACTGTGTCTCAGCACTGCCACACAGACACTGTGTCTCAGCACTGCCACACAGACACTGTCTCAGCACTGCCACACAGACACTGTGTCTCAGCACTGCCACATAGACACTGTGTCTCAGCACTGCCACATAGACACTGTGTCTCAGCACTGCCACATAGACACTGTGTCTCAGCACAATCACACAGACACTGTGTCTCAGCACTGCCACATAGACACTGTGTCTCAGCACTGCCACATAGACACTGTGTCTCAGCACTGTCACATAGACACTGTGTCTCAGCACTGCCACATAGACACTGTGTCTCAGCACTGCCACATAGACACTGTGTCTCAGCACTGCCACATAGACACTGTGTCTCAGCTGCGCACTGCCACATAGACACTGTGTCTCAGCACTGCCACATAGACACTGTGTCTCAGCACTGCCACATAGATACTGTGTCTCGGCACTGCCACATAGATACCGTGTCTCAGCACTGCCACATAGACACTGTGTCTCAGCACTGCCACACAGTATGTGTCTCAGTACGTACTGTGTCTCAACAATAACACATCCAGTCTATGTTTACAGCTCAGCAAGATCACTACTTTTTCGATGTCACATGATAACGTTGTTGTAGGCATCTATTTTAGGAAATCTGTCACGCACAGTTTTATCAATTCTGTCTGGTAACATAAAATAGTAATAAATAGTTGCAAAAAAGCTCGTATTGGTACAAATTGCATGAGTCTATCTGTATATTATTTCTATTTTCTGTCACTACTTGGCTCTAATTTGAAACAAGACGATTCATAGAGTCACGTTTAGTTATTATTTGCACAGAAAATCAAAAGGCTGTCCAAATCTTAAGCAAAATTAGAATTTCCATCACGAAATCCGCGCAGTCCTCTGAACAATATTTCTGTGCAAGTTGTTCAGCTCACGGTTTTCATCAGTTGACTAAACATTGATCATTCTAGCCTCGAAACCATTCAACAAAGTACTCAATACCGACCCTGGAAGTAAACACCTCTGTCGATCATTGAATATTTAATTGGCAAGCAATTCAATTAGAAAATAAGATCAACAAGTGGATCTGTATACATGTCAAACATAAATGAAGCATCATGTCAAGCATAAAAGAATCGTCATGTCAAGCATAAAAGAATCGTCATGTCAAGCATAAAAGAATCGCCATGTCAACCATAAAAGAATCGCCATGTTAAGCATAAAAGAATCGCCATGTCAAACATAAAAGAATCGCCATGTCAAACATAAAAGAATCGCCATGTCAAACATAAAAGAATCGCCATGTCAAGCATAAAAGAATCGCCATGTCAAGCATAAAAGAATCGCCATGTCAACCATAAAAGAATCACCATGTCAAACATAAAAGAATCGCCATGTCAAACATAAAAGAATCGCCATGTCAAACATAAAAGAATCGCCATGTCAAACATAAAAGAATCGCCATGTTAAGCATAAAAGAATCGCCATGTTAAGCATAAAAGAATCGCCATGTCAAACATAAAAGAATCGCCATGTCAAACATAAAATAAGTGCCATGTTAAGCATAAAAGAATCGCCATGTCAAACATAAAAGAATCGCCATGTCAAACATAAAATAATCGTCATGTCAAACATAAAAGAATCGCCATGTCAAACATAAAATAAGTGCCATGTTAAGCATAAAAGAATCGCCATGTCAAACATAAAAGAATCGCCATGTCAAACATAAAATAAGTGCCATGTTAAGCATAAAAGAATCGCCATGTCAAGCATAAAAGAATCGCCATGTCAAGCATAAAAGAATCGCCATGTCAAGCATAAAAGAATCGCCATGTTAAGCATAAAAGAATCGCCATGTCAAACATAAAAGAATCGCCATGTCAAACATAAAAGAATCGCCATGTCAAACATAAAAGAATCGCCATGTCAAGCATAAAAGAATCGCCATGTCAAGCATAAAAGAATCGCCATGTCAAGCATAAAAGAATCGCCATGTTAAGCATAAAAGAATCGCCATGTCAAGCATAAAAGAATCGCCATGTCAAACATAAAATAAGTGCCATGTTAAGCATAAAAGAATCGCCATGTCAAACATAAAAGAGTCGCCATGTCAAACATAAAAGAATCGCCATGTCAAGCATAAAAGAATCGCCATGTTAAGCATAAAAGAAAGTTGCTCAAAGTTGCTCAAACATCATGTTACTTAAGACTGTACAATTGAGGTCAGAAACTACGTATAGTTTTTTCCATTTTTTTCCTTCTTGCCTCCCCAACGGCGGGATTCAGATAGTCTATGGCAAAACTTCATTCAGGGCTTTGCAAAAAAAGCTAATATTATAATTGAAACATGCCTTCGGCCCTCGTGATTTATAAAAATAGCTATAGCTCTCTCAAAAAGCATGGTTAAATCTACAAAACACAGCTGCATGTTGAGGTTGAGCTAGCTTTGCTCGTGAGCGCACCTCGATTGAAACTCGTGCCAAAGAAGTGCCAAAGCCCCCCCCCCGCTAGTACATTTTTTTACTCTACTTGAGTTGTCCACTAGCAACAATAGTCTCTTTGCTGTTTGCCTGCGAGTTTCTCTTGGCTATCGACTATAAACACGAAGACGATGCGTGACGATTCAAACGGGAATGGTCTGCCTTTGATCTTCTTTGGCTTAGTGATTAGCATTTCTTTATTAGTACTTCTGTATATGGTAGACTGAAGATTATTTTTGCTAAGTCTAACTATAACTCTTCGACTCTAATCAGCTTAAACGATGGAGATGCTCAATCTTCAAAGAAATGGCCTTTTGACACCTACGGACAGGTGATTTCAGCTCATTTGTAAATTCAGAGGCGTGAATAATTAGCCAAATTGATAGATTTTCTTGTTGCTGGGCACTGTGCTGAGCAGAGGGCAGATGGCTTTTATTTTTAGCGGCACCAATTTTAACTTTGGCCAGTGAGGTTTGCCAGAGTGATGAATCGCGTGTGCTCTTTGGCGAGGAGGCACCCGACGAATGAACCACGGCACACCATCGTCGCTAATTCCGTCTGATCCTGCTGACTCATCGAGCAGGCCTGAATACGTGTGCCAATCCTGATTGATGTCTTCATAGATATCAAGAAGACATTTGACTCGGTCGTCAGGTCCGTGCTCCGAACAACTCCAGCTGGCAGGCCGCATCATCCGCGTTGAGTCCTACTGCTCACAGACACGGATTCGGTCGGTGGCGGCGGTCTTTCGTGGCTTTCGGTGAAAAGTACATTAATGAGATTGGACTATTGTCCTTTTTATCACTAAATCAACAGTGTTTTACCTTTAGGGACTTTCAAATTGCAAATGAGACAAGTATGACTGAGCTTCCTTGGTCAATTTACTGATTGATTTACAAGCCTGCTTAGTTTTTGAGAGGTCTTTCGTTGCAGCCAGCCACTAGCATCTGTCGCAGGGACACTGCAGTTTGCGCCTCTGTAGCTGGCCTTTTCTGTAGCTGGCGCCCCCTCTGTAGCTGGCGCCCCCTCTGTAGCTGGCGCCCCCTCTGTAGCTGGCGCCTTCTCTGTAGCTGGCGCCTTCTCTGTAGCTGGCGCCCCCTCTGTAGCTGGCGCCCCCTCTGTAGCTGGCGCCTTCTCTGTAGCTGGCGCCCCCTCTGTAGCTGGCGCCTTCTCTGTAGCTGGCGCCTTCTCTGTAGCTGGCGCCCCCTCTGTAGCTGGCGCCTTCTCTGTAGCTGGCGCCTTCTCTGTAGCTGGCGCCCCCTCTGTAGCTGGCGCCTTCTCTGTAGCTGGCGCCTTCTCTGTAGCTGGCGCCCCCTCTGTAGCTGGCGCCTTCTCTGTAGCTGGCGCCTTCTCTGTAGCTGGCGCCCCCTCTGTAGCTGGCGCCCCCCTCTGTAGCTGGCGCCCCCCTCTGTAGCTGGCGCCCCCTCTGTAGCTGGCGCCTTCTCTGTAGCTGGCGCCTTCTCTGTAGCTGGCGCCCCCTCTGTAGCTGGCGCCCCCTCTGTAGCTGGCGCCCCCTCTGTAGCTGGCGCCTTCTCTGTAGCTGGCGCCTTCTCTGTAGCTGGCGCCTTCTCTGTAGCTGGCGACCCCACTGTAGCTGGCGACCCCTATGTAGCTGGCGCCCCTCTGTAGCTGGCGCCTTCTCTGTAGCTGGCGCCCCTCTGTAGCTGGCGACCCCTCTGTAGCTGGCGACCCCTCTGTAGCTGGCGACCCCTCTGTAGCTGGCGACCCCTCTGTAGCTGGCGACCCCTCTGTAGCTGGCGCCCCCTCTGTAGCTGGCGCCTTCTCTGTAGCTGGCGCCTTCTCTGTAGCTGGCGCCCCCTCTGTAGCTGGCGCCTTCTCTGTAGCTGGCGCCTTCTCTGTAGCTGGCGCCCCCTCTGTAGCTGGCGCCCCCTCTGTAGCTGGCGCCTTCTCTGTAGCTGGCGACCCCTCTGTAGCTGGCGCCCCCTCTGTAGCTGGCGCCCCCTCTGTAGCTGGCGCCTTCTCTGTAGCTGGCGACCCCTCTGTAGCTGGCGACCCCTCTGTAGCTGGCGACCCCTCTGTAGCTGGCGACCCCACTGTAGCTGGCGACCCCACTGTAGCTGGCGACCCCTATGTAGCTGGCGCCCCTCTGTAGCTGGCGCCTTCTCTGTACCTGGCGCCTTCTCTGTAGCTGGCGACCCCACTGTAGCTGGCGACCCCTATGTAGCTGGCGCCCCCTCTGTAGCTGGCGCCCCCTCTGTAGCTGGCGACCCCTATGTAGCTGGCGCCCCCTCTGTAGCTGGCGCCTATGCATCTGCATAGCAACGGCCCATGGTAGCTGGTAGTGCTGGCACATAGATAATTCACTGTAGGCGAAAGTCCCAGGCTCGTCTGGCACATCTGGTGCATGTTGACTCAACGGCCAACATTTATATCACCCCATTCCACATGCAAAGCTGGCCAACTATCCATGATAAGTGCAGTTGCTCTTAGTTTCTAACTTGCACATACAGCAGTGTACATTGATTGAACAGCAGTTTTAGAAAAGTACGGGAGAGTTTTGTTTTGATGTGAGAGAGAATATATTTGACAGGTCATTTTGTAAACGATCCATACGCTGTTTTGATGAATTCAGGCCTACAAAAAAACATCTGCAATAAAAATTTCTTTCGCAGCCAGCTGTCTTGCAAATATCGGGATTAAGTGTAACATCTGTGTGTACATGTAGCTGCCCGTACTCAATCTGTCAGTGTATTACATGTTAGGTACTTAGGCGATAGCTCGTATTATAGATGCAAACAACAGTCAAGCGGACACTGAACTCACTGACTTGCACAAAAAATGTATATGCATACGCAAAACTAGAGTGTCTTACATGCAAAGCCCATAGCTACACATATATGTAGCATATAGTAAGGGAGATTCCTTTGCTGGCAAACCTTAACATCCAAACGTCCAGAAAGCATCAATACAAATGTTGCAATGGATTTGGAATTGCTGTATAGATTCATTCAAAGCAATCGGAATTGTAACTTGATAGCTTGTGTTATATATTTTGGACACTAGCACTGATATTGGCGATAATTATATAACTATTATTATACTTAGTAAATGCTATAAAGTACACGTATTTGTAATATAAAATAGGTTTTTTACTGTAGATGGTGAACTGCGCTAGTACCATAGCTACAGTAAATATTAAGGATTGAATAATAAAAGTACACCCCGTAGGCCATAATGGGACATTGAGAACTATAATTGCATCCTGATATTAAGGACGCATATCTTTCAATCTTCAAGTCACACCTCAGTTTTCATATCTCTAATTCTCTTACTCTTAGTAGGCAAGTTCTGAGTTTTTCTACTTTATTACTTGTTTCTATTTTCTAGGACCTACTGTGGGATTATTTTTTGCTGAGAGCTGTTTGTGTCTAGAGAGGTCAACCTGCATGTTGTTTGGACTGATTTTAATTATAACGATGACGAGATCAACCTGTCACTTTTGGCGCATGGAAAGTGATCTTCTATAGCTGTCATTTTTCTTCTCTTTTTTGACAGTTTGATGATTTATGATCATTAGATGTCACTTTGGCTCCAAATAGCACAATTGCGCTTTTGCTAATTCGCTTTAATCATGGGCAGAGTTTGAGACCGAAGTTTAAATCAACAGTGAAAAATTACTATAAAAATACCCAATGTGCTTCGACTCAGTTTGAAGTGTGGATTTAGCTAGATAGCTCATTTTTTCAGTTTTTGTAGCCATGCGGGCCAACTAGATGAGTGGGTAATTTAATTAAAGGCGAAGGTTGCAGTGAATTGGAAAGCGATGCAATTCCCAGTCAATCAAGGACTACTGAAAGTACATACGAATTGCTTTATTAGTTGTTGTCCTTAATTGCAGTCAATTAATTAGTCAGACTCCAAAATTAAAAAAAATCATTCACCAGGCATGTACTTTAATGCAGCTTCAGGTGGTAGGAATGAGTCGTTAGAGTTGAATAAAGATAGCGCTTAAAACCTAAAGATGACCTGACAATCTGACATGAATGTCGATCGATCTGTCGGTCACATCCAAACCGTGTTACCCAAACTAATCTATATCTAAATTAATTATATGCTCGTCTATGCTAGGAAAAAGAGTGAATATCTTTTAGCTAATGAAACATACGCAACAAAACTTCTGGCAATACACGTTACTGCATGTACAACTATCATATAAAACATTTTTGCAGTTATAACTATTATAGTTATAGTAAACTATTAACTATTATATTTAATACACTTTTAAAATATTGTACAGTTTCATAGGTCAAATTAATTCAATTAGTAAAATAATATCGGATTTTTTAACTAAAAATTCAAACAATCCATTTTAACTATAAAATAAAAAGCTTTTTACAAAAGTGTTTGTTTGTGTAAAGCTAATTTTCATTGTTATTTTAAAACTAATATTTTACAAGACATAACTTAGTATTTAAGCGTAAGCGACGACGAACGTACACCTAATGGTAACCATTTGTATTGTAATATTGTAGGTAGACCCTGTAAGACTCGCATATTGTTTAGTTAATAATTCAGGAAAAGTGTTTTTAAAGTTGTCTGTGTAAAACAAAAAGCGAGAAACTATATTTTTTGTTTTTTTCCAAAGCCTGAAAGTAGTAATTAATAAATTAACACTAAATATTGTCATTGAATCCTTCACATTGTCCTTGCTTTAGTAGACATACAAAGATGGAGTTTGAGAGCTTTAGTTTAAACCCTGCATTACTAAGTGTAAGTTTTTAATCATGTAAATTATAATTATGTTGCTGTTATAATATTAGTGTTATATACAAATATAAATCTGCATTTGGATACCTAATTTTACAATATTTAATTAAAATTTAACAAATGGTAGAACTATAGGTAGGCTGACCTTTGTAAATTTAACTATTAATAATTTTAGATCCCATGTTGGGTATATATTACTAATAAAATTGAATAAGTTAGAGGTAGAATTAGATCCAGCAGATTTTAAATTAGCCCTTAGTAATATATAACTTTTTGTTTAATATTTATATTTTATAAATATATGAATATATATTTATATATTAAGTCTAAGACATACCATAGTCTGGATCATGCTTAGGTGCATACCTGAAAAAATTGAATAGTTACAAATGCATGTCAAAAAAATGGACTGCATACCCATTCTCAAAACTATACTGGTATTGCAATAATAAATGACCTTTTTAAGTTGTAACAATAAATAACCTTTTTTAATTGCATGATGAACCCTTTTGGCAAATAATTTGGTTAATTTTCTGCTTTTAAACAATACTAATTATAATAGAAAGTTGAAACATGCAAAGATTTGTTTAAATGCTTTATTACAAGCTTACTGCTTAAAAAACCTGGTAAGCTTGAAATTCATGCTTAAAAATGAACTTTTTAAAATCTTTTTTCTACTTCACAATAACTCTTCTGTGTGATTCTATAAAGTGCATGTAAGGTATATACATACACTATTTTCTTAGGAGTGATGCACATTAATTATGCATGCCTACTTTTGGTATACAAGGCCAATGCATATCCAAATTTTTGGGTATATACTATATGATCTGGAGTGTAAAAGACACAGGAGAGGTCCCTTGTGCATGTGCACTTGCAACATAGGCAGGAAAAGTAGGTAGTAGCAGCCTGAGAGGTTGTCTCAAGTGCTTGCAAGTCAGTAATGAAGCTTATTATCCATATTTATTAAGCCAAGCGATTTAGTCCTTGTCTAAAAATATATGTATCCTAAAAACTTATATGACTGTATTTAGCTTTGTCTTATATGAATTAAATATCTAAATCACTATAATCTAATAATAAAGTTTTAAAATTAACAAAGTAATAGAAAATAATTCTACAAAATCTTAACTTCATATTTGCTTTATATCAGTATGTACCAAAAATAATGGAATTTTTTGGGTATACATATAGTCTTCCCAGTTGCAAAATTAATAAAGTCTAAAATCTTTGTCTTAATCAAATCTTGTATCATATTGTAATAAAAAATACTAATTCTCAAAAATCTTAAAAGTTGAATTTTATCCAACCCTTATTATATATTTATATACTAGTAAAAGTTAATATGTACATTTTTTTAAACAGATATTCAAACAGACATTACTTCAAAACAATTATCTATAGTTTGTAACAAAATTGACCTGCTTTGGCCATCTTTGTAGCAGATATTTATGGATCAAAGGAGCCTTGATTTATTTAGGCCTATTAAAACTAAAACTATTTTTAGATACATTGATCCAAAAATGTATAGTAATGTACTAATTAGACATTGCTTTAATTTTGGCTAAAATTGTTTCAAATTTAATAGTTTTTTAAACCATGCCTATTTTAAAACTGCTCTTTTTTGCTCTCAATAATCTTAGCTTTAAAATGATACATGCAAAATGGCTTTATAGCTAAGATATTTGACAATAAACATTGTTTGTGCAAACTTATATTTGGAAATTGTATTGATTTTTATTAATATTTATTTATATGCTATGTCTTATCTCTTTTTTAATAATTATCAAATAGAGCATTGCTACTCATTTTAAACAAAAATATTTAGTTTTTTTTATCTTTAGAGGATTTTCAAGAATATATCAATTGAGAAACAAACATTAATTCACTTAAAGAAAGTTGTGCTATGTGACAAGCTTGCTAAGGCAGGTATGTTGCAAAGCTATTAACTACTAAGCACAAAAATATGCAAGGAGCTACTTAGTGTAAAGTTCTAAAAATACAATAGATATTACACATAAAATGGAATAAAAGTAAAAAAAAAACTTATATAAGTGATTAAAAAATAAACAAATCCAAAGAGAAAAAAATTGAATAGTTGAAGAAAGTGAAAAGTTTTAAATTGCATTTAGAGCAAAGTTTTATTGCCTAAGACTTTCTAGATATAGGCATGTTGCATTTTTGTAGAAAACTGTCACATTGGCTAGGTTTAATTAAGGTTGGGCATGTATGCTATTAGAGTACCAAACTAGAAGTCCATATTAGAGTTTTGTCATAACTAGAATTTTTTTCAATATTTTTATCTATAAAGACATCTAATTTTTTTTATAGCCTATATATATCCGTACTTCCCTAATTTGCCATAAATTTTAATGACATTAAATTCAATGGTTAGTTTGTCTATCAGTCAGTCAGTATAATATAGTATTGAAATAAATAATAATAGCAATAGCTTAACCTACCACTTTTTAACAGTGTCTTATTTATTTTTATATAAGAATGTAAATATTTAAAGATATAAATAAATAAATTCACTTTGTACTTTTACTTGTAGGCTTTTCTAAAAGCATTCGACAAATGGGTCTTATTGGTGACTCTACACTTTTTTGTGTCACAAATCTTACAAGTTGCCAAATGTATATCACCATTGCACAAACAATAATTTCAAATAATTTGTCTTCTTAAACTTAAACTTAAATTTTAATTTTAAATTCTATAATATAAAAGCTAATATTTTTCTATTTGTATATAATGTACATGTATACTTATAAAATGTACATTAACAATGTAAAAATTAAGGTCAAAATAGAGTCAAATTGCTATTTGTTATAATACATGCTTAGCTGATCAAAAATCAGAATATACCCATTTTTGTTCAAATTAACCCTAAAAAATTAAAAAATCTAAAGTTTAAATTAGCACTAAAAGCAAGTTAGCAGAACCTGTACACTGCACAGTATCTACTCTAATCTTACAAATTTAATTTCACAATCCTGTTTAGGCCATCTCCGACCTGAATTGGTTCGAGCCAACAGAGATTCAGCGTCACGTGATTCCCCTCATTCTCGATGGTAAAAATGTGCTCGCCTGGGCCCGAACAGGCAGCGGCAAAACTGGAGCATTCGCTGTTCCTATTGTGGAGAAGATTCTGCAGATTAAAACGGTAATTTCATGTCATTTTTTTCACAGAGCTTGTGACTGTTTGAATAATAGCCCCTATTTCCTAGCTCCAACCTTACAGCCGATCCGCTCCATCTTACAGCCTATCCGCCCCTATATTACAGCCTATCCGCCCCTTTTACATCCTATCCGCCCCTATCTTACAGCCTATCCACCCCCTACCTTACAACCTATCCGCCCCCTTTTAGAGCCTATCCGCCCATTTTACAGCCTATCCGCCCCTATATTACAGCCTATACGCCCCAATCTTACAGCCTATCTTCCCCCAATCTTACAGCCTATCCGCCCAAATCTTACAGCCTATCCGCCCCAATCTTACAGCCTATCCGCCCCAATCTTACAGCCTATCCGCCCCAATCTTCAGCCTATCCGCCCCAATCTTACAGCATATCCGCCTCCATCTTACAGCCTATCCGCCCCAATCTTACAGCCTATCCGCCCCAATCTTCAGCCTATCCGCCCCCATCCTGCAGCCTATCCGCCCCCAATATAAAAATCAAAGTCAACTCAAAGCTCACAGGTTTTACCCTCAATTTAATTACCCAAAAAATCGAAGGCTCTCCCAGAGGACTCCGCCGAGCGCGCAGCCACTCGCGCCCTAATTCTGGCGCCAACCAAAGAACTCTGCGCCCAGGCGGCTGGCGCCGTTGCCCAACTAACAGCTTACTGCTCGCGCCTAATCCGCTGCGTGGACGCCTCCGCCCACGCCAGTACAGACGTGCTTCGGCCTCAGCTGCTTGAACGGCCCGACATTGTTGTTGGCACTCCTAGCGGCTTACTAGCCCACGTCAATGCCGGCAGTTTAACGTTGGAACCCGATAAACTACTAACAGTAGTTGTCGACGAGGCCGATCTAGTGTTCAGCTTTGGCTACGAGGAGGATTTCAAACAGTTGAGACAGCTGATGCCGGCCAAGTTTCAAGCGATTCTGGTGTCCGCTACGCTGGGCAGCGGCGATGTTAAAAGATTACGCAAGGCGTTGCTTAAAGCTGGCGTTTGGAGTCGGGTGGAGCTGACCGAATCCGCTTTGCTGCCCGGCCCCGATCAGCTGTTGCAGTATTCGGTGCGCTGCTCCGAGGAAGACAGGTGGGTCATTGCTTGATTTATGATGTCTGCTGCTTTTAGTGCTGGATGGGATTTCTGTGTGGCTTGCGGGTTTGTAGGGATGGGATTTCTGTGGCTTAAAGTTAAGGATGGGATTTCAGTGTTGGGAAATGGATGGGATTTCGGTGGGGGAAAACGATAGCATTTCTCTCTGTTAAAGAATGGGATTTCAGCATGTGGGGAAAAGGATCATGGGATTTCAGCATGTGGGGAAAAGGATAAGATTTGAGTGTGTGAAAATATGGGATTTCAGCAGGTGGAAAAGGATCATGGGATTTCAGCAGGTGGGAAAAGGATGGGATTTCAGCATTTGGAAAAGGATCATGGGATTTCAGCAGTGGAAAAGGATCATGGGATTTCAGCAATGGAAAGGGATCATGGGATTTCAGCAGTGGAAAGGGATCATGGGATTTCAGCAGTGGAAAGGGATCATGGGATTTCAGCATTTGAAAGAGATCATGGGATTTCAGCATTTGAAAGGGATCATGGGATTTCAGCAGTGGAAAAGGATCATGGGATTTCAGCAGTGGAAAGGGATCACGGGATTTCAGCAGTAGAAAAGAATCATGGGATTTCAGCAGTGAAAAGGGATCATGGGATTTCAGCAGTGGAAAGGGATCACGGGATTTCAGCAGTGGAAAGGGATCATGGGATTTCAGCAGTGGAAAGGGATCACGGGATTTCAGCAGTGGAAAGGGATCATGGGATTTCAGCAGTGGAAAGGGATCATGGGATTTCAGCAGTGGAAAGGGATCATGGGATTTCAGCAGTGGAAAAGGATCATGGGATTTCAGCAGTGGAAAGGGATCATGGGATTTCAGCAGTGGAAAGGGATCATGGGATTTCAGCAGTGGAAAGGGATCATGGGATTTCAGCAGTGGAAAGGGATCATGGGATTTCAGCAGTGGAAAAGGACCATGGGATTTCAGCAGTGAAAAAGGATCATGGGATTTCAACATTTGGAAAAGGATCATGGGATTTCAGCAGTGGAATGGGATCATGGGATTTCAGCATTTGAAAGAGATCATGGGATTTCAGCAGTGGAAAGGGATCATGGGATTTCAGCAGTGGAAAGGGATCATGGGATTTCAGCAGTGGAAAGGGATCATGGGATTTCAGCAGTGGAAAAGGACCATGGGATTTCAGCAGTGAAAAAGGATCATGGGATTTCAACATTTGGAAAAGGATCATGGGATTTCAACATTTGGAAAAGGATCATGGGATTTCAGCAGTGGAAAGGGATCATGGGATTTCAGCAGTGGAAAGGGATCATGGGATTTCAGCAGTGGAAAAGGACCATGGGATTTCAGCAGTGAAAAAGGATCATGGGATTTCAGCATGTTGGAAAAGGATCATGGGATTTCAGCATTTGGAAAAGGATCATGGGATTTCAGCAGTGGAAAGGGACCATGGGATTTCAGCAGTGAAAAGGATCATGGGATTTCAGCAGTGGATAGGGATCATGGGATTTCAGCAGTGGAAAGGATCATGGGATTTCAGCATGGGAAAAGGATCATGGGATTTCAGCATGTTGGGAAAAATGGGATTTCAGCATGTGGGAAATTACTCTCACTAACAGTACTCTGCTGTTTTAGTTCCTCTCAAAATATCAAAGCAAAGCACTGAGCTCAAAGGCTTCTGTTATATGGTTCCCGCACAAAAAAATCTGCACTTCTTCTACGGTCAGTGTGGGCGTGAAATACTAGATCGATAATTATGGTTGACGAAACTATAGTCGGAGTGAAATGTTTTTATGCAGTATTGTGTTTCGTTTCCACATTTTTTTAATATTTTAGAAATATGGTCTCAGTACTTGCTGGCTCTGTTTTTCTAGGTTGGTGATTTTTTCAAATTTCCGCAATACATATCGCTTACGCGTAAATCCTCACGTTTACGGGTATATGAGACGAGAAAATTGTAGTTTTTTGTAGTCCTGTTCTGACTTCCGTTTTTACTTTGACCTTGAACTTGAATATTGATTCGGTGTGTACTTACTGACTTTAGACTTTTACTAGCTATCAGCGCCCCCCCCCCCTCGTTGGGGAGGCAACAAAGGGGAGGCCTTGACATCTCAGCAATTCCTCCAGTAAGCCTTGACATCTCAGCAATTCCCCCAGTAAGCCTTGACATCTCAGCAATTCCCCCATCAGCCTTAACATCTCAGCAATTCCCCCAGTAAGCCTTGACATCTCAGCAATTCCCCCAGTAAGCCTTGACATCTCAGCAATTCCCCCAGTAAGCCTTGACATCTCAGCAATTCCCCCAGTAAGCCTTAACATCTCAGCAATTCCCCCAGTAAGCCTTGACATCTCAGCAATTCCCCCAGTAAGCCTTGACATCTCAGCAATTCCTCCTGTAAGCCTTGACATCTCAGCAATTCCCCCAGTAAGCCTTGACATCTCAGCAATTCCCCCATCAGCCTTAACATCTCAGCAACTCCCCCAGTAAGCCTTGACATCTCAGCAATTCCCCCAGTAAGCCTTGACATCTCAGCAATTCCCCCATCAGCCTTAACATCTCAGCAATTCCCCCAGTAAGCCTTGACATCTCAGCAATTCCCCCCCATCAGCCTTGACATCTCAGCAATTCCCCAGTAAGCCTTGACATCTCAGCAACTCCCCCAGTAAGCCTTGACATCTCAGCAATTCCCCCAGTAAGCCTTGACATCTCAGCAATTCCCCCAGTAAGCCTTGACATCTCAGCAATTCCCCCCCATCAGCCTTGACATCTCAGCAATTCCCCCAGTAAGCCTTGACATCTCAGCAATTCCCCCAGTAAGCCTTGACATCTCAGCAATTCCCCAGTAAGCCTTGACATCTCAGCAATCTCACACGCTCACACAGGGTGTACAGCGGCCCATTGACTTTCTAATCATCAGGCATGTACACTCTCTGTGTGCCTTGGGGGTTGGCCATCATGGCTCTGAATCGCGCGACAACCCCTCGGCCAGTTAAACTTGAAACTGTTTGCAGATTTGTGCTGCTCTACTCTCTAATCAAGCTGCGCCTGATCCGCGGCAAGTCTCTAATATTTGTCAACACCGTGGATCGCGGCTACCGGGTCAAACTATTCCTCGAACAGTTTGCTATTCGTTCTGTTCTACTTAACTCGGAACTGCCCCTAGCAACCAGGTGCCACGTTGTGCAACAGTTTAACAAAGGTTTGTACGACATTCTGATAGCGTCGGACCGCAGCTTCTCGGATGGGCAAGCTGGCGACGAGGGAGACAACGGCGGGCAGGAAGACGGATCTTCCAAGCAGAAAAAGCGTCGGGTTCGTCAGCAAGGCGACCGAGAGTTTGGCGTGTCGCGCGGTGTTGACTTTCAATTAGTTAGCAACGTGATCAACTTCGAGCTGCCAGCGTCCGCTAAGGCCTACGTGCATCGGGTTGGTAGGACTTCCCGGGCTGGTCAGCAGGGCACCGCCCTGTCCTTTGTTGCCTCGGAGCAGGACTCGGACAAGCTGGCTAAAATTGAAGCACTAGTTGGTCAGGAATTGCGTCCGTTTCAATTTCGAATGGAAGAGTTGGATGGATTTCGGTGAGTTTTGTTTTATTCTATATTTTATTAATTCGACTGTACTCACAGTAGCAGTTTGTGGGTTTTCCTACTATGTTTATTTATCTCGAGGTTGGGCACTACTTAATCTACCTAGGAATCTTCCCGGTTATGGGATTCACATAGTTATAAGTCTTATCTACCGACATGATAATCTACACGACACTACTGACAATCTACCGACATGATAATAGATCTATTTGGTCATAGAATCCGCATGGTCATAGATCAATCTGATTTTTGAATCAACATGATCATAGATCTATCTGGTCATAGTATCCGCATGGTCATAGATCTATCTGATCATTAAATCAACATGATCATAGATTCATCTGGTCATAGAATCCGCATGGTCATAGATCTATCTGGTCATAGAATCCGCATGTTCATAGATCTATCTGGTCATAGAATCCGCATGGTCATAGATCAATCTGATTTTTGAATCAACATGATCATAGATCCATCTGGTCATAGAATCCGCATGGTCATAGATCTATTTGGTCATAGAATCCGCATTCTCATAGATCTATTTGGTCATAGAATCCGCATGGTCATAGATCTATCTGGTCATAGTTTTAATCAACATGATCATAGATCTATCTAGTCATAGAATCCATACGGTCATAGAACCATCTGATCATAGAACTATCTAGCCATAGTTTTAATCCACGTGGTCACAGATCTATCGGGTCTCTTAAAACTTGTCTCGCAGCTACCGAGCCCGGGACGCCATGCGTGCCGTGACCAGCGCGGCCGTGCGCGAATCGCGGGTCCGCGAAATCCGCCAGGAGCTGCTCAACTCGGCCAAACTACGGGCTCATTTTGCCGACAATCCCAGAGATTTGCACCTGCTACGGCACGATAAAGAGCTGCACACTGCCCGAGTGCAGGCACATCTGCGTCATGTGCCCGAGTACATTGTGCCGGATGCGTTGCGCGATATTGTCACTGGAGGCGGCGGCGGTCATAAAAGGCGCCGTAGGAATCCTAGATTTGGCGGCGGCAGCGGCGGCGGCGGTGCTGGTAAAGAAACCAAAAGTGGCGGCGCCTCCTCCACTGATAAGGAGATCAAAGGACGCCGCTTCGGAGGCAGCGGCGGCGCTGGGCCGTCAATTCCAATGACGGCTGATCAGCGTAGAAGGCAGCGTAAGGCGGCGGATCCTTTGTACTCAGCCAGGGCCGCTCTGCAGCTAGGTCGGCGGGCCGGCGGCAGCGGCGGCGGGGCAAAGCGACATCAAAAGAAAAAGCCGACAAAGTCGAAGGTTTAATTACTCGTATTTAGAAGGGTGGAGAGTTTTTTACTTGGGTCAAATTTCTCTTTAATATTCGCAGCTTGCCTACTTACGAGTAGGTGGATTAGCGTGTCTAAATTGTTTTTATGTAATGAAAATATGACTTTCAATTTATCGCCTTGAAATGTAGCGTTAAAGCATTTTAAATGAGTTTAAACTGCACTATTTTATGCTAGGGGTAGTGCTTCGTATTCTTGTTAGTTGAGCATTTCTGCAAACGATTGCGTTCGTTGCCTTGCACTAGCATATTCTGTTCAATTACGCTTAAGAACTGTAGGTTGATAAAATAAAGAAATTAATTGGAAAATTGCTGCCAGCATTTACGCGTAATGTGTCAAAAATGTTGGATTGACGAGCGGAAATATTCTTGTCATCTTAATTTTTTTCATTTTCAGCTGTTAAAACAGTTCTAACGTTAAGATTCTTTCAGGAGTTTGTAACTTCTTTAATAGAGAACTTTAGGACTAGGTACTTCCAAAAACATGGGTTCTCAGAACTTTTTATTAGTACGAGCTGTATGGATTACTCTATCAAATAGGGGATTCCTCTGAATAGAGATTCCCCTAAATAAGTATTCTCCTAAATAGGGATTCCCTGAATAGGGATTCCCCGGAATAGGGATTCCCTTAAAAAGCATATTAAGTCCAAGATAAACTTATAGGATTCCAGTTAAAGTTAGGAATTTCAGAGTATCGGAGTTGTTTGCGTATGTTAGTTCTAATATAGTATTTTTTAAATTTGTTGCAGTTCACGTAAACACCCCTATTATTATACTACTGCATGCGACTTTTCTACTAAATCACAAATACGAGAGACCTTGAAGCACCAAAGAAGGAAGTGCATTTGTTTTGCTAAGCTAATCAGTGCATTTTAGCAATGCACAGGCATGACTCAAGTAGACCAGCAAATACAGCGGCAAGAAAGTGAAGAAACTACCCATACTACTGCTGCTAGTAGTCTAACTAGTAGTAGTAGTAGTAGTAGCAATGCGGCCGCATCGGTTGTTGGCCAATTATCGCCAATGGCCTGGTTGGCAACGGTAGTTGTGGCGGCCATATGCCTACTTGGCCCAGGGCTACTGTTTACTGGCGCTGTTTGCCTCATCTGCTTCGGTGCCGGCTGTCTGCTTCGCCTCGCCCAGGTCGGTTCCATGCTCGGTTCCGCGTTCGGCGTCGATCATAGCAGCGGAGAGTGTCGACAGAGTCGAGGCATTGGCCGAGTGATTCATTGGTATCGGCAGGAGCATTTGAACTATAGACAGCAAGCTATTGAACAGGTGCTTTGAATTCAAAATTTGAATTATGAATTTCAGTTGGTCATTATCTGGTCATAAAGCTTAATTTGGTCATGAAAACTCGTGTCATCCTGAAGTATCTAGTCATAGAGTATTTAGTTCGTAGAATCTGTCTGATCATAGGCTAGCTGGTCATAGATTATCTGGTCATAGAGAATCTGATCATAGAGCATCTGGTCTTAGAGCATCTGATCATAGAGCATCTGGTCATAGAGCATCTGATCATAGGAGTATCTGGTCACCTGGTCATAGAGCATCTGGTCATAGAGCATCTGGTCATAGGAGTATCTGGTCACCTGGTCACAGAGCATCTGGTCATAGGAGTATCTGGTCACCTGGTCATAGAGCATCTGGTCATAGATTATTGTCACTAGTTATGTCATGTCATTGGTTATCTTGTCATAGTGTTTGCATGCTCATATAATCTATGTTTTACATGTTTTACAACAAGGAGCAACAGCGTCGCTCAATCAGCGGTCACGCTCGCATAGACGCATTGTTAAACGAAATTCTGGATCACGTGATGCGCGACTACGTGGCCGATTGGTATGACGGAGTTAGCGATGATAAATTGCCCCCCGCTGAGATGCGCAAACTGCTGCGCCAGCTGATGACTAATATTGCCGCCAGGTGCGCCTCCGCAGCTTGGACCGATTATCTCACTCAGCAGGTAAGATAAGAATGGGTTGGTTGAGTTAATTAGTCAGTTATAAAAGTGCCGCAACTCAAGCCAGCAGTCATTCCAATTCATACCCGGAATTCGAGAGTGAGAATAAGAATGTGACAATGAGATTAAGAATGTGACATTGAGATTAAGAATATGACAGTGAGATTAGGAATGTGATGACAGTGAGATTAGGAATGTGACATTGAGATTAAGATTGTGACATTGAGATTAAGAATGTGAGAGTGAGATTAAGAATATGACAGTGAGATTAAGAATGTGACATTGAGATTAAGAATATGACAGTGAGATTCGGAATGTGATGACAGTGAGATTAGGAATGTGACATTGAGATTAAGAATGTGACATTGAGATTAAGAATGTGAGAGTGAGATTAAGAATATGTCAGTGAGATTAAGAATGTGACAGTGAGATTAGGAATGTCACATTGAGACTAAGAATGTGAGAGTGAGATTAAGAATATGACAGTGAGATTAGGAATGTGATGACAGTGAGATTAAGAATGTGACATTGAGATTAAGAATGTGAGAGTGAGATTAAGAATATGACAGTGAGATTAGGAATGTGATGACAGTGAGATTAGGAATGTGACATTGAGATTAAGAATGTGACATTGAGATTAAGAATGTGAGAGTGAGATTAAGAATATGACAGTGAGATTAAGAATGTGACATTGAGATTAAAAATGTGAGAGTGAGATTAATAATGCGACAGTGAGATTAGGAATGTGACATTGAGATTAAGAATGTGACATTGAGATTAAGAATGTGAAAGTGAGATTAAGAATATGACAGTGAGATTAAGAATGTGACATTGAGAATAAAAATGTGAGAGTGAGATTAATAATGCGACAGTGAGATTAGGAATGTGACTGTGAGATTAGGAATGTGACTGTGAGATTAGGAATGTGACAGTGATATGAGGAATGTGACAGTGAGATTAGGAATGTGATGACAGTGAGATTAGGAATGTGACAGTGAAATTAGGAATGTGATGACATTGAGATTAGGAATGTGACATTGAGATTAAGAATGTGACATTGAGATTAAAAATGTGAGAGTGAGATTAATAATGCGACAGTGAGATTAGGAATGTGACTGTGAGATTAGGAATGTGACTGTGAGATTAGGAATGTGACAGTGATATGAGGAATGTGACAGTGAGATTAGGAATGTGATGACAGTGAGATTAGAAATGTGATGACAGTGAGATTAGAAATGTGATGACAGTGAGATTAGATGCGGCATGTGACAGACAGATTTTCCGAATTCCAGGTTCCAGAAGAGTTCGGCTGTCACATCCGACTGTACCGTCGCAGTCTGGAGCAATCGCTACGACCTGACGACTTGGAGGCGACCTTCTTTCGGCTGGAGTGCGACATGGAGGACCGGCGGGACAGTCGCGGCTGCCTGACTGAGGGCCCCGGTCAGGAGGGGTTCCTCCGGGACCTGGCGGACACTGTGCTGTGTCTGCTGCTGCCCACGCAGGAGTTTCAGGTAGACTGACCCTTCAATATTGGTACTCATTTCGTAGCTAATATGAACCCCGAAGCCTTCATACCTGAGATGTTATAATCTATCATTCTAGTGTCTCAGTAATTTGTAATGACTCATGATTGTAATGACTCATGGTTGTAATGACTCATGATTGTACGGACTCATGATTGTAATGACTCATGATTGTAATGACTCATGATTGTAATGACCCGTGATTGTAATGACCCGTGATTGTAATGACCCGTGATTGTAATGATCCGGGATTGTAATGACTATTCTGTGCATGTATTACATGTAGATTTTGCATTTAAAAATACATATCGATCTCCCCGCCCCTCGCCTTTCTCTTCAGGCCAGCCCGAGTCGCTCACTGTTAATAGACATAGCAGTGAACTACTTACTGCAGCCCACTATTGAACTCTTTGCTAGTCCAGATTACGTCAATCAGAACATCATCTGGTTTAGCCGAGAGGACGCATACGCTTATGAATTCCTGATGCAGGCTGTTCTCACTGCAGAGGTGGACGGAGAGGTTAAAGCTTTGCTAGGTGAGTGAGTTTGCGTGTGTGAGACTATAACTACTATACAATCTTATATAGTATTGTATATATGCTTTATAGTAATTAAAAATAAAATTATTTATTACACCTGCCCTATTGGGTGAAGGCTGAAGGCTGCGTACGGCTGTTCAGTCCAAGGACTGGGGGGTCACCACACACAGCCTCAATTACCCGAGCCAATGCTGGTACCCTGGTGAACTGAAGCAATGCGGAGTTAAGAGTCTTGCTTAAGGGCACAAAAATTATTCCGAATTGGTCAAGAATCAAACCCCCAAACTTTCAGACGTGAGTCCGACACTCTAACCAGTGGGCTACAACCCCCCCCCCCACTAGGCCACAACCCCCCCCACTAGGCCACAACCCCCCCCCACTAGGCCACAACCCCCACTAGGCCACAACCCCCCCCACTAGGCCACAACCCCCCACTAGGCCACAACCCCCCACTAGGCCACAACCCCCCACTAGGCCACAACCCCCCACTCCCCCACTAGACCACAGCCCCCCTACTCCCCCACTAACGCCCCCCCACTAGGCTACAACCCCACCACTCCCTCACTAGGCTACAACCCCCACTCCCCCATTAGGCTTCAACCCCCCCTACTAGGCCACAACCCCCTACTAGGCCACAGCCCCCTACAAGGCTACAGCTCCCTACTAGGCCACACCCCCTACAAGGCTACAGCCCTCTACAAGGCTACAACCCCCTACTAGGCCACAGCCCCCTACAAGGCTACAACCCTCAAAGAAGGTTAGAACTGTGCAGAAGATGTCCACAATACCAGTGTGCCCACCTCTCTCACCTGCCCAGAGTTCGTGAACTCGGAGATGTCCCGGCTTCGATCTCAAGACGCGGCCACTGGTGGCGGCGGTCTGCCTACCAATCAGCCTACTAAGGCTGACTACCAGACAGATGGCCAGTCTGGCAGAGACGAACTCAACGGCATCAAGCAGCAGCTGTCAAGTTTAGACTATATTCGAACTAAATGCGAAGAAAGAATTCGAGTTTTACAACCGGCAGCAAACCACTTGGACTTGGTCACTCAGACTATTCAGCCGAGTACTTTGACTAAACAAAAATCTGCCAGCAATCTGCATCAATTGCCATTCGACTCGGTGATGAAGAATAGTTTAGCGTTGAATTATTTCTACGAGTTTTTGGTGACGATCAATGCCGTTCGCTACCTGGACTTCTTCCTCAATATTGAAGGCTTTCGGCTGTCTGCCGCCTCTATTATGTTTAATTTGTTCGGCCGTACCCAACAGCAGACCGGTTTGTGCTATAATCCCCATTTCTATTCTATAATCCCGACTACTTCTCTGTAATTTCCATTTCTACTATATAATCCCCATTTCTACTCTAAAATCCCAACTTGTACTCTGTAATCCCCATTTGTACTCTATAATCCCAATTTCTATTCTATAATTCCCATTTCTACTCTGTAATCCCCATTTCCACTCTGTAATCCCCATTTTTGTAATCCTCATTGTTACGTTTTAATCCCAGTTTTCAATTTTAACTTTAAGTTTCTGAATTCCTAATTACTCTAAAGTATCCCACGCTTTCAAATTCCATCCTATATTTTCAAATCACATCCTATAATTTTCAAATCCCATCCTATATTTTCAAATCCCATCCTATAATTTTCAAATCCCATCCTATATTTTCAAATCCCATCCTATATATTCAAATCCCATCCTATATTTTCAAATCCCATCCTATATTTTCAAATCCCATCCTATAATTTTCAAATCCCATCCTATATTTTCAAATCCCATCCTATATATTCAAATCCCATCCTATATTTTCAAATCCCATCCCACGCTTTCAAATCCCATTCCACGCTTTCAAATCCCATTCCACGCTTTCAAATCCCATCCCACGCTTTCAAATCCCATCCCACGCTTTCAATTCCCGTCCCACACTTTCAAATCCCATCCCACGCTTTCAATTCCCATCGCATGCTTTCTAATCCCATCCCACACTTTCAAATCCCATCCCACGCTTTTAAATCCCATCCCACGCTTTCAAATCCCATCCCACGCTTTCAAATCCCCTCCAACGCTTTCAAATCCCATTCCACGCTTTCAATTCCCATCGCATGCTTTCAAATCCCATCCCACGCTTTCAAATCCCATCGCATTCTTTCAAATCCCATCCCACACTTTAAAATCCCATCAACAACAACAACAACAACAACAAAATACGCTGTCATGATGGTAAAAGTCAGCGTCACAGGGCGCGCTTCATGGCTTGGGCGCGAACAAAGGCCGCGCCACCGGCAGTGTCCGGGGCGCCGGCGTCAGCCAGCAGACAGTCGACATAACGCCGAGTTCGCGCTTGACCTCGCCGGTAGGGTGCCTGCAGCGTGAGCAGCAGCACCTCCTGCACCGGCTGTGGGCAGTACGACTCGGCGCGGATGAGATGGCCTGCGAGCTGGAGTCGCCGACGGCGCAGTAGATCACTTGGACGTGGCAGGCCAGCGCGGCGATAGAGTGCCGCGTTGGTGACTCGCTCGACGCCGATGTTGAAGGCGGCGCGCAGCAGACCAGCGTGCGCCGCATCGACTTGCTGTTCGAGTGAGTCCGTCAGCGTCCAGGTCTCGGCGTTGTACAGCAGGACGGTCTCGATTACCGCCTGGAACAGCGCCGCCCTCTGGCGGTCCGGTAGGGCCTCGGACTGCAGGACTGCCCTCACAGAACGAAAGGCAGCCCAGGCAAGCCCGCGGCGGCGTCGCAGGTCCTCGCGAGCGTCTGGAACCAGACCGCCGAGGTAGACGAACTGCTGACATCGCGGGAGTTCGGTCGCCTGCCCGTCAGCGCCTCGGCAAAATATTGCAGCCTCGATGTCGTCCGGCACGCAGAGCACAACGGTCTTCTGCGTGTTGACCACCAGGCCGACACTCGCCGCAACGGCAACCAGCCTGTCCAGCTGCCGTTGGGCGCCCTCGACGGTCGAGGACAGCAGGGCGAGGTCGTCGGCGTAGCCAAGCACGCTGAGCCGCTTCTCCGGTTGACGTCGACCCACGCGTCGCTGCAGCAGAAAACCGTCGTCGTCGGTAGGAAGAGCAGTCCGCAGCACCCAGTCAAGCACCAGGACGAACAGAAACGGCGCCAGCGTATCTCCCTGAAGCACTCCGGAGGATGTCTCAAAGGGGTCCGATAGGCCGTCCGGTGTTGTCACAGCAGCTGTCGTATCACGGTACATCGCCATGACGGCGGAGATCAGCTGCTCAGGCACGTTGTACGCGCGGAGCACCATTGGAAGCACGGCTCTGACAACCGAGTCGAATGCCTTCTTGAAATCAATAAAGATTAAAATCAGTATCGACTGACGAATCCGCGCCTCCTCGATGACTCGGCGAAGAGCCAGGATCTGCGCCACTGTGCCGCGATGGGGCCGGAACCCGTTCTGCTCTGGGCGCAGGTACGGATCCAGCACGGGCTGCAACCGCGAAAGCAGCATCCGGTTGAACAGCTTCGCTGCACAGGACTGAAGGCAGATGCCTCGATGGTCTTCAAGCCTAGTGGTGCCCGGCTTCTTTGGAACAGCGACGATGTGCGCCGTGGTCCATTCGTTGGGCGCCGCCTCACCGAAGAGCACGCGGTTCATCACTCTGGCGACCTCAGCGGCCACACAGGGGATGCGCAGCGCCTCGATGGGCACCTCGTCCGGACCCAGCGCTTTCCTGGGTCACTCCACTCCTGGATCACTCCAAAATCCCATCCCACGCTTATAAATCCTATCGCATGCTTTCAAATCCCATCCCACGCTTTCAAATCCCATCGCATTCTTTCAAATCCCATCCCACACTTTAAAATCCCATCCCACGCTTATAAATCCTATCGCATGCTTTCTAATCCCATCCAAATTTTCAAATACCATCCCACGCTTTCAATTCCCCTCCCACGCTTTTGATTCCCATCGCATGCTTTCTAATCCCATCCCACGCTTTCAAATCCCATCCAACGCTTTCAAATCCCATCCCACGCTTTCAAATCCCATCCCACACTTTAAAATCCCATCCCACACTTATAAATCCCATCGCATGCTTTCTAATCCCATCCCAAATTTTCAAATCCCATCCCACGCTTTCAAATCCCATCCCACGCTTTCAATTCCCATCGCATGCTTTCAAAACCCATCCCACGCTTTCAAATCCCATCTCGCACTTTTTCGAATCTCCCGCAGGCAGCGCAGGTCGCGACGCGGCCAGCCTTCGAGCCAGCATATCTGAGCAGGCGGCTTCAATATTCGCCATGTACTTCGACTCGGCCGGCGGTGGAGGCAGCGGCGGAGGCGGCGGAGCCGGTGGGGCAGATCGACTGCCGCTGCTCAATCCCGGAGTGATTCGTCGGACTCAGCAGTCGATTCAGTCTGGCCGCGTTGACGAGACCGTGTTTGACGACCTGCGGGCCGAGGTTTGCCGCTCCTGAGATTCACTCCTAACTTCTGAGATTCACTCCTAACTTCTGAGATTCACTCCAAACTTCTGAGATTCACTCCAAACTTATGAGATTCACTCCTAACTTCTGAGATTCACTCCTAACTTCTGAGATTCACTCCTAACTTCTGAGATTCACTCCTAACTTCTGAGATTCACTCCAAACTTATGAGATTCACTTCAAACTTCTGAGATTCACTCCAAACTTATGAGATTCACTCCAAACTTATGAGATTCAATCCAAACTTCTGAGATTCACTTCAAACTTCTGAGATTCACTTCAAACTTCTGAGATTCACTTCAAACTTCTGAGATTCACTTCAAACTTCTGAGATTCACTCTCTAGCTTACTGAGATTCACTCTCTAGCTTTCCGAAATTCACTCTCTAGCTTACGCTTACTGAGATTCACTCTCAAAGCTCCCTGAGATTCATTATCTAGCTTCTGAGATTCACTCTCTAGCTTCCTAAGATTCACTCTCTAGCTTCCTGAGATTCACTCTCTAGCTTCCTGAGATTCACTCTCTAGCTTCCTGAGATTCACTCTCTAGCTTCCTGAGATTCACTCTCTAGCTTCCTGAGATTCACTCTCTAGCTTCCTGAGATTCACTCTCTAGCTTTTTAGATTCACTCTCAAGTTCTGTGACTCACTCCTAAGTTCTGAGATTTACCTTCAAGTTCTGAGATTCACTCTTTAATTCTATGATTCACCCAGCTCAAGGCAGCTCAATTGTGCTAGCCCATCCAAAAAATGGCCAGGTACTCCGGGTACTGGAACTGGACCAGTTCTACGGCCGATTCAAGCAAAGCCAAGGCTACCGCAGTCTCCTAGAAGAGATGGATTTGCTGCGCGAAGATACGGTCAGCAGGAATTCTTGTGAAGGCGAAATCGACTCGCCATTGGCCGA